>CM062814.1:312433005-312926886 GCA_031772625.1 Pinus tabuliformis | reverse complement strand
GATTTAGCTTGGCTGCCGAAAATTCTTATATAAGTAAATTTTTCCTCTTCGAACCATCCTCCTATGGATGTCAAATCAACCCCTCTTGGTATGAAATCTTAGGAGCAGGTTTATCAAAAATAGAGCAGTGAATGGGTAACATAAAGCCATTGCAGACTTGGTATAAATGGTGCTTATAGTAAGTTTTCCACAACTTCTGATGGTATATGTGAATGGGCATGGAGTCTTTTGGAGTCCACCTCCATCCAACACTGGAAATTCAGAATTAAAACACAGGGTGTCCAGGATATAAGCATTGTAGTAGAATGGGGGAATAAGCCTTTCAGTGACGCGGGTTTTGCTTCTAAAATCAAGAACTGCGGTTGCTAGCTTATCTGACAGTATAGTTTCCCAATCCATTATTTCACTATTACATGCCGCTTCCATCAAAGGAACCATTTCTATAGTGAAATTAGCGGAATCATGCAACCCCCACAACCTACACATCATTATCCCAGCATAACAATAAGGAGAACATAGAGAATCAACAGAGTACTTACCCGAAGACTCATGCTTGTGTTTTGCCAGATTTTGCCTCCAATCCCGAATGGGTTCGGATTCAATTTCGTTCTCATCTCGGAATTTCTCCAGAAATGCCTTGTTGTACTTCTTCTCTGGTACAGGCAAATGATACATTTGCCTCAAATCATTAGATTGAAATGAACCGAAGATTCTCCCATCTCTGGTGGAAAAGGTTCTATTTGTGATTGGGATTTCCTCAATTGCCCACCTCACTACATTCGTATATGGGAGAATTTGTTCCTGAGCTGCTATCCGATGACGGAAAGATTCGGCTAAATCCTCTAGAGTAGCATCAGATTTTCGAGTGGTATCTACTGTGGCTTGTACTGCTGTCACCTCGGGTTCTTCGGCCTCAATCAAATTATAGGTACTTTTCCAAGTAGTTTTGCCGAGTCCTAGACATGTAGTGTCAGATATCAATCCTTTTCTTTTAGTTCCTGGATCAGCGGTGAGTTGTCCTATGGCTGGCGAAGCGGAGGCAATTGCAGTTTTCTTAGACTTCTTCCCCATTCTGCGTGAATCTACTGCTTCGGAAGAGTTCTGAACAGGAGTGAAAATGAACGTAATACAGAGAATTGGTAGCGCAAACCAAATATGAGTGAGATATATTGATCAATGCATGATGAAGGATTAACTTAAAGTGGCCGTGGATACAATATGTGAAAAGATTTTTTAGACTTACTATTCCATTAAATGGTCGTTAAAACCTGTCAATCCTTTTAATGCCCATCATATCGTTTTATTGGCCGAATGATTTGTTTAAGCGTGCCTTGGAAGTTTTGACGGTTGAGCACAGGGAATCGCTATTGGGAAGATAAGGCCTTTAATACGAATTAATCGTACCCTGCTTTATCAATTCTTTGAAATTCGCGCTTTTGGCTTTATCGCAATCGGCCATCAGGGAAAACTTAAATCATTATATTGGTTTCTTTTGGAATCCCCGATTGCCGATAGCGATATCGCATCGCATTGGGAGTATTAACTGAGAACTCTGCAAAGCATGCATGGTAAATCCCCGATCGTCGATAGCGATATCGCATCGCATCGGAGTGAAAGGGACTTTATCACATCGCATCGGAGCGAAAGGGACTTTTGTTATGATAACTCGTTATTGGCGATATACAATAGCCTTTTGCGTGTTGTCGCGTTGGAGAAAACCAATGGGTCTTTAAGTTATGCCTCCTTTGTCACTGCGACATGCGATCTTGCGATTGCTTTATTGCAATGATAAAAGATTACTCAATTATATATTATAAGACCAATTAATTGGTTTATCAAAAAGGTTTTATAATGTTTTCATTTTGTTTTCGGATCTTTTTGAATAATACTAAGTTGATACCAATTAAAAATAAAAAGGGTCCCATTTCATATTATAGTTTTGAGAATAAAAATGATATGAAATGGGGGGTTGTTGTAGAGCACAACAGTTTGGTAATCCTCTGTCTAGATTTCTAGAGTAGTCACTTTCATTCCTTTTCAGACTCCTTAAAAGAAGAGGTCCATATGAGCACTTTTCACTTCAGGCTCATTAAAAATTGAAGGCGACTAGAGTCATCTTTAGCTTTTTCTCGACTCTTAAAAATTGAAAAAGCAAGTTGTGTCAAAGCGTCATAAAATTTATTTTAATCGAAATAATGTCACTGTTCCCTCGTTGGTCTTAGGTTGAGAAAATGGAGTCCACCAATCAAGGATTTCCCCTTGGGGGGAATCCTAGTCCCTTCTCCTCTTGGGGAGATGTTGGTGCACCTCATATGGCGACATTGCCCCTTCCAAGACTTACAATTGGCCTGCCAGTATGGCTTTTCTTGACCTATGTCATTCAAAACACCATGATTCCTGAGCAATCAAATCAGCAACCAGATGATACTAGAGTTAACCCCCAACTTTCTACTTCGTTTGTTTCTCCCTCTCCTTCTTCGTCTTCACTTAGTGAAGCTAGTAAAACTAAAAACCAAGTAACTAAGAAGAAGAAGAAAGGGAAGAAGAAGAAGAAGAAGAAGAAGAATCCAATGACAAAAGGGGGCAACCATGCATCTTCTGGCAAAAATCCACACACTGCACCTTCCAAACCTAAATCTCCATGTGTCATTTTCAAAGGAGACCACTATCATCGAGATTGTCCTTGCATCCCACAGATCTTAAGGGACTGGTCTCCCCATTTGCATAATCCGGTGTCCTCAACCTTTGACGATCATGTTGAAAATACACCGTCAACTAGTGAAAATGAAGTCAATGGACAAAAAGGAAGATCTAAATTTCCTTGTAGACTGTGTGAAGGTGATCATGCCCTCCACCGTTGTCCCTTCCTGGATGAAGCTAAAAGAGTCTTGGATAACCATCCTGCTTCACCGCTACGGCTTCCTCCTGGATACAAGAAACTCTTGCCGAGTCCATCACTAATTGAAAATCTGACTGACACACTATTGTTGTCAGTCGAAGCACCTATCATTGAAGATAAACCCTCTGAGTCCACATTGGACCAAAGTCAACAGGTCGAGATGGCAGTCGAGCCAATCTTGTCTTCAGAGGGTCCACCTTCAGATGATACTTTCACCAAAGAGAATGAGAACGACGCAGTTCAAATTCTTTTCATAAACACAGACTCCGATGAACATGGGGGCAATCCATCCTTTACTGCAGGAAGGAAGTTCGTCAGAGTTTTATCCGACTGTTTATTCTGTCCCACCTCCAAGCAATCTAGTCATTTCCTTCGATTGGAATCTACTAGGCAGAACCCACCTACCATCTAATGTACCATTCCAAATCATAGTACAAGCTTACAGAATGATCATGGTTGGTACTATCATAGATGAAGGGGCTTCTGTGAGTATCCTTTCCTAAACTACTTGGAAAGCGCTTGGTTCACCATCGCTTCTACCTGAGATTCGAAATCTAACAAGCTTCAACAAAGGAACCAATCGACCGTTAGGGATCCTTCCAAATTTGCCTATAACTTTGAGAAGGAAAATCGTTCATCTAAACATAATGCTAGTCCAAGGGCCTCTGGATTACAATCTACTCCTTGGGCGTGACTACATTTATAGTATGGGAGCTATCTCTTCCTCAATCTTCCAAGTGATGTGTTTTTCACATGAAGGTAGAGTGGTCTAGCTCGTAGACCAGCTTTCATTCCCTGGTTCAAACACAACGATTAGTCAAATGCCATCCCTAACTGGTCTTTTTGCACGAGGAATGTCTGATCAAACTCCAGTCCGTCCACTTGATGATTGCTAGTGATTCGGTGATTGTGAATGAAACCCAAGAGGCATGCACCCTGGTTTGCTTCGGCGGGAAAACCCCAGATATAAGGTAGGTTTCCGCATAGGAATATGACTAGTCTGATACCCCTGTTCGTCTAGGAAAATGGATTTGGACTGGAAAAGTATTCCTCCAAAAAAGGTTATGTGATTGGGACTGACAACAATCACCTTTGTCCATTTCAATGGACATCGCCAAGGAAGTGTTTTGTCTACGACATGGATGGAACAATCTTGCTAATGCAAGAAATTCCATATGGTAACATGGAAACTTTACTTTATACCTGGGGGCATGTAAACCCTTTTTGCATGCAAGTGAAAAGCGACCATTTATTTTCTTAGTTTGTAGACTCTTAACCCTTTAAATTCGTAGGTTGGTCGTTCCTAGCTTGCTAACGGAAGGCTCAGGAGCAAAGTTGCGCATGGGGCAAGCTCCCTAAAAAATGAACCTATTGATGAGACATCCTTATTATATGACTGGCACGAGCAGTTTTACGTGAAGTTCAAGCTCGTTAAAAAATAAACCTAGCCATGAGCAGTTTTATGCGAAGTTCAAGCTCGTTAAAAAATAAACCTAGCAATGAGCAAGTGTTCCCATAGAGTTCAAGCTCATTAAAAAATGAACCCCACCTTCGGTAAATAACCATTGCGATTGCATAATTATCAGCTTTTGAACCTTGGTCATGTTCTTACCATCACCTCCACTCTTTTTTAGCCGATCATACGCCTCCATTTGATTGTTTACCCCTTTTGAGGAACAACTGCGATGAGTGATTCTATTAGCCACCTTCTTTACACTGCCGTGATTGAAAAGTTCCAAACCTTACCTGGAACCAATTGCTATCCAAAAACATCACTCGTTCCTCAAAAAATGAGTCTCCTTTAAGCTCTTTTCATCTGACTCGTAAAATATGAGAAGATTGCCGAGCAATTGGCTTCTCCAGCTTGTTAAAGTGATTGGAAGTGCCATCCCTCCTCTATATTTTAATCTTTTTGGACCTAAGGGATTATTACACAAAAAGATCGAGAGCTTGTCTTGTTCGGCTTGTTAAAACTATCAAAAAGTCATCCCTTTTGTATTATTTTATACTTTTTCAGACTTAAGGGATTACATTACGAAAAAGGACGATTGGAGTTGCCTTTCCATCCCTTTTTAGACTCTCTAAAATTGAAAAGGAACGAGTTATATTTTTCATTAAACTCGTTAAAACAATAGTGACAAACTTGTCCATGCAGACAAGAGTGAGTTTCACTGTCGCTAGGCTCATTAAAACATAGCGACAAGTTTGCCCGAAGGGAAAATTATAGAACAAGCATATGTTATCCTCCTCAAGCTTGACAAAAATAAAGAGATACTGGTCAGCAATGACTGGGGAAAAAGAGAAGAAAACTTGAATAACTTCATTGGTAGCAGGTCACTCTTGAACATGACACTTTCACTTCGTCACCATGATTGAGTCGGGTTGGGTTATTCCGTTCACCGGTCATATAACCATTGGTCCGCCGTACCGTCCACCTTGGGGTTAACACTACCAATCCATTTTAGTGTCGCCAGTATGCTCAAGAGAAGCCGCTCAGAATTCACCAACCTAGCTAACGCCTCATCCGCTGCAATACCTTCACTCTCCATTTTTCATGACCGCCACCCTGAACCTTATATCATCAGATCGTTCTCACCTCCACGAAATCATTTTCTCCGTTTCGTATCGTAGATGTGGGATTCCTTATGGCCCTCCTACGACGGGTCACTTCTTGTCAACATCAGCTCATTATCCAATAAGTTGACTTAGGAACAACCCTTTTAGTACTTTGAAGCTTGCATGCCTTAATGGCAAGTTTCTCACTTCGGCGATAGGTTTACATCAATGGCCTTTGATTGAAAGATTTTACGTGGTGTTCGACATCAAATCATGTATTCACACCACGTGAATTGTACTGCAGTACCTTGAGGGTCATCATCATTATTGGTGATTCCTCTTGCACCTGTTAACAACTTACTTCATTGGCTGGTAATCAGGCGATGTCTTTCCATGTTCGACATCTTAACATCTTTTCACATGGATCGACTTGTACTTCAAGCGAAGATTGAATGAGTTTGAAGACCCCGGATCTAGTTTCGTCCATTCGAGCTGTGATATATTTAGAAAATAAAGACATCAAATGTACATCACAACTGCACAGATAATCTCCAAAATAAAGGATGATGGCTCTACCAGAATCATCAGTCTGCCACACAGGCAATTGTTTGTCTTATGTACATAAATATGAATTTATAAAGCTAAGTGTGGGAATGCCCGCCTCAGCTAGATCATGAAAATATTGTGAAGATAATGTATTGTATTGTATCTTATTACAAGTCACCTTCCAGTTCAAAAAACCTCGGATCCTCATTATAAAGCATTTCACCCGACATCAAAAGATTTACGACCTCATGCTTTAGGGGGCAATTGTTATAGACATATTTGGGCACTGCAACCCCAATCACATATGTCCATAAACCAAGGTCTTCTAAACCCCTAAAAGTGTTGTTTCATACCCTAAAGGAACAAGGTCAGCTGATTACATCATCTCCCAGAAGTTCTCCATGAAAAACTACTCAAAACTGGTCAGAACAGGACCATACATACTGCTCCATGCATAGAGTGCGATGCATCTCACCTATTACACACGGGGGGTGCAATGCATACTAGAAATCCCTTCTGTAGGGTGTGATGAGCAAGAGAAGACAAATGGTAGAAGAAATTTGCTAGGTGGAAACCCAGAGAATCTTCTAGAAACTGCTCATATGACTTCGCCCAGGGATGAGTAAGAGATCTGAAATCTCCAAGTGGAACCAAGAACTATCAGTGAAATGACACTAATCAAAATCCCTGAAGTTGACTCACTCTCTTGTAAAATCTATATATGGATCCCTCATCCTAGAGCTCCAGACGTTGGAATTTTGTAATTTGCAAGGAAGTGTTGTTGGTTTCTCTTTAAAGACATTGTTAGGTGATCTTGCTTTGTATGAGGTGAAGAGGGCTTTCATGCTGGGAGGATGATGCTGGATCAGACAACTTGGTTGTAATCCTCTCTTCAACTACTTTTATCAATAAAGCTATTCTTTTTTTCCTCCATATGCTTGTATATCTCTGAATCTTATATTTGTATATGCATTTATATGGTTAATGTACATTTGATCCTACATTATTTATGGTTATAGATCTCTATGCTTTGATGGTATTTTTCTTCCTTGACTCTATAGGTGTTCTTTGAAGCGGGACAAGTGAGAAAGTAGTGGCGAAAGCTCTATCAAGGGAGAGAGAAAACGAGCAAGGAGACAAGCGAAAGACTGAGGTTGGTACTCTTTGCTTCTCTCTCATCTATCTCTCATAAAGGAAAACACAAGTAACTTTAGTTTGTTTGCTTCTAAGATAGCTACCCATCTTAGTGGGACTAGCAGCTCTGAATGGACACTAGTTTTCCCGATAACAGTATCAGTCTGCCCTCTGGAGATACCAACAATATTCCAACTCCATTTCCATATTTTGAGTTTCTCCATCAAAGTATAATTTCCATATTTTATTTTCACTTGGTCGCAAGTGCTCTAACTGCACTGTTAGGTGTATTGATGTTTCCTCTAGGAAGGTCTCATCCTCTTCTAGGAACAGATAGGAGATGTCGTTATATTTCCCATGCACTGGGGATTTCTTTGAGCCTTTAGCTGGGGTCATGGTTTCAAAAGCCAGGATTCGTTGTACAACCTTCTTTGCTCACCTCCAAAAGTGGGAATGGTGGCATAAGTCACATCCATCTTGATAAAGCTACCTACATTTGAACCCCAAGATCTGGATAAGAGCATTCCAAAATGAGAAGGTATATCAGCCACCACTATATCCATTACCACACTTTTCACTAGGATCTGAGCCAAGTTTACCACCAGATCCTTTATCATGCCTAAGCACTTGATTCTCTTGGAGTCAAAGGAGTACAAATCCTTGTATGGTCTAGTGATTTCCAAGCCTATTTGTTCCATTACTGATAACAACATGAGGTTATGTAAGGCTCCTGAATCCAACATGTAATTATACAAAAAAAGGTCATGGATCACTAAATTCAAATAAAAAGGTGCTATAGAAGGATCCAAATCTTCCACATGTGGCCCAAAAACGACCATTGGCCTCTCCTCTTGGAGGTTTAAACTATCATGGGCTGGTGCTGAGATAGAGGGATACATAAATTGAGAGACTTGATCTTTATAAATAGGCTACTTTAGAAGCTCATCCTATTTACCTTCTCAAGCTACTTCTGGAGATTGAATGCAAGTTGTACCTTTTCTGTACCTCCTAGCTCTGTTCCTTTTTCCTTGCCACTGGAAGTTTTTGGCAGAATAGGTGTCTCTTTTTCTATGTGTCCCTCTGAACTAGTTCTTTCCTCATTAGAGGAGACTTTTATCTTGGAAGGGTCAGGATTCATCTTACCCTTCCCTTTATTTAGTATTGGGGGAAAAACTTGTGGAGCAGCTTCCCTTTGTTGTTCTAGTTCTATAGTCCTCTTCTTTGAAGATCTTAGATCATACTTAAGTTGTAGTTGTGCTTGCATGAATTCTAAGAACTGTTTTCAATAATAATCCATATCTTCCTCTTCTATTTTTCCTTCTCTATCATGGTTGGCCTCCTGGTGAGCCATATTCTCATATTCTTCTTTGGTAAAAGCAGAATACAATTTGCGTGCATCTCTTGTGTATCTGATGATTGTTCACCGGGACCATATTCCAAGTATAAAGGATGAGGGATATGATCAAGTTGTTCCTTTATTTCCCTTAGAAGTAGTTGCAGTGGAAGCCTTCTATATTGAGGGTTATAGCCCCGATTTTTGACTTGAGCATTATGTCTGGAAAGGTTCTTGTTCTCAATTTCAAGATTCCCAACCTTTTATGTTAAACTCTAGACAAGTTTCTCCAGCTCGCCCACTTCGAGTTTGATGAGTATGTATCTTGACTAGAGGAGGATGCCTCCTCTTTCCATCTTTTGGGTTCAATAATTTCTTGCTTTACCCTTGACTTGCTTGCCGAGACCATATTGACTTCCACTTCAACAACATCGGTCTGAAGTTCGTCTAGAGTGAGAGGCTTTCTTTCTCTAATGGAAAAACCAACATCGGACTCAAAATATCCTACAAAAACCAAATGAGCCGCAGTTGGAGGAGGTTTTATGTCAACAGGAAAGTTATTCTATTGCTTATTGAATCTTTTGATAAATTTTGAAATATCCTCCTTCGGATTTTTCTTAGGGCATTAACCTCAATGAGGAGGTACTTATGATCCCTCTTTTCTCCCCATTTCTGGGTGAAAGAATTTTCCAGCTCTTCCCGGTTAGTGATGGAGCATTAGATAGATCTTTAAACCATTTTCTGGTTTCTCCCTCGAGACTTTGTACAAAAATTCTCATGACCACATCTAGCTGATCCACATCTAGGATGTGAGAAAAAGAACTGAAGGCTTCAATGTGACTCTTTGTCATGTTATCATCTTCCCCATTGAACCTAGGTAGCTGCTTTAGGTGGTTCTGGGGCATTGAACTCAGAGGCTGAGGTAAATTAAGAGGTGCATACTTATTTAGAAAAAAGCCCAGGAGAGCCATCTGGATTGGTGGAGGGGGATTAAAATTTTCTTGAGGAACTGGGGTCAAGACCACAGTGGTTGGAGGAGAAGCAGGGTATGTCAAGGCCTTAGGAGTAAGTCCTAAGTAGTGAGAAAGAGTGGGCTGAGAATTGGACGCAGAGGTAGCAAAGGCTGATGAGATGGTAGTACAAGTAGGGGGGGTTTTCTCTTTCCCAACTTTCTTGGAAATTAACTTTTCTGGATCAAATAAAAATGGGGCTTTTTTTTGGGATGTATCTGAGTGAGTATGAAACATTTTAAAATCCAAGGTTCTGAATGATAATGAGGGGGTGTGGAGTTTCCAAGGTGATATGAATGCAATCAAGACAGGCTTCGCTCACCTACATGAAGGGTGTTCAATTTGTCATATCCTGGGGGGAAAATCCTTCAATAAGCTCCCCGACAATGATGCCAAAAGATGTTGTCTCTCCCAAAGACAACCTTGGATTTCTTACAAGACCAGTGCCTGGGCACATCTAAATTCTATGTATCTCATATGATCCTCAAGAAACCGAAGGCATCATATGCATCTTCTACACATAGTAATTGCAAATATACAAATATACACATAAAAACATGGGTTGTTTCCTTCATACAAGGACATAAGCCATGTATTTATGGTATCCTTTCAGATATACAAATCACAATAATAAGGTAAAAACTAGTGGAGGTCGAGTAACCAAGGATTTATAGTTTAATCAAATTTTGCAGAATAATGAAAGAAGAGAAGGAGAATACTAGCTCATCACATAGAGCTTGAAACATCAAGATTTCTATAATTATCTAAGCTAAAGATAGATCGGTGGATGTAAGAAGAGTGAATGCTATGATTTCAGGAAGTGCACATTTAAAGATATAATCTTAGACTTGCATACAGGGATATGTATTAACTAGTTAACACCAATGAATCTGTAAGAATATAAGAGATATATCTGGCAGCTACAATTGCTTGAAATCAGAGAGGAAGTGCATAAATAATGGAATTTTAACAAAGAAACAACATACTATAATACTTGAACATGGGAATCACCACTGTTTTGTTCATATTGAGAAAGATGTAGATCTTGAATCCATACAACTTCAGAAGCACATGTAGTTTTTCCCTAGAATTCAGAACCTTTCTTCAATGTTTATTCCTCTCTTTTATAATGAGAGAGAGGGTAAGAAAATCAATTAAAGAAATATCTTCAGGTGGAAATTTACCACTATCTGTATGAATGTTTGTCTTAGCGTAAATCCTCTAACTATTACAACAAGGAGATTCCTTTCTTGAAAGCAAAACAGAATAACAATACAGTGATCAAAACAACAAAACATAATTAATCCATCACAACTGAAATGATGGTTTCTGGAAATATATTCATGCCACTCTTCTTTGTTGGCCTTTGGTCCTGGCATGCTCATGGTATGTCATGGTTAATACTCTCTTGGCCAGTTTCGGGTCACTCAGTCTTTAACAACCTCTGAAACAACTGCCAACTCATACGCCCTTTTAACTTTTTGTTAGATAATATCGGTGCCCTGAAAAGTCTAGTGTCGTGTTTCATGGAGTACCTAGGAGCCTTTCGAATGCTATCCTTTTAACATAGGAACACCGTGAAATAGGAAAGCCCGACTTCCCTTTACACCCGTGGGAATATAACCCCCTTCACTTCTTCTTTTATGTGATCGAGGGCTTGAACTGAGAGCTTAGTCCTTTGGGTACTGAGGCTTTCAATTGTCACAGGGGACATTTTCCTTTATTACTTGAAAAACCTTTAATTACCACTTACACCACATTGGTCGATATCCTAGACACAAAAACCTTATGAAATATAGTCTATGGGACATCACAACCGGGGGGCCCTTTTTCTTATTGCAATCAAAATATCACATCTGGCATTGAATACACTTTCCCTTAAATTTTTATGTTAAGAAGTTGCTATCCCCAATATGCAGGATGACGACATCTTTGCCACATGTCACCCTATGATTTATGACATATGTCCCTTAGAAATGGCCCCATAAGACCCCTGAAAACGCCGAAATGGAGTGACATTTGTCCGCCTGCCATGTCAACAACATTCGTACCACCATGCCACTCATGACATCATCTCCCATGTTAGCTCTAAGCACCAATAAAAGCTTGCCACATGGTCCCCTGGAGGAGAGAGAAAAATGATTGCTCGACCTTGTTTTTTCATGATTTTCCTTTGTATTTGTTTTTCTCGACCCCACGATGATTTTTCTCTATATTACAATGTTGATGATTTTCAACCATTTGGAACAAAAACCTCCGTTGATCGTTGATTTCCGATGCCACGTGGAGGAGAGAAAAAGGGGATGTACGTCCCTTGTTTTGTTAGCATTTCCTTTGTTAATAAAATTCGGATCTCCCCTAACAATTTCACCCTATATCACAAAATCGGCCCCCGCAAGGTCGCAATCCTGCAAGGTTATTGGGGGAGTAGCCTCCATGTTCCTGCGATCGCCGATAATGCAGGACTGCAAGGTGCAAGATATCGCCACGTGGAGAAGAGAGAAAGGGGGTCGTCCATCCATGTTTTTTTCACCTCTCATGTGTTAAACTATTTTAGTCCTTCCTCGGTGATACAACATTATATCGTAGATTGACCTCCATGAGTTCTTGGAGTATGTTGTGACTGCGTGCCTGCGATGACAACCAATTTGCGGGATTGCAATATCGGCCTTCAACACCGAGAACCATCGATAATCCTTAAGTGTGAGCCCCAGGAATCTGCCGATAGCCGATCTCCAATTGCAATTTTCCCTCCATACTTGGTCATTCTTTGGTTTGCTGGGCTTTTACAAGGTAAACCTTCAAAATGCTCTATCTTCTACTCAAGTAGTCCATTTTTGGACTTCCATATACCATTGGAAAGATCTTTCTGAACACTGCGCAATGGGGAGGGTCTAATTCAGATCTAATATCTTCTATGGCTTGGTAAATGGGCTCCAAACATCACTACCCTTAGGAAACTTTGACCATTTGAAACCCACAATGCAATGAGTGACAACACCGACCTCAATCTGTTGAAAGAAGATTTTCCTGCACTGAAGAGAATATGCACCAAAAAATATGCAAATTGAAATTTCTATGAGAGAATATTTGCATCAAGGTTTCTATGTAGTCTTCTGATGCTCTGATACCATGTAGAAATTGTAAGAAATTTGCTACTCCTAATGAAATCGAATTGAAATTAAGAGACTGAAATTTATTCTATGATATTGTGGGAAGCAAAACACACAATAGAAGCACATCCAATGAAATGCAACCATTAAAACACAAGGAACATAATGATTTTACAGGGAAACCCAATTGAGAAACCACTCCTTTGTTTATATTATATTAGATGTGAAACAAATTAATCAATTACAATGATTTCTTTTCACATGAAACACACCCTGTACTGTAATTATGATCTCCTCCTCTTGAGACTGCTCTGCAAAAGACATAGCCAAATCTTGGCCTCCTAATACTCCTATTCCCTTGCACAATTCCTAATGAAATTGGCTCCTAAATAATACGACAAGCCCCTATTTTATTACGCAATTCCCAAGAGAAGAGTTTCACCCGCTGCACATAAAATGTATACACTCTCTAGTATATAATAATAGATACATTGATGCCTTTTCCCTCCACTCAACTAGGCAATTCGAATTTTCATGGATCACTGGGTCTATTTTTAATAAATTGATTAGTTAACTGAGGGATCAGTGAGTTAACCACTGTTATAACTACACAACTAAACTCCTATTGACTCTACTAATGTCTAGAGTTCAGATAACTGAGTTTAACTAACAATAACTCCATTATATTGTTAGATTTTAGCAATGAACCCGTGCACAACTCTACTTCGAACCTATAACTCAAATTTACTGATTTAACTAGTAGATAAGGGCATTCCACTCTAACTAACTGCAATCCAAGTCACCCTGTTGATGTGGAAAATCATTTTTTCTCTATTCGACTAAGGCACTAGTCAAATGAAGCCTTTTCTTGCTACAATTCCAATAGATTGAGATGATTCACACTCTAAATAACTATCATAAATGACTTGACTAAAGCACTCTTCTTTCTTTAAGAATAAATAAGATCTATCATGATGATCAAATTCAGCCTTAAGAGAATTCTCAGAATCATGTTCCAAGCAATTCATTTATCTTCTTTAAAACTATGTGTATCAAATGTAATTGATGAATGTTTAGTAAAAAAATTATTCTCATAAACAAATTTGGGTAAAGACAGTGATAACTATTTGCAAAGATGAACTTGAAAAGTTCCATATCTGAAGAGATTTCATTTTCATCCAAATAATTTTTAGATTCAATCCTATGTGAAATATTTTCATTTTCGTGAGAATGAGTTTCAGGTTAAATTTGGTCACCATCATGGGATAAATTAGAGATATAAAGCACATTGTTTGAATTTTAATTTAAAAATGTTGCTTGTTGACTTTATTGATTAATAGAAATAGTAGATTCATTGGAATCATAGATAATTGATTGATAAATATGATTTGAAGAATTGTTAAAATCAACAACATGTGCATTAATTGTTTCAACCTATTTAGATATGTTAATTATAGTGGATGGATATTCAACAACTAATACCTTTTCTTCAAATGTTTGGAAAAGAAGAAAGAGAAAGTGCTTCTTGTAACCATTCCATAAACTCTTCATTTGAAGGTTGATCCTTAGACTTGAATTTTAAACATACCAATTTAAATCTAAGGATAAAATCAACTAAATCTTCATTTTCTAACCTTCTCAAATTCTCGATTTCATCGCATACCTTATCATAATTACAATCCTCAAATGTATGAAGGAAATTAGTTACGCACTCATCCCAACTGTGGATTGAGGCAACTGGAAGCATCTCACACCATTTTTTGGCAAGGCCTATAAAAGTCAAAGTAAAAATTGCATAGAATAAGTTCATCAAGATCAATACCAAAATGAGTAAATTTAAAGAAAACTGAAGAATGTGTTCAAATGTAGAAGTATTACCTTCACCATCAAATTTTACCTTTGTCAAGTGTCTTGTGATTTCCATTGGAGTGTTCCAATTTGAGGGTTCAGAGATACAACTCCAAATATGAAGTTTAACATGAACCATTTAAAAAAAAATACAAACTTTATAACACAAGGCTCACAAAGTACACTTGTCAGAGGGAGGCCCTCCTTCTAGTGCCAAAAATGTTGATTGGAAAAAATGACCTCTATCAACATCAAGGGAGACCACCCGGTTAGGGCCCCAAATTAGACCCTTTTCCGTTGAAGACGGTGGTTTTGACTAGTTACGAGCCCAATTGGGCTTATATAAGTTATTAAAGTACTATTACTTATCTCCTATATTATCCTTATAAGATTATGTTAGTATTACCTATATCATGTTAATATATCCTAAATAATTTTATGTTAATTGTTACCAATTATATAAATCAAAGGTAACCTACAATGATACTAACTCTATTATATATATAAACCTACGTGTTAGTACATATAATAACTAATATAATGTATTAATATACTAATATAATAATTTTATAATAATACTAATTTGTAATTAACTCACTATAATAATATTACTCATTTCTAATATTAATATAATACAACTTTATTAATATATTCCTATTTCTATATATATAATCTAACACTATGATAAACGGTAAATATATATTAATATTTGATTTAATATTTACAAAATATATTAATATTATTCTAGATTTAATGTCCTTTCTCTAATATATTATAACTGCATTGATATGTAATTATATTACTATACACATATATTTCCAAAATAGATTAATGTTACATTAGTAAGTCAGAAAAAAGAAAATTAAATTTACAATTTGATATAAAAAAATAATTTGTAAATATTGCAAAGCATCGTATTATATAAAATTTCTAAAAATAAAAGAAATGCAAATTTATATACATAAATGTACACAATTGCGTTTGCTTGATTTTAATGGTTTGAATGGAAGGTTAAATCGAAGCTAGGGAATCGATCAATACAAAGATTGGATTGGGCCACCAAGGTATTTGCCTCTAAAAGAGGACTTTAAGCCAGAGAAAAGTATTATTAATTCTAACATTTGTTCAAATTAAAATTATATTTATATATATATATATATATATATATATATATATATATATATATATATATATATATATATATCACTATGTGGCCATTAATATAATACAAATTTTTAATTACAATTTTTTATTATATTTTACAAAACATATATGCAAATTTACATTCGAAAGGTATTATTATTTCTAACATGTATTTGTTAAAATTATATATATCATTATGTACAATATAATAGTATTAGTTCTAACATGCATTTGTTCAAATTATATATGTTACTATGTGGCAATTAATATAATATACAATATTATATTATATTACAATGAATTAATATATTGCAATGTGATGTATGTTATTTACCATTGCATTAATGTTATGTTTACAACACTATTTATATTATTTGTTTTGTATGAATTTTATTTTTATGTTTCTTTTTTCAAATCTATACTTATTCTATATATATATATATTTGTTTTTTTACTTGTGTTATATATAACACTATTTTTATTTCTTTATATTAATACAACACAAGTTACCATGTATATATTTTACATATTTGTACATAAATTAAAATTTTATAATATAATGTTTTTTATAATTACAATATTATTTATAATATGTTAACTAATTATTTCTTTTTAGATGTAAAAAAATATGAAGGAGACGCAGTAAGAAAAACCAAATGCAAAATGTGAGGTGATGTGACAACCGAAAGTTACAATGGACATAACATGATTAAATCTTGAAAAAGATCAAAAGCCAAACACTAAAGATCAAAGGAATTATGAGTCACCAAAATACTAAAGAAAAGAGCTTTCTAAAATTAAAATAGAGGGTCCCCATTAATATTATGAAGATAATAATGTAAAAATGGGGGTCGTTGGTTTTCCGAAATAGGTGGAAAAGGATTTGGGTTTTCTAACACAAAATGGCCAAAAGGAAGGAAATGATTTATGTTTTTGGCTCAAAAACAAGCTTCCCTAGAAATTAAACATGGTAAATAGTTGTCTTTAATAGGGGTCTTAGTGAAAATTCCCCCAAAGAGGGTTTAAAATGATATTCTTAACCATTAATTTCCATGGGTGGCTAATGCTTTAAAATAAATGGCTTTAAAAGATTGGTAAAGGCAAAAAAATCCCTTTATCATTCTTTTGGAAGAAATCATGATCAAGTGGAGAAAAATTCTTTAAAATTATAGGTAGTCACGAAATTACTTTTATTCATGCTATTGGAAGGGTTCGAGGGAATATTATTGGGTGGAATAAATTTCCTTTTACCCTATGTTAGGTCACAAAATTGTTATATTTAATACATCTTCTTGCTCCCATGATATTTTATTTTACCCCTTGTTTCACCAATTCTGACTCTTTTATCATGCACTGCCTTATGATTTTGACATAACAATGAAGGATTGGGTCCAATGTGTATTGATAATAAAATTCATTCATTCATTTATGTTTTCCAAAGTGTATGTGCATCATAAGTCACTAATACAAGTTTATGTGATCCCTGTACTCCATAGAGATCTTGCACCAGAGTTAAAGTACGTGTGGACTACTTTATCAGTTGAGCTTACCACAGAATCCAATCCCAGTTGATAGTACAAGCACATGTTTGAGACTATTTTGGAGCCTATCTGTCAGTCAAAGGAACACTTATCTTTTCTTGACCTATTCCTACACCAAGTACAATTTTTGCACTAATTTGGAGTTCGACAAATTGCCACACTTCCGGGAAAATCGAAAATTGTTTTTTTCCATAATGATTCTTCAATGCTTCCACATGATTCAAAATGCACCCAGGTCATATAGATGGATTTTTGGAAGATAATTAATGCTTCAACCCAAAATTACAAAGTTTTCAAAATGCCAACTTCCTCCATTTACGTGCAGATGATGGAAAATATCAAAATTATGAAACATGGATTTTGTTTCTAGTATAGGAAGTTGAGTATATTTATGGCCGTTTTCCAAAATTCGCCATGGTTTGGGAGATATGAAAACTTCTTTAAGGTAGATTCGTAAAAAATTACATAAAGCCCAAATGTGTAAAAGTATCCAAACAATCAATTTCAGGTGTGATTTACAAGGAAATGGAGTTGAATAAGAAAATTTCAAGACATGGTACTTGTAAAAAAAAATGGAAAATTAGTCTCCATATTAATAGTTTTCCAAATTCACATGGTTAAGAAGATACGAAAGGTTCTTCGAGGCCAATTTGTTAAAAATGCACAATTTTTCAGAATTGAAAAATGAGTTGTTAGAGCCAAAATTTGTACTGTAATTTTTATAAAAAGCCCAACCATGGCCTATGTGAAGAGGAGGGTGTTATTATAAATCTTATAGTGCTGGTTTGGACCTTGAGCATATGGCCTCAGATGCAAAAGATTGAGTATCATTCAATACAGAGGACTCATGCCACGTTTTAATTTTCAAAATTTTATGCATTTTGTGAATCTATATTTTGATCTATTTTAAGAGGCAACAAGCTATTTGGAGAACCCCCCAAACTAGATTGTTGTCCTCTCTCATTTCGCCTTTTCCTGTGTTCATTGATGTGTATAAGGAAGCGATATGCTATGAATATTTGTTATTTTATATTTGAAGTATGTTAACTGTATTTTTTTTTTAATTTCCATATTTGAAGGGGTTATGGTTTGTTAAAAATTATAAAGGTTGTACATTTTGTTTCTTCATTTTGATGCTTCATTCTACTCTGATCTGGAAAAGAATTATGTGTTATCAATATTATGTGCTTTTATTTCTGTACATGCAAACCTTTATCTCATGTTGATCTTGCATATTTGGATAGGTTCGAAGATACATTAAATGATAAGGCATTAAACCATTATCATGAATTTTTGCAATCTTGATTTATGCATATTTTCACAAAGGGATCGTTGTATGCTCTGTTTTGGTTTTGGAATGAGATTTGGAACGCTTTATTAATTTATATATGAAGCTTACACAATGATTTATTCATTCATGCCTTGAATATGTCATGATCTAAAGCATTTTTGTTTCAATATTAGAACTCCAATTCACTGTAACACAAAACCGTTTTTGATATAAAACATTTCATCAACTCTAACACTAGAATTTAGAGAACTCTATTGATTTAAAAAAACAATTGATGCATTGAGGTATGCATTTCTTTGTGAAGTGTCCGTTGAAGTTTCTAAGTCCACCAGTTAGAAACTCTGCATGCACTTTACTAATTTATTCCTACCTACTTTTTCCGTCACTTAACAAGTTATTTACAATGTAAGTACTGAAAATAAACACTAGTGCATGCTCAACATATTACATATCATCAACTGAAGGAAATAGAAACAAGCACAGAAAATGACAAATGTTACTTTTGGACCAATATCCCCGGAAAAACCCAATGCAGGAAAATTGGTGCAACTATCTGAGGGTTTTCTTATTAAGCAATTTCAGAGTACAATCTAGGGGCCAAATCCAACTTACCCAACAAAGAATTCCCTTGGCAGTAGTACCTCTCAGTTTGAGACAGATGTCTCAGCTGAAACCCCGAATAAACCCTCTGGTAGCTCCTCAGCTCCAATCTGCCCCCAGAAACCCCATCGTCTGCCTTTCTGGACTGTGTCAACCTCTCCCTGCCTAGCAATGGCCTTGTGTCACACTGAATGGGCCTGCATTAGCTTTAGGAGGCCCTGTGTCAGCCTTCTGGCCCTCTATGTTAGCTACGTTGGCCTTTTTGAAGCACTATGCAGCTCCTGGCTGCCTCTACATGGCCCTGCGTGAGCCCTAATTGCTACTACGTCACTCTCCCTTACTCCTGCGCTAATATCCCAACATTATCTCTGCCTCTCTGTATCTTTGTACTCACTTCCCCTCAGTTGCAACTCTGATCACTAATTCTATCTCTCTTAGTAAACCCCACTTTAGAGAATAGAATGATTGATCATCTGGTGTACTCTCCAAGTGACCCTCAAGCCTCCTCTTATATTTTTCTTGTTGACATATCAACGGTCGAGATTAAGTCCCTAATCAATGGTTAAGATTAGATCTGGATTTATCCATGTCTTTTGGACCATTCTAACATAGTTTTATATTAATCCACATTAATATTTTAATTTCCCTAAGTTTAGACTTAGGGACTCCATTAAAAATATTAATTATTTTAATATTTCTCAAACTGTTTAGAATCTGCCAAACCCCTTTCTGGATATTGGAGATATCACGTGCCCCAACCTCTCCATCAAATTTTGTGGACATAGCACATCCGATGCTACCCCAAATCAACACTCCCTCTTAGAGAGGATTGTGCTCTAGCAATACTCCTCACTGAGTATCACCCTGATCATTTGGCATCGGTCCTTGTGCTGATGCTAGGCCTGCTGCCAAACATCCTCTACACTTCTGCATCCTGTACTACTACCCATGGCCTGCCACTGCCACTACTGCATCTGTACTGCAACTCCCTCTACATCCGTGCTACTGCTGGTCCTTTCTCCCAACACTACATTCACATTGCAACTCCTCTCATCACGCTACCCACTGCTACACTGCAACTCAGTTACTAAAAAGTAATTAACTGATCTCCCAACTCTGACCTCTCTGTTGGGCTAGAGACCCTCCTGATGCTGAATCTCCCTCTGCCACTGATAAGTGCTCCCTCTTTGACCTCTGCGCTGTTGCAACAACTCCCTGCATATAGCACCATTGCACACCTTTCTGTGCCATCCTGCACTAGTGCAACACTCTTATGCCTCTCGCACTACTGCAGCCTGCTAGCCTCACACGGTCTTGGGAATCCTACACTGTATCTCTCTCTGCCACTTCATTTGCATCCGTCTCTACCCACATTATCCAGTCCTGCTACTCCTCTTCGGGGTTCTCGTAGCAAGGTCTAATCCAAGAGGCCGGGTACCTTGAGGATCTTGCCCCTTATTGCCTGTGGTCCACTTGACTACAACTTGATGTCTCCCCACTTCCGCTTAAGTGGTGTGTGTGCACTCATGGCACAGTCATCATTTGTCTCCATGTCCTTCTCTGCCCTTGCTCACGCTGCCTTAGTCTTGAAAGAATCTCCCCTACTCTTCTTCCTTGGACATTAGGTTACATAATGACCTAGCTCCCCATAGTGGAAGCACTTGACCTTGGAGAGATCCTTCTTCTTCCGCTTTTCTTGCTTTCCCTCAGATGCTAGGGTAACATATTCCTCCTCTTCCTTTTTTACTCTGATCCCCTTACTATTGCTTCCTGCCTTTGTCTACCATCTAATCTCTTCTTGGCGAAGAGCCACCCACATCTCATCCCAAGGTGGAAGTGTCCCTCTGCCCAGTATACTTTAGAGAAATACCTCCTAGTCTTCTAAGACTACATTCAGGGTTGTCCTCGCCATCAATTCCTGATCCGGCGTGGCTTCTATGGAGGTCAACTAATCTTAGATCTCATTAATTCCTCCGAGGAAGGTGTCAATCGGTTCTCCCTTATTCATCTGATATGACCTTAGTTGATTTTCTAGTAACATCCTTCTCTGCACATAAGTATGCTATTACAATTTCTTTAGGGCCTCCCACATCTCATTTGTCGTTTCCTTCTTGGTAATGTGTGGTACTACATGGTCCTTGACCTCGTCAAGGATGATTCTCTTGGCCCTTTCCATTGCCTCCTCATACTTGTGGTTCTCAGCTGGGTCAACTAGGATAGCTATCATCTTAAAGGCGAAGTGCTTGACACGATTTTTGTTGAGTACAAATAAGATTGTAGCCTTCCAGACTGCAAAGTTTAACACTCCGTCCAATCTGTCCTAGTCTCTTACTCTGTGTAGTGCCATGATGCTCTTATACTTCCCTCTTGGAATTTCTCGATGTGACTCCCTCTGAGTCTTGATTTCCCTCCTAGAAATCCCTCTGCTGATGTCGAGATGCCCCCTACTCTGATCGTCTATGCAACCACACCACTGATCCGGATTTCTCGGCTAGAAACCCTTAGTAGAAACTCCCTCCTTTTGGCCTTGCCCTATCAGGTACTTTTCTAACTACAGTACCTCACCAGCTCCACTCTGCAACTTTCACACAACCTCCTAAACCCCAGCAACCTGAAGGTGAGATTTCCTAGGCTCTGCTCAATCCCGACACCAGCAACCCGGTCTCCTCAGCCAACTATGTCAGCCCTCCTAGCTTATGCATGGCTCTACGTGAGTCTCCCTTTGCCTCCCTAAACCTCTGCACTACCTCTTTCTGGCTCACCCTTGATGACGCAGGCACTGTGTCACCCTTCCCTTATTGCTGCTCTGCTAGAAACAACTTCTATCACTTGAGAGAACTATTTTTTGCAGGTATTGCTCTGCTCGGTTGATGTCCTCATTTTTCTTGTGATCTGCACCATGCTCTGATACCATGTTTAAGTTTCTAAGTCTACCAGTTAGAAACCCTCCATGCACTTTATTGATTTATTCCTACCTACTTGTTCCATTACTTAACAAGTTATTTACAATGTAAATATTGAAAATAAACACTAGTGCATGCTCAACATATTACAGATCATAAAATGAAGGAAACAGAAACAAGCACACAAACTAACACCATTATTTTTGGACCAATGTCCCCAGAAAAACACAATGCAGGAAAACCGATGTAGCTATCTAAGGGTTTTATTATTAAGCAATTTTAGAGTACAATCTGGGTGCCAAATCTAGCTTCCCCAACAGAGAATTCCTTTGGCAGTAGTACCTCTCATTCTGAGACAGATGTCTTAGCTGAAACCCCGGAAAAACCCTTTGGAAGCTCCTTAGCTCCAATCTGCCCCAAAAAACCTTGTGTCTTCCTTTCTGGACTGCGTCGGCCTCTCTTTTCCCAGCTCTTTCCTTGTGTCACCCTGAATGGGCATGTGCCAGCCTCAGGAGGCCCTGCGTAAGCCTTTTGGCCCTCTGCGTCAGCTACATTGGCCTCTCTGAAGCATTGCACAGTGCTTGGCTGCCTCTGCATGGCCCTGCGTGAGCCCTAGCTGCTACTATGTCACTCTCTCCGGCTCCTGCGTTGATCTCCTGACACTATCTCTGCCTGTCTCTCTCTCTATAATCACTGCCCCTCAACTACAACTCCGATCACTGCTTCTATCTCTCTTAGCAAGCCCTGCTCTAGATAATAGAATGATTGATCATCTGGTGTACTCTCCAAGTGACCCTCAAGCCTCCTCTTATACTTTTCTCGTTGAGATATCAACGAACGATATGAAGTCCCTAATCAATGAATAAGATTAGGTCTGGCTTGATCCAGGTATTTTGGACCATTCTAACACAGTTTTATATTAATCCACATTAGTTTTTAATTTCCCTAAGTTTAGACTTAGGGACTCCGTTAAAAATATTAATTATTTTAATATTTCTCAAACTGTTTAGAATCTGCCCAAACCTTTTCTGAGTATTAGAGATCTCATGTGCCCAAACCTCTCCACCAAATTTCGTGGCTAGATCACATCCGATGCTACCCAAAATCAACAATGCGTTGTAAAATTTGATAGATCTATCTTGATCTATAACCCATTATACAAAAAATTGTGGATATGTTGCCTTTACAATTGACTTGCTTGGCTAGAAATCTGTGTAGTGTTTCATATATGCATTTTGTTGCCCAAATTCTTTGGTAAATATTTATTTGATCGAGATTAAGCTCGAGAGATTTTTATATATAATTTTTGGGTAAGAGATTTGTTTTTTATATAAGAAATCCCAAGTAGAGTATTGTTTATGTTCTCATAATCATAGAATATCCATGTAATATTTCTTTGTATAAGTTCTTTTACTGAATCAAGGCAACACTTTTCTCCAGAATTCATATTTTAATGTAATATTGGGTTGGTTCATTTGCAAAGGTTTGAAATTGATTTGTAGGTTTGGACACTATCATTTGAGTACATGATTCCTATATTATACAGTTTCCATGTTCATATTAAATTGGTGTGTTGTTAAGTAGATGCAAAAGCTTCCTTTGTTTATTTGATTTAAGGGAAATAAATTAAGGTTGTGTGCCTAATCATGATAAAGTTAGTGGTTTATTTTGTTTTTCTCTTCAAATGAAATCTTCACATGTTCTTAGTCAATGCTCAGGTTTCCAACTAATTAGTAGCTAGGGTTTATTCTTTGATTGTCACTTGTTAGGGTTTACTCATTGATTGTCACTAGTTAGGGTCTACTTTTCAATTGCCAACATTTAGGGCTTTCTTTTCAATTTCCAAATAGTTAGGGTTTGCTTTAAACTACTAGTATCTACAAAATTGGTGTTTGCAATAATTAGGGTTAATCTCTAATAAATGTTTTTCAGTGCAAGATTAGAGCAAGGTGCAAGAACTCAAGGTGTGAGAAATTTCTAGACAAATCAGGGTTTTATTTTGTAGGTCATTGGAGTCTTTCTATGGCATTACCCGTGTTGCGTCTTGAAGTCCATGAACCCCATATTAAAAATTAAATTTTGGTCCATTAATATACCCTATACTGTACCAAACATTTTGGCGTCGTTGTAAGGGAGGTGCTTAGGGATAGACCTTGGAGACCTGTTACAATTTGGTTTGCTCTTTACCTAGTTTTTCTTGCAAGTTTTTGTTTCTTTCCTGCACATTTTTATCTTTTCATTTCTAAGGTACTATAAGAACCCCCCTATATATACTTATCCATGTGATGAAAGAATAAACCATCTAGCTTGTTGAAGAATAGAATAAATGGTATTACAAGGCATTTTTCAATGAGGAGGTTGAGGCTAATAACAATCTCCAATGCAACTATTTCACTAACCAATTGACAGGGACATTCGAAGGAGTCTCAAAGTAGTATATGGAGAACCTCTTTTATTTTGGGATTAAATGGCACACATCATTACCTTTGAATTCCCTATTAGAGATCTAGGAGGAGTGGCACAAATGCACATTATTCCCCTATCTGCTCTACCAAATATTCATGGTTTGGAAAATGAAGACAAAGATACATTATTATTTGATTTTGAAGTACTTTGTAGATGATGTTATTATTATATTAATGCTCAAAGGTTGAAAGTGTTTCCTCTTATTCTTAAAGGAGCAACTATCTAAGAGAATTTTTAATATAACCTTAAAAAATCAAAGCATAAATATTTGGAAAAGGAGACCTTGAAAACACTCCTACTCTAAGGAATCAAAGATAAAATTTTAGAGCTCTTAAATTTGATGGAAACAATTGATGTTTTTCAGCTACCATATGATTATGTTGGCGAATTATGCACTTGGTATTCAAGAGGAATCTCCAACATTGGTAAGAATTCTTGAGAACTTTCCTCTCAATTTTGAAATCTACTATAAGAATAAGAGTTAAAGGGGTGTCTCTAAATTCACAATTGGATTGTTTGTAGGAGGAACAGAAGTAGTGCAAGGAGCATCATTAGACAAAGTATTTCCCATCACTTATAGGGTTACAACAAGTATTTAAGGAATCAAGGAAATACATTGTTCTCAGGTATAACTCAAAACATGTCATCATTTAATACTTGGACTAATATTTATTGTCCACAACATGTTCCTTAGAAGAACTATAAACCTATAGTTTCATGGAAAACTTATATCTCTCCTCTCATTCAATACGCCACATTGTGGCCACAATGGCCCCCTCCCTCAAGCTAGATATTCTTGCAACCTCAAGGATGGTTTGGAGTCTCCTTTCTAGGGAAATTACCCATGCAAACTCCATTACTTGAGTCACAACAAATGCAATTCACGTCCAATGCACCACCATGTTATCCTTCTATATGGTCCCAACCATTTGAGAAACCAAAGCCTAATTCCAGCAATCAAGTTGCACATCAATTTAAAACACCTGTTTTTACTACTCACTCCTCTATTGAATGTAATATCATATCTTTTATAGAGGGGAGAGGAATGAATTTAGAAACTTCCCATATTACCACAAAGACTTTGCCATAGGAGTAAAATTTAATTTATAAACCATTAGAGGAGCAATCTATGATTATAAATTGCTCAAAAATTGTTGTTGAAGCTCATGAAAAATATCGAGAGAAAAACCCTAGAATTTCCGTTAACCGTCCTTTTCAATTTGAAGAGAACAAACATCAAGTTGTGGAAGACTTGTACAAGTTGGAGATGTTGGAAATACTAAGAGGGGGGTGAATTATTATTTCTTTTCAATTATTATTTTATCAGTTAAAAACATTTATATTTGGAACACATAAATAGATGCTTTTATAATGTGATCATTGCAATAAATCAAGTACAATATATATATATATATATATATATATATATATATATCAATTAGTTTCCAAGCACCAACTTGGACTCTTTGTGAGGCTCCAACCTTCAAAGCACCAACTCTGTCTTGTCAAGGCACTAACCTTGAATTTAGGAGCACCAACTCCCAGGACACTAACCCTTTCAGTTTTGAGGAACCAACCTCAAGGGATCCAACCCTTTGCTATAAACTGTCTGGATCTGTTTGGTTGTAATTCTTTGCTCCCAACCCTGCTGGACCTATGACTTACTTCTGTCCTCCTATTCCTTCCACTTTTGCCAGAACTTCGGCTTCCTTTTTTTCTTACAGTTCGCCAGCCTCAACCACTTTTTTTTTCTCTGTTATATAAGCATGATATGATGACCTTTGGCTTCCTCCTTTCTCGCTTGAGCTTCGGCTTCCTCAACGCTCACTCGACCTTCAGCTTCCTCAACGCTTGCTCGACCTTTTGGCTTCCCTCCTCTAGTCACTTTAGCTTCCTCTATGCTCGCTCATCCATCTACGCTCGCTTGATTCTTCAGCTTCCCGGTCCATGGCTTCCTTTGTCAACAAAGAGGTCCCACATTGACTTTTTGATTTTTAATCAGCGCCTCATTCCGAACCATCGATTTCTTCTATATTAGATCCGAAGATCACCACTCGGTCCGATCAACACAATCCATCGGAAGCTTGCTATGCCGGAGATCTCTTCTCTCCCGATCTAATGGTCCCGACTTAACCTGATCAACCCAAAAACTATCCATTGATCCTTCGTCGTCGATCAACACCGCATTTGATCCAACACTCGACAACGATATCGGGTGAGCTACATGCATGAGGATTACCTACCCGATAAAGTGGTTTCCTCTCTCCTCTGATGTGTGGCGTGTCAATTGCTTAATGGAATCGGGTGACTCCCTCCTATTACCACTTACAGCTTATTCTCAACCCGATAAACCATTTCCTCTTATAAACCCACCTTTCTCTTTGACTAATGCTCGATCTATTTAGCGTCTAATGATGGTAGATCTTCTACCATCAATGACTCCTCCGATTTCCTCATTCGCTAATACTTAAATTAATCTTTGTTGTTCATTTCTTTGACTTTACGCTGCGCGAATTAATCCTGGCCGCTCATTACAAACAATCTCGTAAGTTGATCTCCAAGATCCAACGCTCCTATGCATCGACACCCACTTCTTCGTGCCTTCGCTTTACTTTACTTAACACAAGATAATCATGATTTGTGAATAAAAGCGTTAAGCACTAAGATTTATGTTTTTTAGTGATAAAAGCGTTAAGCACTAAGATTTATGTTTTTCAGTGGGAATACAAATAAATACTCGGTTAGCTATTGAAAACGGATACACAGAGTAACGAGAGTCCACACCAAGCAGGATAATGATACACACTTGAATCAAATTCATTAGTTTAACATCTGTTACAGAGACTTGCCCTCTCGGTTCAATTACAACAATAAATTGACCTCTGTCTCAAACCCCCTCTAACACTCAACCTCTCGCTTCTCACTTAAAACCTAATCATCTCAGCTCCCTTGACTTTCTGCTCTTCTCTGGTCTGATATGGCTCCTTTGTTAACTCCTATGGTACTCTACAATACTCATGGCTTGGCTGGCTTGGCTTTCCTCTAGCTTTGCTCCTTGCATTCTTGCTCCTGTTTCTTCACGGATCTGCTCTGCTTCTCCTTGGCTTCATATCATCATTTAGTATCCTGGAACATTGCCATATTGACATTAATGACAATCTATATCAACAATCTCCCCCTTTGTCATTGATGGCAATATTCTTCTTCTCTCCCCCTTTGACATCAGTGGCAAAGGAGTGCACAAGGACTCCCCCTGTCGAACTGCTCCCCTTGTCCTATAACATGTTTATGAATTAAATTAAGTGATTCTAAAGAGATAACCCCCATATTTTGACCAAGATGTTCAAATGCTTCTTGAGGAAGAGGTTTTGTGAAAATATCAGCTATCTACTCCTTAGTATTGATATATTCCAAGATGATGTTTTGTTCAGCTACTTGTTCACGAACGAAATGATACTTGACTGGTATATGTTTGGTCTTTGGGTGCATCACTGGATTTTTTATGAGGTTGATCTCACTTGTGTTATCATAATAGATGGTAATTGGTTGATTTGTACCTGTGTTGACATCTTTTAGAGCTTCCTTCATCCATAGTATTTGAGTATAAAAATCTGCGGCATCTATATACTTGGCTTCAATTGTAGATAGTGATATGGATGTTTGTTTTTTGATGAGACAAGATACTAAACAGTCTCCCAGTAAGAATGCATTTCCACTACTACTTTTCTAATCATCGACACTTCTGGCCTAATCAACATCGGTGTATGCAGTCAAAGTAAGAGTTGAGCTATTAGGGTACCAGAGACTAAAATCAAGAGTTCCTTTCAGGTATCTGAGAATTCTTTTTACAGCCAACAAATGGGATGTTTAGGAGCTGATTGAAATCTTCCCACCATTCCTACTGCTTGCATAATGTTGGGTCTCGTAGCAGTTAAGTACAAAAGGGCTCCAGTTATTGACCTGTAATGAGTTGCATCTGCTGGAGGGGAGTCATCATTTTTTCTCAATTTGCAACTTGTGGTCATAGGTGTGCTCATGGGTGCACAATCTTCCATTCCATATATTTTAAGCATGTCTTTAAGATATTTGGCTTGAGATATAAACATGCCTACTGTGGTTTGAGATACATGTAGTCCAAGGAAGTGATATAACTCTCCTATCATTGACATCTCGAACTCTTTTGACATATTTTGAGAAAACGCATGGCTCATCTCATCATTATTACTATCAAAAATCAGATCATCAACATAAACAAGTGTGACTAGTAACTTATCCTCATCCATCTTTATGTAGAGATTACTTCCTGCCACCCCTTTCTTGAAGCCTTGTTGTTGTAGATAGTGATCCAATCTTGTGTACCAAGCTCTAGGAGCTTGTTTCAACCCATATAATGCCTTTTTCAACTTACAAAGAAAGTATTTTCCTTCTGTTAGATTAAACCCTTCTGGTTGCTCCATGTAGACTTCTTCCTTGAGTTCCCCATTTAGAAATGCTAATTTTATGTCCATTTGATAGATTTTGAATCCTTTTGAGCAAGCAAATGCCAAGAACATCCTGATAGCTTCCACATGAGCTACTGGTGCAAATTTTTCTTCAAAGTCAATTCCTTCAATTTGTGAATAGCCTTTACAAACAAGCCTTGCCTTGTTTCTGATGATTTGTCCATCTTCATTCATTTTGTTTTTAAACACCCACTTGGTTCCTATTACTTTTTTGTCCTTTGGACGAGGTACCAGTTCCCATGTCTCATTCTTCTCAATTTGAGACATTTCTTCTTCCATGGCTTTTACCCAATGAGGATCCTTACTTGCTTGAGTAAATGTTTCTAGTTCTATCATGGACAGAAGAGCAATATCATTTTTCTTTGGTGCATTTGTCATCCTTCTTCGGGTTTGCATCCCTTCATCTATATTGCCAATAATATTCTCTTCCAGGTGATATTTTTAGAGAAGTTTCATCTTTGAAGGAGTTTGCGATGGTTCTTTTTCCTTGGGTATTTCTTGATTTTTTTCTTCTTCTTCAGGTTCTTCTTCTTCAATGAGAGGTTCAACTTCATGTTCTTCAATTTCTTTCTCTGGAAGGTCTTCATCAATATTCACATCAACACTTTCCACTATTTTCTGTAGTAGGTTATTGTAGCACTTGTAGGCTTTGCTCCGTGTAGAATATCCAAGGAAGATCCCTTTGTCAACCTGAGAATCAAACTTTCTTGGTGAGCCATCACCGATTTTTATGAAGCACGTGCTTCCAAAAATCTTGAAGTATTTTACTGAAGCAGGTATTCCTTTCCATAATTCATGAGTCTTTTCATTATTTGGTCTTAATTGAGTTTGATTCAAGATATAGACAACTATCCCGACTGCTTCTCTCCAGAATTTTGGCTGCAAGTCAGCTGCTATTAACATTGTTCTTGCCATTTCTTGAACTGTTCGGTTTCTTCTTTCAACTACCCCCTTTTTCTTGGGTGTTTTTGCAGCAAAGAGTTCTCTTTTAATTCCATGTATTTTACAAAATTCATTAAATTCTTTTGATTTCAATTCTCCCCCTCTATCTGTTTTGAGGCACTTAATCTTTGAGTCCTTTTCATTTTCTACAAGAGCTTTAAGATTCTTAAAACACTCAAATGCTTTGGATTTAATTTTATAAAATATATCCACATCATTCTAGTATAGTCAGCAATAAATAAAGCAAAGTACCTTTCTCCTTGGAGTGCTGGAGTTCTAGTTGGTCCACATAAATCAACATGGATGATCTCCAAAGGCTTTGATGTAGAAAACTCCTTGGTCTTGTGGCTAGTTCTGGTTTGCTTTCCATGTTGACATGGACCACATATTCCTTGATTTGCTTTGAATAACTTTGGAATGTCTCGTACTTCTTTAATCTTGCTGATATTGATCAAGTTTTCGAAGCTTATATGTCCAAGTCGCTTGTGCCGCAACCAAATTTCATCTGTTTGACTTAAGTAGCATTTATCTTCTTGAATCTTGTTCAAAATGTATATGTTGTCTAGTGTTCTAAGCCCTTTCACCACAAGTTCCCCTGAGGAAGAGTTCCTTATTTCATAGTCTTTGGTGCTAAAGACAACATTATGTCCTTGATCACAGATTTGGCTAACACTCGGGAGGTTGTGCTTGAGCCCATTTACTTGCAAAGCATTTTGAGCTTTTCGTTTTCCATTAATAAGAGTAACAGTTCCTTTTCGAGAAATTTTGGTAGATCCACTTCCAAAGGATACATTTCCTTCCTTTTTGTTCAATGAGGAAAACTTCCTTTTGTCCCTTGTCATGTGTCTGGAGCAGCCACTATCCATAAACCAATGATTTTCATTATTTTGAGCACATAGAGCTAGGCCACATTTATCCATGTTGGGATTCTCACTTCTTTCTTTTCCTCTTTTGAGTGGGCAATTTTGTTCATTGTGTCCATTATTATTACATAATGAGCAAATAAGATCAAATTTGTCCAAGGGATCAAAAGAATTGTAGGTCTTGATTCGTCCTTGCCCTTTAGGGTCATATGGTTTGTTTATTTGATCCTTCAGTTTTGGTGTGTCATTCTTACGAGCCATGCAATGTCTAGCTTGATGACCAAAATTTTTACAATGGAAACAATGCCCAAAAAAGATAGTTTTGTACCTGTTGTAATAGCCATGATTTGAATCTTTTGTACCTGTTGTAATAGCCATGATTTGAATCAACATTCTTCCTTGGAGTTACTCCCACTTCATTCTTTGGATTTGAGATGGGCCTTTGATGAAATATTGTTTTGTATCTGTTGTAACATCCATGATTCGAATCAACATTCTTCCTTGGAGTTACTCTCTCTTCATTCTTTGGATCTGGGATGAGCCTTTGATGAAATAATCTTTCTTCTTTTGGGTTGCTGGAAAGTACGTCGGCATAGCTTTTCACATTATTCTTAGTACTTGATGATTCTCCTTTAAAACCTATTCTAGAGTCTTCATGTTGAGGCTTTTGATTATTTAGGATAGTGTCAAGTATTTGAGAGCTTTTCAAACCCTTTTTAAGTTGCTCCAATTCCTTCCTTAGAGATACTATTTTGACTTCACGTTCTTCGCAAGCTTCTTCTTTTTCTTTTAGCTTATTTTTCAAGAGAACTTCCCTTCTTTTTGTTTCCTTGCTTTCTACCTTGAGAGAAATGATTTTATTCCATAATTTCTCATTTTCTTCAATGTCACTTATTAACAATTCATCTACATTTCCATCTAGTCCTGAGTCATCATCATTTGTGAATGCCATGAATAATACTTCTTGGCTTCCAGCATGGTCATTTTCTTCATTTGATTCTTCATTACCTCCTTTGTGGTCAGGGAACTGGTTAGTTGATTTCTTTTTTATGACTACAAATTCATCTTCATGAGACTCATCTTGCTTAGAGAGGAAATTCTTCTTATTGAACCCTTTCTTTTTATATACCATCCTTTTAGAATTTTCTTCATCATCACTATCATGATTATGAGGACATTTTGCAGCATAATGACCTATTTTTCCACATTTGAAACAAATAAGAGGGTATTTACGTTTTAGCTTAGATCCTTTCTTCAGCCTTCATACAAATTGTGCCAATTCGGATTCAACATCGGAGTCATAACTACTAACATTCCTTTCTTAGTCCCCTTTTTGGATTTTGAGGCCTTGAATGCTGCATCTTTTGAACTTGGGCATCCTTTTCTCATCTCATAGGCAATGAGGATTCCATGGAGTTCGTCCATCTTGAGAGTATCTAGATCCTTCATTTCTTCTATGGCACTTACTTTGGAGTCAAATATGTCTGGGAGAGATCTTAAGACCTTTTGAACAATGGTGTTTTCTTCAATGTTTTCTTCCAATCCTTTAAGAGAGTTGACCACTTCAGCTACTCAGAGAAAGTATGATGCAATATCTTCTTCATCATCCATTTTCAGACTTTCAAATTGCCTTCTATGAGTTTGAAGCTTTACCTTCTTGACTTTGAAGTCCTCATTGTATAAGCCAATTATCTTATCCCATACTTATTTGGTAGAGTTACAATTCATGACATTTGTAAATTCAGAATTAGTGATTCCACTAGTGATGGATTTTAAGGCTTTTGCATTTGCAACACAGACTTTCCTCTCATCTTGATCTGATGGAAGAGTGGAAGGAGCTATGTACTCATTTAAGACCAAATGCCAAACTTCAGATCCAAGTGAAATTAAGTAGTAGGACATTCTCTTTTTCCAGAAACCAAAATTTGTCCCATCGAACAGAGGAGGTTTTCCTAACACTTCTTGTTTTCTTATCATGACTAAGAATCCTTCTTCAAGTTGTTAGGCTGATATGAAGAAGCCCGCTCTGATACCAATTGTTGGAAACACTGAGAGGGGGGGTGAACCAGTATTTTTTTTCAATTATTATTTTATCAGTTAAAAACATTTATATTTGGAACACATAAATAGATAACAGGAATAGATGCTTTTATTAATGTGATCTTTGCAATAAATCAAGTACAATATAGATATATATATATATATATATATATATATATATATATATATATATATATATGGTTTCAATCAGTTGCCAAGCACCAAATTGGACTCTTTGTGAGGCTCCAACCCTCTGTTGTAAACTGTCTGGATCTGTTTGGTTGTAATTCTTTGATCCCAACCCTACTGGACCTATGACTTACTTATGTTCTCCTGTTCCTTCCACTTTTGCTAGAACTTCGGCTTCGTTTTTTTCTTACAGTTCACTAGCCTCAACCACATTTTTTTTCTTTGTTATATAAGCATGATATGCTGACCTTTGGCTTCCTCCTTGCTCGCTTGAGCTTCGGCTTCCTCAACGCTCGCTCGACCTTCGACTTCCTCAACGCTCACTCGACCTTCGAATTCCTCAACACTCGCTCGACCTTTTGGCTTCCCTCCTTCAGTTGCTTTAGCTTCCTTTATGCTTACTCGTCCATCTACACTCGCTTGATTCTTTGGCTTCTCGGTCCATGGCTTCCTCTGTCAATAGAGAGGTCCCACATTAACTTTTCACTTTTTAATCAACGCCTTGTTCCGCATCGTCAGTTTCTTTTGTATTAGATTCGATGATCACCACTCGGCCCGATCAACACAATCCATTGGAAGATTGTTGCACTGTAGGTCTCTTCTCTCCAAATCTAATGGTCCAGACTTAACTCGATCAACCCAAAAACCATCTGTTGAGCCTTAGTCGTCGATCAACACCGCATTTGATCCAACGCTCGACAATGATATCGGGTGAGCTACATGCATGAGGATTACCTGCCCGATAAAGTGGTTTCCTCTATCCTCCGACGTGTGACGTGTCAATTGCTTAATGGAATCGGGTGACTCCCTCCTATTACCACTTACCACTTATCCTCAACCCAATAAACCATTTCCACTTATAAACCCACCTTTCTCTTTGACTAATGCCCGAGATATTTAGGGCCCGATGATCGTAGATATTCTATCATTCACAGCTACGACGACTCCTCCGATTTCCTCATCTGCTAATACTTAAATTAATCTCCGTCGTTCATTTCTTTGAATTTACGTTATGCGACTTAATCCTGGTGCTCCTTACAAACAATCTCGTCTGTTGATCTCTAAGATCCAATGCTCCTATGCATCGACACCCCACTTCTTCGTGCCTTCGCTTTACTTTACTTAACACAAGATAATCATGATTTGTGAATAAAAGCATTAAGCACTGAGATTTATGTTTTTTAGTGGGAATACAAAGAAATACCCGATTAACTGTTGAACGCGGATACACAGAGTAATGAGAGTCCACACTAGGCACGAAAATGATACACACTTGAATCAAATTCATTAATTTAACATCTATTACAAATACTTGCCCTCTCGGCTCAATTACAACAATAAATTGAACTTTTTCTCAAACCCCCTCTGACACTCAACCTCTCGCTTCTCACTCAAAACCTAATCATCTCAGCTCCCTTGACTTTCTGCTCTTCTCTGGTCTGATATGGCTCCTCTGATAACTCCTTTGATACTCTACAATACTCATGGCTTGGTTGGCTTGGCTTTCCTCTAGCTTCTCCTCATGGCTTTACTTCTTGGCTTCTTGCTCCTATTTCGTCACGGATCTGCTCTGCTTCTCCTTGGCTTCATATCATCATTTAGTATCCTAGAACATTTCCATATTGACATTGATGACAATTTAGATCAACAAGAGAACCATGAATATGTGGGTCCTATTAAATCTTAGTTCAAAAAAATTGTCAGCATACCCCATTCCCTCATTATTTGGCGACTCTTGGTACCATATCAATTAAAGAAGTTGGTTTCTCATACTCTAGTAAGCATTGAAGTTTACATTTTAAGCCTGAGTGTGAGTATGTTTAGTATTCTGTTATGCACATGGTTACACTGGAAGTAATACTACACTTGAAGGAGACCTTCCTCTCTCTAAATTAGGGTTGGGTAGTAGAGAAAAAAAATACTATCTGATTATTTTTTATATCAACACTCTTGAAAGTACAATTTCCTAAGGCGCAACTACTGAAATTTTTTCTATGCACTTCTGTGGTAAGTCTCGTTAGAAGCAATTCACTCTTTATGCCTCATATTTTGTAAAGTGACTGATGGGCCTCCAAATTAGACATAAATTAAGGTCCATCTGACTCAGCACATTAAACCTCTCTTTTTGCATTAGATAATGTATTTTTAACTTTAATATGTTCATTAGGAAGGTTTATGGATAATTGCATATTTGTGCCTAATATTATTTATTTTTGTGGAATATTGTGAGAATATTGTGTAGATTATGAAGATTTGGAGGAGGAAATGATTTAGGGACTTGCTCCCTACTAAAGAAGGATCAATATTAAATAATAAATCAAGAAGATATTCTGAAATAATTCCATAGATTCTACAGCTCCAATGATTGAGAAAATCTAGGAATTCGTTCCCTGTCATTTAATGTCAATTATTAGTATTGGGAACCATATTCACTAATTAATGGATTTTGGTGGGGAAAACTTCCTCATTTCATGGGGAATGCTTCCTAATCATTTTGTATAAGTACCAAGTCAAATTTTCCTCTAGGGGTTTATTTTTATTAGTCTTCTTGTGGAGATAACTCATATTTTTGCACCTCCACTTTCATTTTCTGTAGGGATGTAATTGTATTGATGGAAATAATAAATATTGGTGACATTTTCAGCTTCTAAATATTGGTTTCAGTATAGAGCTCTGATTTTCCTTGGGCTTGGGCATCCTAGGAGCCTCAGAGCCCTTTTGTATCATTTAATTTTCTTCCTTTCACTTCTTATTCACATACATCTCTTGTTGTTTTTTCCTATTTATGCATTTCGTATTGATGATTTCTTGTTGTAGGAATGTGTTAAATGGTTGAAGTAAGTTCTTTTCCAGCAACACAAGCATCATTTCATCCTTGGAATTTTTTTTGAAAGTCATAGTAATCATTGAGTTACTTGGATTAGTTTTCTTATTCCCAAATCTAGATTTCTCGAAGTCCTTTGTGGCAAATGACAGTAAATTTATGCTATTTTTTAGAGCATGCTAACGAGATTCAATTGAGTTGATTACACCTACATTATATCACAAAAAAAAAAAAAAATTAATAACAAAAATCACCCCATTTCATTTTCACTTTATTAGGTTAGGAATTTGATAGATTTACTAGCTCACAAGTTTTCGAATTTCTATATTTTAGACTGGTAATTTTCTACTATTTTTTAGCATGGGTTAACAAAGGTATTTTTGAGTTATTCCACTTGGAATGGAGACTTAATACATCCTATTCAATAAAAGCATGTGTCCCATCCAATTTGGATTTGATTTTCTTAGTCATTCGATGAATTATAGTTTCATGTAGTAAATCTGTAGTTTCTTATAGTAACTACTGGATCTCCTGTAGCAGCCTTCAAAGATGTATATACTTGTCCAGATTCACTCAAGAATCTTGGCTATTGTATATTTTGGTTTAATAAAGAACTTAGGATCTAAATCAATGATTAGGGAAGACTAAATACGACTTAGGACTTGCCTCTTTACCCATGAAATACATTTTAGCAATTTGGGCTAATGGATAGATTTATGAAATGGATAATAAAATGATGGTTGCCACATCGAATGAACTCTATTAATGGACCTAAACCCTTTGAAATGTAATGGTTGACATTTACTTCATGAGGTTTAATTTATGTAATTAGAATAGGTTTCTTTCCTTGTATTTTCTTTCTTGTAATAGGATAACGTTTCCATTTCAAAAATTTCATTTTTTGCAATTTGTCTAGGATCTGATTTTATTACATTCACTCCATTACATCATGAAATCAAAGGAAGTCCACATTTTATGTTTCACATATAGTGCCAATACCTCTTAATTTTTTACGAACCCTGGGTTGATAATCAAAGTTGGTAGCCTTAGGTTTTGTAGCATTCGTATTGCAATACGGAGGCTCATCAGTGACTTTGCTTATTGATTAGTTGGTTTTTCTCCCTAGTCGAGATTGTCCATTAGGTTAGTCAGTGAGATATATCATGCCTAATACCTTCTATTCATAAGTATAAAAACCTAACCCTAGCCTAGTCACTTGAGCAAGTTGATATCCAAGAAATATTTTCAAGCTTTAGTGATGAGAAGCCTCCTATGGTGTACCACTCCTACAAAACCCTAATGGAATTTCATGAGAACCCTATCATGATTAACTTGAGGAATATTTTAGTCATTATCTAAGATGCTTTATTATACATTTAACAATTGAGATTTCAATTATTATGCAATAACGATGATCATCAAGGGATTGACAGCCAATCAGTGTGTATTCACTATTTAGACTTGACCTATATTCATATACCCTTGGTCTCTTAGGGTATGTTTAGTACTACTTATATATTTGATACTCAGCTCTGGTGTCACTCATTTCCTATTCATCAAGGACTATAATACAACATTGTTTCCCTGTATGATATATTTCATTGCTACTCATACTACAAATGGGATAGTCTCTTATACCTTCTCAGGGTGGGGTATCCTAACAACTTCGTCAGGGTTATGGACTCTCACTAGCAGCGGAGTGATGTTAGTGGCATTGGGTTTCCCCAGTGCGTGATATTCCCACCTTCATATGCAGTGGTTACTTTCTAATGGGGTATGCTAGCAACTCCACCGAGGCTATGGACACTCGCTGGAAATGAAGCGATGTTAGTGGCATTGGGTTTTTCTAGTGTGCAACATTCCCATCACGTGAAATACAAAAGAAAAAATCATTTTTTCACTATCATAAGGTTAAACAAGGAAGATATAGGTTTCATGTACTATGACATGGTGAATGATTTCGTCGAGGCTATGGATGCTTGCTGGAAGGAGAGAAATTTTTGGCATGGATAATCATGGAAGGGTTTTTTCCTTCTGTTTTCAGTCCTAATGTCAACTTTTCAGCATGATGACTACCAGTTAAGTGTTTCCATCAAATAATATTATTTTATGATATTACATATATTCTAAAATTGAAAAAGTGATAATATCAACTTTGTTCTATATACTGAATAATAAAATCTTAGATTGGACGAGTCCCATGCATATGGAATAGTTTTGTATATATATTTATCACTAAAATTGAAGCTAGAAAATGAATTGTCTATCTCTCAGAGAATGGCCCTAAGATCCTTCAATTAATTTTCTTTAGAGTTCTATATTTTAGAATAAGTAGGTTTGATGGATGTGGTACCCTTAGTGCAGGTGATTCACTTTTCTCGAACAAGAGGAACATAAGTTATACACTTGGATAATGGTAAGAGGGTCATCCTAGGGAGGTATTATCTTGCCATCTTTTTTTTCCCCTATTTCCATCCATATTTAATGTCATGGTTTTCAAATTATGTCACATTTATTTGTAATGAGTATATTGAGGTGAAGAACTACTGATTACGGTTGCTCCTGAGATGCCAAATGAAAATTTTGATGGCAGGTTATTTTATTCAATGATAACACTATCCTTGCAAGTGACAACATTGTTAGCATTCCTATGGCAACCCTAGCATCATATTTTCTTTTGGATCAACCTTAATGAATAAATAATTCAACATAAAAACAAACCAACATGCATTTTTTAGTCAGAACAACCATATTTAGTAATGGAACTTTTGTTTTTGCAAATTAGTAGGAACATTACTGTGAGTGCATGGCCATATATGTTTCAATTTTTACTTTTTGTAAGGGAGTGAAAGTACAATAGCTAACTCACTTGCATGAGGACAGGCAATATTATCAACATGGGGGAGATGTCAGGTCACAAAATTGTTATGTTTAATACATCTTCTTGCCCCCATGATATTGTATTTTACTCCCTTGTTTCACCAATTTTGACTCTTTTATTATGCATTGCCTTATTATTTTGATGCAACAATGAAGGATTGGGTCCAATTTTGTATTTTAATAAAATTCCTTCATTCATTTATGTTTTCTGAAGTTTATGTGCATCATAAGTCACTAATACAAGTTTATGCAGTTCCTACACTCCACAAATGTCTTGCACCAGAGTTAAAGTACATGTGGATCACTTTATCATTTGAGCTTTCCATGGATGCCAATGCTAGTTGACATTATTAACACATGTTCAAGACTATTTTGGATCCTATCTGACAGTCAAAGCCACACTTATCTTTTTCTTACCTATTCCTTCACTAATTTTGGGTTTGATGTATTGACACACTTGCAGGAAAAAATTGAACATGGTTTTTTTCCATAATGATGTTTTAATGCTTCCACATGAATAAAAACACGCCCAAGTCATATGGATGGATTTTTGGAAGATAATTAATGCTTCAACCCAAAATTGTAGTAGCTTTCAAAATTCCAACTTCCTTGATTTGCGTGTAGATGAAGGTGAATTTCAAAATTCTGAAACATGGGTTTTGTTTCTAGGATAGGGAATCAAGTATTACATGGGTTGTTTTCCAAAATTCACCATGGTTTAGGAGATCCAAGGTTATTTGAGGAAGATTTGTAAACAATTACATATAACCCAAATTTGTAAAAGTATCAAAACAATCAATTTTAGGTGTGATTTCCAAGGCAATGGAGTCGAATCTAAAAATTCCAAGACATGGTACTTGTCGAAATAAGGAAAATTGGGATCCCTATGAATAATTTTCCAAAATTTTCAATGGTTAAGAATATACCAAAGGTTCTTTGGGGCCAATTTGTTAAGAATGCACAATTTTCCAAAATTGAAAAATGAATTGTTAGAGCCAAAATTCGTACCGTAACATTTATAAAAATCCAAGCCATGGATTATGTGAAGAGGAAGATGTTATTATAAATCTCATAGTGTTGTCTTGGACCTTTTAGCACATGGCCTTAGATGTAAAATACTGAGTATCATTCAATACAAAGGACTCATGCTAGGTTTTACTTTTCAAATCCTTATGCAATTTGTGACTCTACAATTTGATTTATTTTAAGAGGCAACAATCTGGTCAGGAGGGCCCCCCAACCTATCATGTTGTCCTCTATCATTTCCCCCTTTACTGTGTTCATTGGCATGTATAAGTGAGAAATCTGTTACTAATATTTGTTATTTTATATTTGAAGCATGTTAACTGTATTTTTTTAAATTCCATATGTGGAGGAGTTATGGTTTGTTAACAATTCTATAGGGTTTTACAATTTGTTTCTTCGTTTTGAGCCTTTATTCTAATATTATTTGGAAAAACATTATGTGTTGACATTATTGTGTGTTTTTGTTTTTGTATGCAAACCTTTATCTCGTGTTGATCTTGCATATATGGACAGATCTGAAGATACAGTAAATGATAGGGCATTAAATCACATTGATGAATTATTACAAGATTGATCTATGTGTATTTTCACAAAGGGATCATTGTATGCTCTATTTTGGTTTTGGGATGAGATTTGGAAGGCTTAAATAATTTTTATATCGGGCTTACACAATGATTTATTCATTCATGCCTTCAGTCTATCATGACATAAAGCATTTTAATTTGAATATCAGAACTCCAATTCATTGTAACATAAAATGTTTTGTGATCTAAAACATTTCATCAACTCAAACACCAGAATTTGGAGAACTTTGTTGATATAAAGAAAACAATTGATGGATTGAGGTTTGGATTACTTTGTGAATTGCATTGTAAAAGTTGATAGATCTATCATGATATATAACACATTATAACAACATTCATGTATCCATTGCATTTACATTTGACTTGCTTGGCTAGAAATCTGCGTAGTGTTTCATATATGGATTTTGTTGCTCAAATTATTTGGTAAATATTTATTTTACAAGGATTTAAGTTTGAGATTTTTTAGATATAATTTTTTGGTAAGAAATGTGCAATTTATATAAGAAATCCCAAGCTTAGTAATGTTTATTTTCTCATAATCATAGAATATCCCTGTAATATTTCTTTGTATAAGTTCTTTTACTGAATCAAGGCAACACTTTTCTCCAGAATTCATATTTTGATGTAAGATTGGGTTAGTTCATTTGCAAAGGTTTGAAATTGATTTGTAGGTTTGTGCACTGTCATTATAGTACACGATTCCTAGATTATACATTTAGAATGTTCATATTAAATTGGTGTGTTGTTTAAGTAGATGTAAAACCTTCCTTTTGTTTATTTAATGCACAAGAAATAACTTAAGGTAGTGTGCATGATCATTCTAAACTTAGTGGTTTATTTTCATTTTCTCTTCAAAGATAGTCTTTACATTTTCTTGGTTGATGCTTAAGTTTCTAGCTAATTAGTAGCTAGGGTTTGTTCTTTGATTGTCAATTTTTAGGGTTTTCTCATTGATTATCACTAGTTAGGGTTTACTTTTCAATAGCCAACATTTAGGGTTTTCTCTTTAATTAGGGTTTTCTTTTTCAATTGCCAAATAGCTAGAGTTTTATTTTAATTGTTGGTATCTATAGGATTAATGTTTTCAATAATTAGGGTTCATCTCTAATGAATTTTTTTGAGTGCAAGGTTAGATAAGGGAGAAGGAACTCAAGGTGGGATCAATTTCTAGACAAATTAGGGTTTTTTTTGTAGTTCACTAGAGTCTTTCTCTAGAATTACCAGTGTTGCATCTCAAAGTCCATCAACCTCAAATTAATAATTAAATGTTGGTCCATTAATATACCCTATACTGCACCCAACACCCTTACTCATTATTTGGAACTTATAATCGTTCTATGGACTGTTGGATACCTAATCCTCTAAGGGTTGGTGTGGAAGCTAAACAACCAAAGGGAGTCCAAGAGACCTTGGAATATGGAATCCAATGGTCACTCCCATGTATTCTAAATGTAATATCATTTTTTAATAATATATGTACTCTCATGCTTATCTTTCATATTCTGTTGCTACCATGTATGTGTTTGACATGGTATCAGAGTAGGTGATCTCTTGCCCTACTCAAGTATGAGCCACTTGTTTATGTGAGATTGTTTCTTTGTGGCCTTTATATAGATTCTAGTCCTATAAATCTGCCCATTGTCCTAATATACAAAAAAAAAAAAAAAACTAGCTTTTTTCCCTCATACGCAAAGTCGCAAGTCTTAGATCTTTGCCTTTGTAACTTCTCTGGCATTATGTTTTGTTTATTGTTATGCAATCATTCTCCTTTGTAACATATAGATCAACATTCAAACACTACCTCTTTTGAAATGTATACCTCGGCCTTGATGATCCTGACATCTACACACTAGCCTAAATGATCACCATTTGTACTTCGCCTATGCCTCTACCGGTTCACTCTATTATTCTTAGCTGTCAGTTATGACATTTATAACTAATCGTTCTCTCTCAATGGGTCAAAAATTGTTCACAACTCGGAAACTTCCTCTCTACATTCATATAACTGTTGTTTCTGTGATTCTGAGTGTAACGCACATTCCAGCAATCTGAAAATAGGGGCTGGGGTATTTTTAGAGCCTGTCAACTCTGGAGAACTTGCTTGCCATTAATTTCGCTATTGAACCTGTCAGTTATAGACATAACAATTTTCTACTTCATTAGGCAGTTGAAGATTTGTCTGTTGTCCAACAAATTTGTTTTCTTAGGCTTGGTCACAGCTTTAGAGGCTTCCTTCAACTCATCTGAGAGCTTGTACGAACCCTTAACCTTGGTAAGCTTGTCGCTTTTAGATACTTGCGTAGCTGAACCAATAGTAATTTCTCATAATTTCCAGGGAGAACAACTTTATATTTGCACCAATACATTTAGCAATATTGAACTGGTTGGAACCTGTCCACTCCTTCAAAGTTGAAATTGCTTCAATGATCATCAGTAAATTCATAAGGTGTGAAGGAGCCTGTTTCGAGCCCTCGGCAGCTCGGGGCTTCTTGTCCTTGAGTGCCTTTGTCTTAACATTGACAGCAGGAGTAGGAGAAACTTTGGCCATACATACTCCTCTGCATCCACTCCTCTCCCACTACTCGAAGTGAGGTAATAGCGACAACTGCTTTGACACTGTCGAACCGACAATTGCCTCATTAAAAGTTTCTTCCTCGCAGAGGAAAAGCATATCAATTGCTATAGTTGAAGGTCGACAGATAGAGTCCCACAGGGCAACAATATTTGAGGAAGGAGAGCATTGCACCTACACAAGATGATCAGAGTGCAAGACATCAAGAGGTGATTCGATAGGGTGATGATAAACAAAAACCTATTGTAGTTGCGGAAAATCAAACGAATTGCTACAAGAGAAAAAGGAAAAACAATGTGAGCAGGACAAAGAGTTGGCTGGAGAGCCACCAATATCAACTAATGCACATGCAGGGAAGGAAATTTATCGAACTAACAAATTTCCAGATCTAAATCGAATTCCCTTTCCTGCATCATGTAGTTCAACGTTTTCTAAGCGTGGGGTGCTGATAGCATCGACCGTGGTGGTTCTATCCGTTGGTTGTACATCACTTATAAATCAAGTTAAACATGCTTATTATGCATTCCCTTCTTCGTTGTATGAACGGTACGCCAAGGTAAACTTTGAAATTGAATCCGCCAATGAAACCGATGAGCTGGACCTAAAGAATTTGGCCAGACAAGTTTCCCTTTTGAGGTGCCCTGTCAGCCCCACTTGTAAAACTTACAAACAATGAGTAGATATGGTCACACGCTCAATTCTCACTGAGTGGTTTAACGCGGAGAAAACCCCTTTGGTCTTCTCTCCTAGGGATTTGGATCTAGAGTTATTCTCAGAACATTCGTTTGGGGTTTACTGACCATTTTGGTAGATTCGTTGGGCTACCTTATCTATACTTGCCTTATGTTAGTACAGGGAAGAGAGTTACGATTCATACAGATAACATAAAATTATTAATTCTCTTATTGTTGGTGTATTTTCAATAGAAATTGACACACTTTAATATTAAATTTGACTTGTCTAAAAAAGGACTCAAAGTTTTTGAAGACTTTGATACAATTTATTGCTAATGACACCATTTGAATCATCAAAGACTTTCTCTTAGAAATCCACACTTGTCTGCAAAATTCACATGAAAATTTTGATTTTTTGCAGCTTGAATTACAGCTACAGGAAGAGGAGTTACAGAAATATAGTCATGATTCTAAACTTGTTTCTATTAAGAACAATTCTCTTTTTGAGTCAGAAATTGACTCCCATCAATATGCATAAACTAATCAAGAGAGTAAAGTTGAGGTTGATTGAAGAGCAGATGTGAATGAAGATTTAGAAGTCCAACCTACACTTCCCAAGCCAATCATCAGACCTTGGGAAGAGCTTGTCCATAACAAGTGCAAAACCGAACTTGGATATGATAAGGAGGTTTCCTTTCATAATCTAGATTACTCAAAGCCCATCTAGTTTCAGAGTGTTGGATTCCTTCATGACTTAGTTGTTCCAGATTCTACCCCTCTTCCACAGCAATAGCAACAGATTGTGAAATTCCAACTCTGTGACCAAGTTGGCCATCTTAAACATCACTGTTTTTATCTTCATCCATGTAAGCATTGTCATAAAACTAGTGATTCTTCAAACAAATGTTTTAGAAAAAAGCTCCCGCAAGAAGAAATATTCATATTGGATGGATCACTTCTTGGAAATGGGCTTCAACAACCAAGAAGATATTTCGCTCATACAACAGGATTTGTTCTCGAATATTAAACAGTGTTGCAGTTGAGTTTTCTCCATCATCTCACCTTGTATCTAATAGGAGGTGAAGAGATGGTCATCTACAAGCTTCAAAGCCACATCAAGCGAGCTTGAGCCACAACCTTCCATACCAGATTTAGAGTTGTAGCCAGAGACAAAGATGACCCTGAGCACACATCTAGTTGGTGATGCCTTTTCAAAGAATTGAGGACACTTCATCTAGCAGAAGACTTCAATTTCTTTCCAGTTTTGGGAGAGTTCCAGGAATTGCATTAAGCATTCAAGATTTGGTGGTAACCCTTAAACCATCATAGTTTGAGAACTCCCTTTTTAGTTTGAGGTTCTCCCTTTTATGCAGGGTGATACCTCCCTTTCATGGTTGAATGTTTCCCTCTTTAAAACATCAGAAGCACTTCCTCTAGTAGAAGACCTCATCTTCATGCCAGATTTGAAAGAGTTCTAAGAACTTCACTAAGTGCTCCAGTGTTGGTGGTCATCCTTAAACCACCCCCCTTATACCAACATGTCAAAAAGCACATTCAGCCTAGTGTTGCCATGTGTTTTTGCACATTTTGTATTACAACACTTTTCATGGACTCATACTTAACCCTTCGGATAAAGGGGGGGAATGTTGGCCACCTAATCCTATAAGGGTTGGTGTGGAAGCTAAACAGCCAAAGGGATGTTATAGACATTTTTGGGCACTGCAACCCCAAGCATAAAATTTCCATAAACCAAGGGATCCTAAGTCCCTAAAAGTGTTGTTCCAACCCCTAAAGGAACAAGGTCAACTGATTACAGCTTCTCCCAGAAGTTCTCCATGAAAAACCACTCAGAACGGGTCAAAACAGGATCATTTCACCTACTCCATAGGCAAAGTGCGTTGCATCTCACCTAAGTACACTCAATGGGTGCGTTGCATTTCAAAAAGCCCTTCTATGGGGTGCTATAGGCGAGAAGAGACAAATGGCAGTGTCAATCCGCGAGGTGGAGAAGCATGGAATCTTCCAGAAACTTCTCCTGTGACACTTTCCATTCTAAATTTAACCAAGGATGAGTAAGAGATCATCAATATCCAAGTGGAAGCAAGAACTACCAGAGGGAAGACACTAATCAAATCACAAGCTGACTCATCTCCCTTACAAACATCTATATATGGATCCCTCATCCCAGAGATCCAGAGGCTGGAATTTTGCATCTTGTAAGGAATTGTTGTTGGTTTCTTGAGGCAACATCATAGTGTTGGGTGATCTAAGCTTTGCATGAGGTGAAGAAGGGCTTACTTGCTGAGAGGATGATGCTGGGTTAGAACAATTGGTTGTAACTATCTTGGCTCTTTCTTGATTATCAATAAAGCTATTCAAGTTTTCCTCCATACTCTTGTGTCATTTATGTTTCATGCATTTGTATGGTCAATTTACATCTGATCCTAGATTGTTTATGATAATAGATCTATGTTCTTGTATAGTGTTATGCTGCTTTGATTCTACAGGTACTCTGTGAAGCTGGGCGTACAAGGAAGCAAGTAGCAAAAGACTATCAGAAGCGAGAGGAATCGAGCAAGGAACCAAGCGCAAGACAGAGATTGGTCTCCTTTATTCTTCTCTCATCTATCTTTCATAAAGGAAAACGACAGTAGTTTTACTTTGTTTGTTTCTAAGGTAGCTACCACACCTTAGTGGGATTAGCAGTTCTGCATAGACACTTTTCCCTATAACAAGGGAGTCCAAAATTTCTTGAATATGGAATCCAATGGTCGCTCCCATGTTTATAAATGTATATCATTTGTTAATAATAGAAGTACTCTCATGCTTATCTTTCATATTTTGTTGCTTCCATGTATGTGTTTGACATGGACTAGTTTATTCTATCTAGATCTTGGAAATGAATTATGCTATAGAATGAATATGGGCCATATATAGACAATATGTATTACTGGGATAGGTTCTTTTGTATGGATTGACTACAATCTGGTTTAGTGATGTTGGGAGGGGACTTAAATTTCTTCTTAGGAGGATAATATTTATGGGGACTAGTTTCTCAAATGGAGTATCTTTCTAATTAATTTTATTTTAAAAACAGGAAGAACTAGGTTTACTAGCTGTTAAGCCTACTAAATTATCCCCAAATTGTAGGAAATGTATTATGGGAGACTAGTATTGTGAAGAGGATTGATTAGTTTTTTATTTCAGAATCCTTTCTTGATGAAGTTACATGAATAAAATAATGGATTTCCTAAGAGTGGGGGGATAGGGGAAGGAACAATCCTAACCATTGTTGGAAATATTGAGGGGGGGGGTGGTGGGGTGAATCAGTATTTCTTACAATTTATTTTTAATTTTTCTAGTGATTGCCAACAACCTATATAGATATGTATATTTATACACAGAACACAAAAATCAACAGCTGAATTTAATGATTTTATTAAAACTCAAGACAGTGCAAAGAAATAAATACAATATAAGTATAAATCTGATTTTGAATAGTTGCCAAGCTCCAACTTGGACTTCAGTGAGGCTCCAACCTCTAGAGCACCAACTCTATTTTGCAGTGGTTCTGCACTTAGGAGCACCTACCCCAATAACTTCAGTCTTGTTCAGTTCTAAGGCTCCAACCTCTTGGGCTCCAACCCAACCTTGGTATAAATAGGTATGCTGCTGCACTCTATTCAGCTAAGGTTATCTCACTCCTTCTCTCCTTCCTCTGCTGCTTCTGCTGCCTCTACAGCCTCCGCTGCTTTTTTTGCGTCTTTTTCCTCTACTGCTTCTACTATCTCACCCTCGGGTTCTTCACCACCATAACCGCACCAACAGTTCTATGTTTCTACTATTTTATACATTCCCATGCCTTTTTCCATTCATTTCCGCTTACACCGTCTCTTAGGCTTCCTCCTCAGTCGCTGTCATCTCCTCTGACTCGCTTGATTTTTCAGCTTCCCTCCTTAATCACTGTGACTGACTGTTCCATCCTGCTTGTATCCACTCCCGTATTGGAATTATCATCATCTTCAGGTAATTTGGAAGGAACGCTAGCCTCCAATTCAGAATCCTGTTTATGATCTGGATCCAAGGTAGTTTCCATCGATGTTACCTCTGCATAATTTTTAGGTTTATCTGAAGACTTAGTATGGCTTCCTTTATTCTGTTTCTTCTACCTGAATTCCTCAAGTCTTTTTTTTTTATTTTACCAGCGGCTCGCAAATCAACTTTGCTCTTCTGCTTATTCATTGCTTCGAATCAAGCCTTCGAAGTGTTTCACCCACCCACTTCACAAGCAAAACAAGGCACTGGATCCTTACAAAAGAAATGACCAATAGGGACGATCATGCCTTCTGCTTAGCCAAATAAATAAATTAAATGTGATCCTGACGTCGCAACTGTGTTCCAAAGGGATCATAAACTGTGCATTTGCAATCACAGCCATTGATCATCGTGATCCAATGGTCACAGTCCTTTTTTCCCACACGTTAAACATCATGCATATTCCTTGCCATCTGACTGACCATCGCCCGATCGGACGGCAGTTGCGAGCCTCGATCGCGCAACATGCATATGCATTAACCTGCGGGGGCGGTGGTTTTCATCCGCCATGCGTCGTATTGTGACTTGATCACTGGCCCTTGTACGTATACCACCGAACCCTAGTGGGCGGTGCGGGGAATACCGCTCACTGCCTACCTGTATGTCTCCCGCGCATTATCATCCGCGCATCTTTCGCGTGCGACTACCGTTGGATCTGCTACTCTTTGATCCGATGGCTCACATTCATCATCAGTGGATTCTTCTTTTTCCACCAGTTTCTTGCCAGGAAGTGATTTTCTTTCTCCCGGCTTAGCCTTTGCAGCTACTTTATCAATTATCACAGGTTCAGGCTTCACTTGTTTCGCACCATCTTTCATTAACTCAGGTTTGGCAAGCCTTGCTTCTCTTTGGCCATTTTCCTTAACACGATGCACCAGAGCCTGAGCTTGTCGATCATCATCAGAATCAGAGTCTGAGTCATCATATCCTCCCATTCCACCATCTTTTTCTTCTACAATTGTGGTATAACTAATGAAGAAGATGCTTCCTGTGGTGTAACTATGTGAAATCTTGAAAGGTTTAGCAAACATAATATCCAATGAAAACTGGTCGCATTTCCCATATGTAAGCGCACCAAGCACAACTTTCTTGTTATCAACATGAACATTGAGGAGAGCTCTCTCACTTTCCTTTACATTTTGAATCTCACCCATTTGCTCCTCTGGTGGCTCTGTCTACTCCTTGAATATTACGATATTGACATCAATGACAATCCGTGTCCAACAATCTCCCCCTTTGTTATTGATGGCAATATTTTTCTGCTCTCTCCCCCTTTGACATCAATGGTAAAGGAATGCATATGTACTCCCCCTGTCAAACTACTCCCCCTGTCTTGTTGCATCTTTATGAATGAACTTGAGTGATGATAAATAAATAACCCCCATCTTTTGACGCAGATGTTCGAATGCTTCTTGAGGAAGAGGTTTTGTGAAAATATCAGCTATCTGCTCCTTTGTACTGGTATATTCCAAGACGATGTTTTGTTCAACTACTTGCTCATAGAGGAAATGATACTTGATTGGTATGTGTTTGTTTCTTGAGTGCATCACAGGATTTTTGCTGAGATTGATAGCACTTGTGTTGTCACAATAGACGAAAATTGGTTGATCTATAAAGATGTCGAGATCTTTTAGAGCTTCCTTCATCCATAGTATCTGAGAACAACAATCTGCTACAGCAATATACTCAGCTTCGGCTATGGATAATGATATGGATGACTATTTTTTGCTGAGCCAGGATAACAAACAGTCTCCTAGGAAGAATGCATTTCCACTAGTGCTTTTCCGATCATCTATACTTCCAGCCCAATCAGCATTGGTGTATGCAGTTACAGCCAATGTTGAGTGCTTTGGATACCAAAGACCGAAATCAGAAGTTCCCTTCAGATATCTGAGAATTCTTTTTACAGCTAATAAATGGGATTGTTTGGGAGCAGATTGAAATCTTCCCACCATTCCTACTACTTGCATTATGTCTGGTCATGTAGCTGTTAAGTATAGAAGGGCTCCAATCATTGACCTGTAATGAGTTGCATCTACTAGAGGGGAGTCATCATCGTTGCTCAGTTTGCAATTTGTGGTCATAGGTGTGCTCATGGGTGCACAATCCCCCATTCCATATTTTTTGAGCATGTCTTTTAGATATTTGGTTTGAGATATACACAATCCTACTCTAGTTTGAGATATTTGAAGTCCAAGGAAGTGGGACAGCTCTCCTATCATTGACATCTCAGACTCTTTTGACATGTTTTGAGAAAATTCATGGCTCATTTCATCATTATTACAAGCAAAAATCAGATCATCGACATAAACAAGAGCAACTAGTAACTTACCTTGATCTGTCTTTATGTATAGATTGCTTCCAACCACTCCCTTTTTGAAGCCTTGTTGTTGTAGATAGTGATCCAGTCTTGCATACCAAGCTCTAAGAGCTTGTTTCAACCCATATAAAGCCTTTTTCAACTTACAAACTAAGTCCTTTCGTGCTGTTAGATCAAAACCTTCTCGCTGCTCCATGTAGACTTCCTCCTTGAGTTCCCCATTTAGAAATGCTGATTTCACATCCATTTGATAGATTTTGAATCCTTTTGAGAAAGCAAATGCCAATAACATCCTGATAGCTTCCATATGGGCCACTGGTGCAAATGTCTCTTCAAAGTCAATTCCTTCAATTTGTGAATAGCCTTTGCATACGAGTCTTTCCTTGTTTCTGATAACCCGTCCCTCCTCATTCATTTTATTTTTAAACACCCATTTTGTTCCTATTAAGTTTTTGTCCTTTGGACGAGGTACCAGCTCCCATGTCTTGTTCTTCTCAATTTGGGTCATTTCTTCTTCCATGGCTTTTACCGAATGAGGATCCTTACTTTCTTCTGCAAATGTTTCTGGTTCTATCATAGATAGGAGGGCAATGACTTTTCTCTTGGGTGTGATTGTTATCCTTCTTCGGGTTTGCACACCTTCATCTCTATCGCCAATGATCTGCTCTTTTGGATGATGTCTTTGGACATACTTCATCTTTGAATGGGTATTAGGTGGTTCTCTTTCCTCTTCTTCTTCTTCTTCTTCCTCATCTATTTCTTCTTCTTTAGGTTCTTCTTCTTCAATGAGAGAGTCATCTTCATGTTTTTCAATTTCCCTCTCTGGAAGATCTTCATCAACCTTTACATCAATGATTTCCACTATTTTCTTCAAAGTGGCATATTGAGATGATAGAGAGTTCGAACGGCGGGGCAAGAGATGGTAAATCAAAAACCCCCACACCAAATAATTCAAATTCAGGTGGCTTTTACCATCCAACTATACCAGCAAGAGAGAGAGAAGAGCCAGAAGCCCTGTAGCATTAAAGAGGAAGCAGCCACTCATATTCTCGGGATGGTGGTTTCTGGATGTAATGGAATTGAATGTATTGCAAGTGCCTTAGTGTGTGCTTGTGTCGTTAGCCGCAACCATTAGCAGTGTGTCATTCTCTTGCTGTGTGTCGTAGCATTGTAGCACTTGTAAGCCTTGCTCCGTGTAGAGTATCCAAGAAATATCCCTTCATCCACCCGAGAGTCAAACTTTCCCGGTGAACCATCATTTATTTTTATGAAGCACTTGCTTCCAAAGATCTTGAAGTACTTCACCGAAGCAGGTCTTCCTTTCCATAGCTCATAAGGAGTTTTATCACAATTTGGTCTTAATTGAGTTCGATTCAGTGTGTAGATAGATGTTCCTACTGCTTCTCTCCAAAATTTAGGTTGTACTTCTGCTGCTAATAGCATAGTTATTGCCATTTCTTGGACTGTTCGGTTTCTTCTTTAAAGTACCCCATTTTGTTGAGGTGTTCTAGCAGCTGAGAATTCCCTTTTAATTCCATGAATATTACAGAACTAATTAAACTCGTTTGATGTGAATTCTCCTCCTCTGTCTGTTCTGAGGCACTTAATTTTTGAATCTTTTCCATTTTCTACAAGGGCTTTTAGATTCTTAAAACATTCAAAGGTTTCATATTTATACTTTATGAAATATATCCACATCATTCTAGTATAATCATCAACAAATAACATAAAGTACCTTTCTCCTTGGAGTGCTTGATTTCTAGTTGGCCCACACACATCAGCATGGATGATCTCCAAGGGCTTCGATGTATAGAGCTCCTTTGTCTTGTGGCTAGTTCTAGTCTGCTTTCCATGTTGACATGGACCACACACTGCTTGATTCGGTGACAGCCTTGGGATGTCCCATACAACTTTGATCTTGCTGATATTGGTCAGATTTTCAAAGCTTGTATGTCCAAGTCGCTTGTGCCACAGCCAACTCTCATCTTTCTGACTTAAGTATCATTTATTTTCTTGAATCTTGTTCAGAATGTAAATGTTGTCTGATGTTCTCACCCCTTTTCCCACAAGTTTCCCTGAGGCAGAGTTCCTTATTTCATATTCTTTGGAGCTGAAAACAACCTTATGTCCTTGATCACAGATTTGGATGACACTCAGGAGGTTTTGTTTGAGCTCGTCAACTAGCAGAGCATCTTGAGCTTTTCCTTTTCCATCGATCAAAGTAACTGTTCCTTTTCCTGCAATTCTGCCTAATCCGCTTCCAAAGGACACATTCCCTTCTTCTTTACTCAGTGAGACAAACTTCCTTCTGTCTCTTGTCATGTGTCTGGAGCACCCACTATCTACAAACCACTGGTTTTCATTATTTTGAGCATATAGAGCCAGGACGCATTTGTCCATGCAGGAGTTCTTGCTACTCATCTTTCTTCCTTTGAGTGGGCAGTCTTGTTCATAGTGTCCATTATTGTAGCAAAAAGAGCAAATCAGATCAAATTTGGTCAAGGGATCAAATGAATTGAACGTTTTGATTTGTCCCTGCCTTTTGGGGGCATATGGGTTAATTATTTGGTCCTTCAGATTTTCCTTTTCACTTCTGCAAGCCACACAATGTCTGTCTTGATGACTGAAATTTTTACAGTGAAAGCAGTGTCCAAGAAAGATGGTTTTGTACTTGTTGAAACAACCACGATTTGAGTCGATTTCCATCCTGGGAATTACTCCTCCCTCATTCTTCGGATTTGCGATAGGTCTTTGGGGGAGTACAGGTTTGTATTTGCTGTAGTGTCCATGATTCGATTCCACATTCTTCTTTGGAGTAATTCTCTCTTCATTCTTGGGATCTAGGGTGCACTTTTCATCTTTTGGATTGCAGTAAAGTGCATCGGCATAGATTTTCGCATTATTCTTAGTGCTTGAGGATTATCCTTTGAAACCTATTCCAGACTTGTCATGTTGAGGTTTTTGATTTTTCAGAATAGTCTCAAGTATTTGAGAGCTTTTATAGCCCTTTTTAATTTGCTCCAACTCCTTTCTCAGAGACACTATTTTGGTCTCACATTCTTCACTAGTCTCTTCCTTTTCTTTAAGCTTTTCTTCCAAGAGATCTTCTCTCCTTCTTATTTCCTCGTTTTCCACTTTGAGAGAAATGATTTTGTTCCATAGTTTCTCATTTTCTTCAATGGAACTTATTAACAGTTCATCTACATTTCCTTCCAGTCCTGAGTCATCATCATCTATGAGTGCCATGAATAATGCTTCTTGGCTTTCATCATGATCGCTTTCCTCATATGATTTCCTTTTGATGACCATAAACTCATCCTCGTCAGACTCATCTTGCTTGGAGAAGAAGTTTTTCTTATTGAACCCTTTCTTTTTATGTGCCATTCTTTTAGAATTTCCTTCATCATCACTGTCATGTTTATGAGGACATTTTGCTGCATAATGACCTATTTTACCACATTTAAAATAGATAAGGGGATACTTGCCTTTAAGCTTTTAGATCCTTTCTTCAGCTTTCGTAAAAATTGAGCCAATTCAGATTCCACATCTGACTCATCACTACAGTCATTCCTTTCTTTCCCCTTCTTTGACCTTGAGGCCTTCAATGCTGCATCTTTGGAGCTTGGGCCACCTTTCCTCATTTCATAGGCAGTGAGAATTCCATGGAGTTCATCCATTTTGAGGGTATCTTGATCCTTTGCTTCTTCTATAGCACTTATTTTGGAGTCAAATCTGTCTAGAAGAGACCTTAATACCTTTTAAACAATGGTACTTTCTTCAAATTTTTCGTCCAATTCTTTCAGGGAATTTACCACTTCAGCTACTCGAAGGAGGTATGCTGCAATATCATCTTCATCTTCCATCCTCAAACTTTCAAATTGTCTTCTGTGAGTTTTAAGATTTGCCTTTTTGACTTTTGAGTCTCCATCGTACAAGCCAACTAGCTTCTCCCACATTTCTTTGGCCGAGGTATAGTGCATGATTTTTGTAAACTTTGAATCAGTGATTCCACTAGTGATGGAGTTCATGGCACTTGCATTTGCGATGTAGGCTTTCCTCTCGTCTTGTTCTGTTGGAAGAGTGGAAGTAGTTTTGTATTCATTTTGAACAAAATTCCAAACTTCAGGTCCAAGGGACATTAAGTAGTAAGTCATTCTTTTCTTTCAAAAACCAAAGTTAGTGCCATCGAACAAAGGAGGTCTTCCTAATGCTTCGTGGTTTCTCATCATGGCTGCGGATCCTTCTTCAAGCTGTTAGGCTAGTATGAAGAAGCTTGCTCTGATACCAATTGTTGGAAATACTAAAATGGGGGGGTGAATCAGTATTTCTTACAATTTATTTTTTAATTGTTCTAGTGATTTCCAACAACCTATATAGATATGTATATGTATACACAGAACAGAGAAATCAACAGCTAAATTTAATGCTTTTACTAAAACTCAAGACAGTGCAAAGAAATAAATACAATATAAGTATAAATCTGATTATGAATAGTTGCCAAGCTCCAACTTGGACCTCAGTGAGGCTCCAACCTCCAGAGCACCAACTCTGTTTTGCAGTGGTTCTGCACTTAGGAGCACCTACCCCAATGACTTCAGTCCTGTTCAGTTCTGAGGCTCCAACCTCTTGGGCTCCAACCCAACCTTGGTATAAACAGGTATGTTGTTGCACTCTATTCAGTTGAGGTTGTCTCACTCCTACTCTCCTTCCTTTGCTGCTTCTGCTGCCTCTACAGCCTCCACTGCTTTTTCTGCCTCTTTTGCCTCTACTGCTTCTACTATCTCACCCTCGGGTTCTTCACCACCATAACTGCACCAACAGTTCTCTGTTTCTTCTATTTTATACATTCTCGTGCCTTTGTCCATTCGTTTCTGCTTACACCGTCTCTTAGGCTTCCTCCTCAGTCACTGTCATTTCCTCTGACTCTCTTGATTTTTCAGCTTCCCTCCTTGATCGCTGTGACTGACTGTTCCATCCTACTTGTATCCACTCCCGTATTGGAATTATCATCATCTTCAGGTAATTTGTAAGGAACACTAGCCTCCAATTCAGAATCTTGCTTATGATCCAGATCCAAGGTAGTTTCCATCGATGTTACCTCTACATAATTTTTAGGTTTATCTGAAGACTTAATATGGCTTCCTTTATTCTATTTCTTCTGCCTGAATTCCTCAAGTCTTTTTTTATTTTACTAGCGGCTCGCAAATCAACTTTGCTCTTCTACTTATTCATTGCTTCAAATCAAGCCTTCGAAATGTTTCACCCACCCACTTCACAGGCAAAAAAAATCACTGGATCGTTACAAAATAAATGACCAATAGGGACGATCATGCCTTCTGCCTAGCCAAATAAATAAATTAAATGTGATCCCGACGCCACAACTGTGTTCCAAAGGGATCATAAACTGTTCATTTGCAATCACAGCCATTAATCGTCGCGATCCAACAGTCACAGTCCTTTTTTCCTGCATGTTAAACATCGTGCATATTCCTCACCATCTGACCGTCCGTCGCCCGATTGGACGGCAGTCGCAAGCCCCGATTGCACAAAATGCATACGCGCTAACCTGCGGGGGCAACGGTTTTCATCTGCCACGAGTCGTATTGTGACTGGATCGCTGGCCCTTATACGTATACCACCGAACCTCGGTGGGAGGTGTGGGGAATACCACTTACCGCCTACCTATATGTCTCACGCGCATTATCATCAGCACATCTTTCGCGTGCGACTACTGTTGGATCCGCTGCTTTTTGATCCGATGGCTCACATTCATCATCAGTGGATTCTTCTTTTTCCACCAGTTTCTTGCCAGGAAGTGATTTTCTTTCCCCCGGCTTAGCCTTTGCATCTACTTTATCAATTATCACAGGTTCAGGCTTCACTTGTTTCGCACCATCTTTCATTAACTCAGGTTTGGCAGGCCTCACTTCTCTTTGGCCATTTTCCTTAACACGATGCATCAGAGCTTGAGCTTGTCGATCATCATCAGAATCAGAGTCTGAGTCATCATATCCTCCCATTCCACCATCTATTTCTTCTACAACTGTGGTATAACCAATGAAGAAGACGCTTCCTGTGGTGCAACTATGTGAAAGCTTGAAAGGTTTAGCAAACATAATATCCAATGAAAACTGGTCACATTTCCCATATGTAAGCGCACCAAACACAACTTTCTTGTTATCAACATGAACATTGAGGAGAGCTCTCTCACTTTCCTTTGCATTTTGAATCTCACCCATCTGATCCTCTGGTGGCTTTGTCTACTCCTTGAATATTGCCATATTGACATCAATGACAATCCGTGTCCAACAACCATATTATAATATTATTTAAAGTATCACCCACTTAATAGAACCTTGCAAGCCCCTTTAATATGAACCCAAAATGGATAAAGAAAAATTATTTTATACACAATATCAAATATGTATAGGACTTATAAAGGATATATAAGAGAATATTCTCCTATATATTTTCATTAAAATCCCAAAAAACCAAAGAAGGTTGCTATGTAATGGAAAAAGGTTAAAAGCAAAATGATGTTAAAATTGTTCGAGAAGTAGAGGAAGACTTGGAATCTATTACAATAGTGAATGTTTGGTTTCTTAATAGAGGAAGAAAAGGAAAAGGTAAAACTTCTTGAAGACAAAAGAGTAAATTCTTCTTTGAAAAAGTGAAAGAATGAAAGATTGAAAGCATATATCTATGGCTCAAAGAAGGAGATGAAAATGCACATTTTTCCATAGAGATACCAACTGCATGAAGAATATTAGTTATATATGGAAAATTGAAAAGAATTTTGAAACATGGGCACAAAAATTCAAGGATAAGAGTAAACTACTTCTCACCCATGTTTAGCCATATTAGTGGTAATAATATTATCAAATTCTTTGCTTGGTTGTGTTAATATTGAGGCTAATCAAGCTTTGATGGAGGAAGTGAGAAAATAAGAATTGCTTTGCATTATTCAAATATTCTAGAAGGACAAAAGTCTATATCCTCATTTTATCCTCGTGGAATTTTTATGAGGATGTTATGATTTTATAAGCAAAGATATAAGTGTTATATTTTTGAATCATGATGTCATAAAATATTTGATATCATGTAGGAATTTAAGCACAAACAAAAGATCTAGTTGTGATAAAATAACTACACCAATAATTGCAATACGAAGAGAAAAGAGAGAATGAGAAAACACTCAAATAGACAAAGTGACCAAAGACTAATTCAAATTCCCTGTTAAGAGAAAAAATAATTGCTTGTCTTACATTAAGTGAGTACTATTAGAATATTGAAAATATGTAGAAACATATAACAATATAAAACATATTTTTTTTTTATTGTTTTAACTTCCTACACGTAATAACAATACTTGATAAAATAATAGAAAGAAGAAAAAAGGAAAGTGTACACTAGGTTTATGTGGTAAAACCCCAAGTGGGGAAACATCCATGGGAAGGTAATAACTCCTTTATTATCTTCATAAATCTACAATCTTACAAAGAACACCACCACAAATGCTTCACATTTTACAAAGATAATACTTTGATATTTTGTTGTGTATTTCATGGGACTTTGTAACCTATATTATATACCAAGATATTTTTAGTGTCAGGCCTAGAGTTACTCCACAAATTTGAATTGATTTGAATTAATGGTGAATATGAATATATAGAAGGAGAGGGAGACTATTGGGTTTCATCTCCCAATGTCTCTGCATCTTCCAACTTCCTTTTATTTTTACTATTTTTACTATTTACAATATTTACATCAATTTATCTAATCTCAAAGATTAGGTGTCAACATTTCCCCCCTTAATCTGAAGGGATGTTGGTGAGTCCAAGCATCATTTTGGATCTTTCAAACTTTTCCCTTCCAAGCGCTTTGGTGAAGATGTCTCCAATCTTATCATTGTGGAACAATTTCATAGGTGGATTGTTTTGGCCTCAACATGATGTCGAATCAGATGATATTTTGTATTCATGTGCGTTGGCTTGTATGGGCCTGACCTAGGTTCAGAAGTGATTTAGCCAAGTAAATCTCAGTACTACAGGCCCTTTCGGTAACAGTCCGTAGAGTGCGGATTGAGGTCTCACTTGAAGTAATATGCGAGGGTGCTAGAACCAGGTTTCTGCACCCTGGGGATGTCTGATGGGCTTTTGGAGGTTCGCGGTCCGACCCATCACTACGCTAAGTTGGTAGTACTTTGCAACCCGTGCTGCTGTTTCCACGCAACTCTACTCGGGGCGCGACCCATATAATACCCAAGTTCCTTGCTAATTAACTGATTACTTAACTTGTGTGTGTAAGATTTATGGTTATTACAACATATTCAACAATCATATCAGTGCATGCGATACATAAACTAATACAAACATAAAGAAGATAATGCACAACAAATACACATAAATAAGAATCAACTTCTCTTTATTAATCTTCAATCCTGCTTACAGACTCAACACCGCCCTACGCACTCAGCTACAGGGGTCTGCGCACTCAGCTGTGGACTCTACTAGGCCTCTGCACACTCAGCTGCAGAGCCTCTTCCTACTACTATGACCCAATACACTTAGAATCCTACTCTAAGCTTGAACCATTCCTTCGCTACTCACTCTATCATCTACTATCTTTACAACTTAGAGCCTCGCTCTATTTATACAATTCCAAGGTCCACGGACCATGTGTAGGCTGACATGACTTTACATTACATTACTTTAGGGTGGACAACCCTATGACTTAACCTCTACTTTGCGCTCTGTGCCCACAATTCGTGGAGTCTCACAAAACCTTTGACCAAGACTTGGGCTTTGAGCCCCAAAACCTGCTATGGGGGGATTCCATGCCCAACAGGTCCCCAACACTATCATTGTGACTCATCCTGATCTTGGCACGGAGCCCCTCCAACTGTTCTCGTATGGCCTGGAGGTTCGCAGTGCACTGTTCTGCTGTTTTCTGGACCTGCTACATGCGCTCTTCTGTTGCTTCTTTGTGAGGCTTCGCTATCTATCTTAGCACATATAGTCCCTGCATCTGTGCGAGCTTGCCCTCAATCTCGGCCATAATGGTGAAGGCCTCATCAATCCAAGGCTAGACGCATGCTTTGAGAAGGGCCTCTTTCTGTCTTGCAACATCCACCTGCTCCTTCAGTGCCCTTGCCTGCTACATCTTAGCCAGTCGTTGGGTGAGGATGATTGTCTGCATCATTCCCCTGACACTGTCATACTGTTGTTGCAGTTCGCGTGCCTCTATTTCCAGGCGTTGTATGTTGGGGTCCTCCTGCAAGGATGTGAGGACGTCGAATGCTTGGTCCAACATACCAATGCAGTCCTACACCACCCTTCCAATTTTTTCCAATCCTATATAAATCACGCTAATGCATTGTTCTTTAACTTCCGGAGGAGTGGAAGGTTGTGCCTTCATCCAGAGCTCAGCAATCTAGAGGTTTAGCTCCAGCTACATTCATGTTGTTTCCTCGCGCACGCTTTAGACTCCACTTTCCAGACAGTGGATCCGCATCTCGGTTGGTAGGTTTGTGGCGATGGATAATTTTGGAACGTACCGGCACACTTCATCCACTATTTGCGGGATCTACCGATTCTGTGACACTAGCTCATCATGTTGCAGGCTGCAATGTTTGATGTTGATCTTATGTCGTCCTGCAACTGGTACAATGTGTCCCACAGAAGGGCAGCCAATATAGGCCAAGTTCCTTGATCTGGCCCACCGCAGCTCTGTCCTCCTCACTCTCTGTTGTTAGTGCTTGTTGAAAAGTGTGCAACAAGAAATGCTAAATTTAGGAAGTGCTAAAAATAGAACTGCTAAAAATAGCACTTATAAAAATAGAAGTTTGGCTAATGAGCATTTTGGCCACCTTGGGTGAGAGGTGAAACTGCTAAAAATAGCATCTTCTAAAAATAGCATTTCTGGGTCCCTTCCTATTTATAGCAGTCCTTGGTCTATCTATAGGAAGTAAATTCAAATTTGGTCTTACTAGTAGTTTGGAATATTAATTAATTAATTTTCCATGAGTTAATTAGTTAAGGAAAAGCAAACTTGAAGTCTTTGTGAGAACATGCAATTATTTCTCCACTAATTGGGGAATATGTCCTTGATTTACTCCATTGATTGAGGAATTAAGGATGAGTTCTATATTGAGAGGATCAATTGACTTAGTTTACCTTAGTCAAGTTCAGTTAGATTAATTTAACAAGTTGTTAAATTAATGAGATACAGTTTGTTGATGCTTGCATGCATGTGACAACTGTTATTTTCATATAATTGTGTATTCACTCATGGATAATTGATGCATGGTAGTTTAGACAGAGACCCAGTTGAGATCAGATGAGGGATAGTGTACTATCAGATGCTAAGATATTTCTAGTGAATATTCATTGCATGCAGGAGGAACTTGAGTCCTCAAGGATTGCGTAATTGGACCTGACCTTGACATCAGGTATGATAAGGCCAATTTACATGTGTTTTGTAATTGGACCCCAATCACAATTGCGCAAGGAAATAGGACCTTGGACCTAAGATGCAGCCTTTATATACAGGGCTAGGTAGTCCATGAGCTTTATCATCAGAGTACAGAGAGAGCAGGATAGATTTTGAGCTGATTCTTTTTGTATGTTGCTGAGGATTTCCACTTGATTGATAATACAGTGTTGGGGTTTTATGCTAGTGCTTTCCCTAGTGATATATTCTGTGTTATGTGTGATAGGTTCCTTCTTATCAGTTATATGTGTTCATGGTTGATTAGCTTCCACAAAGTTTATGGTAGATGTAGATCTAGTATTATGCTTTAGTACATTGCATATATCAGTTTGATCTGCAGGTGAAATTTCTACATGATATCAATGAGCTAGCTGATTTGTAGAGAAAATTCTACAGCACTCCTTCCAGCAGCGCTATGGTGTTGGCCATTTTTGCGTGCAGCATCTGCTCCATTACTTATGTACCTGTGACTTCGTAGGAGGCTACTATTCCTTGCTGTGGGGGCCACACCTGAAGTTCCTACAGTTGAACCCTTGGGGCCCCTAACACATTATGTTGCTCCGTTATAGCTTCCTGGAGCACTTCCCTGGTGGCCTCGTGAATTTTGTCACTGATGTCATAGAGGCCACCCTCTGTCAATGTAATTGGTTCAATGTCTAGTTTGGAAGCCTTGGCCTTCTTTCGTGGGCTTAATCTTTTTGTAACGTGTGGCCGTTTCAGCTGTGTAGATGTTGTGCTCGGGTTTACGCCTTCTGTTGTGTCCTCTACTCCTTGTCTTGTGGACAAGTTCAGACCCCCTTCCCCTTGCTTCATGGCGGCCCCTGTTACATGTGTTGCTGCTACTTTTTTGGTGGCCTTGGCCTGCTCTGTAGCTGCCTCGCGGGAAACCCTTACCTTTGCAGCCAACTATTCATTGCGCTTCTATTGGGCCAACAGCTTGGTGGCATCCTTCTGATTTTGTGCCGTTGTTCTATCCTGCGCCATCAGATTTGGGGCGCACCACTTGGGAGGCCATGATTTGAGCATGGAGAAGATGGCATCATCAATTGCGATGAAAGGAAGCTTGGTCTAGCTTTGCATTGAATTCTTACGCTTCTTAATATATACATTGTGCATATCCGCCTTGAAATCTGCAAAGCTCCGCAAACTGTTTTACATTATGGGGGATAGGCGCAACCTCCTATTAATCCACATCTGAACACTCACCTCCATGAGCACCCAAAAGATCTTAGTTTCGCGGATCCGCATGGCATCCTTCATAGCCCAGAGCGATGCATATTTTGTAGCCTCTCGCAAGTCCTGTTCAATATGAGGGAACTCACTGTCCTTAGGCAGTTCCCCTACCACCAATAAACTAGACAAGAGCAACCACGCGTAGTGGAAGGTCTTGCCCTGCTCTAGAGCTTCCTTTCAGTTAGTTAGGAATTCTTCGCAGAGGAACTTGACCCAGTTGAATTGGACCCCCTCCGCGCATTGTTCTGCCAGTGCAACTACTGGCGTTGGTACCTCGTCTCCGTGACATTTTCTCATCACCGTCCTGGCCAAGAGTTGGGTGGCTACACACACCCATTTATCTTTAATGCTACTGATTATGTAGCCCCTCTTCTTCTTTTCCAATTTGTACTTCTTCTTCATGGCCTTTGCGAGCGCCCAATCTTTGCTATTGTCGACTATCTCCACAAGGTCCTTTTCCTTATAGGGATGCTGGGAAATCTTGTGGATAAGCTCCGTCGTGTTGGGAATAGGCTCCTCCATCCATAAGTACCCATCGTGCACCAGGAAAAGCAGCTGCCTGATGACAAATATTGTGATAGGTGGGTGGTGAAAGTGCGGAATCCATAATAGGTAGAGTAGTCTGGCCATGTCCACACAACGCAGCGGTTTTTGCAGCTCTAGCATTGTAACTGACCCCTCCTTGCTTTGTTTCATGAGGTTCTCAGTCTCTAAATGTGGGAACTTCTCACTATCTACGAGGTCCCAGTCTTCAAATTTCATTGTGGGTACGTTGCCTAGGGCTGAGCCCTCAAATAGAATTCCATCTAGGAGGAGCGGGGTTTGGAGTGTGCTCTTAGCAGCATCCAAATCCTTGGGTACCTTAGATTTCCCTTTCTGTAGAGGAACGTACTCAAGCAATTTTGCTGTGGCGCGTACTAGCCAAATGTCTTCTTCCATTTCTTCATCTACCTCTATCTCATCTACAAGAGCCTGTAGGTCCTCCTCATCATCATCTATCTCAATGGTGACAGCCTTGCCCTTTTCTTCCATGGAAATTTTTCTAAACTGTGGATTTTGTGGGGACATGCAGACTGGTCTCGCTACCTGTTTATCCTTCTTGCGCCTTAGCGTTTGAGGTGATTTCTAAATTTTCGGCGCATCCCCAACCTGCACCATAAGGTTCTGCGCGGCTTCCTTGGCGATACTCTCTACAAAACCCACACCTCTCTTGGTAGTTGTCATCTTGCTCGAACTATTTGTGGTTGTTCGCAAACTTGGGGGCTCAAATATCGCTTGGCGCTCAACACTTTTTTCTCTTCATAGTAGCTCAAATCTCAAATGAACAAGTGTTGTCTCGTGGCTAGCCTTTGGAGTTTTATAACGTCTTTTGAATTTGAATTCAACCGTTCCCCCCACTTCTGAGTCATTAATGCATTCTTGGCGACAGATCATCCCAAATCTAGCTCTTAATTCATGTCTTAATTGCTCGTCACCTGCTCCCTTTTGCCTTAAATTGGACATCTCGTCATGAACAGTGACGCCAACGGTTACTTCCCAGTCTACCCGCGTGGCAGCACAGCTCCCCGTGCGCGGGCGCAACCCTTGTGTCATGCTATTTCTGCGCACACCTCCCTCATCACGTAGCCCCCAAATAGACTCTTTTAGAGTCTCGCACTCTCTTTCAATTGTCTGGAGTGCTAAGACTATGCTCCCTACGACTAGTCAGGTGGTCGCACCACTTGTGCGAGACTTCAACTTGCCTTCTAGCATAGCCCGCGAAAAAACCTCAATTGTCTGCACGACTACCGATGTTGTGCGTTCTACCGTATGTAGTGCGCTCCCCTGGTTACTGTGTTTGGTGAGGTGCGTTTGTAGCCATGGAAACAGAGTCATAAATTCACGGCAACATTCTTCTAACGCAATGGTACGATCACCTATATCTTGCCTTTTCATCCTTGGTTTATCGACGAGACATGCCTGCGTTTTCCAGCCTCTTGATCTCAGTGTCTAGAAAAATTCTTTTCTTCCTCAATTGTACCCAGTCCCTTTCGAGTGCGTGAAGTCTAAGGTTCCCTTGTCAGATGGCTTTGTGAATCCTTATATGTTCTACCTCACGTAGATGTGTGATTTCTTCCTTCTGGCCATCGTGCACTGTCACTACTATAGGGCCCATTACATGCGGATTCCTTTTTGTATTTTCTTCAATAAGTACCATATCCATTCTGTTCTGCTCCTTTGGAATCGTCTCTACATTCAAGGTTTTACGCATGGTCCGGTAGGCCCATCGAACTACTAGCACGCGTAAAGCCCAACTATTTCATCTCGCCTGGTGAACCTTGTTCAGTACTCTTCACACCCTATGGAAGGCTTCATTGTGGAGAACTAGTAGAGCACATCGCCTTTCTTGATACTGTGCTTTGTTCTGATTCGTTATTCTGGGGTTGGTGTGCGCTTGTACGGTACAACATATGTCTGTACCCATCAAGAAAGGTGGGCGCGCAAGCTGTTCCGCCCCTTTTTACTGACTTTCATTTGAAGCTGGGGTTTTCCAAACTGTAGGCGCATCATCCGCACCAGTCCTAGAAATTTCATTGATGAGTACCCCACCATCATGCGGGTGTTGTGCATAGTGCCCACTTCAGCGCATCAAACCACTACTGTTCTGGTACTACACTTTCGAATTTGTTCAGAAATTCATCCACCACTAACAATCCATCATATGTCGGCAGTTCCCTTGCCTTTGTTGTTACACAACGGAATGACCTGATCATCATATTGTAGTTCAGTGCTGTTACTTCATGCAGTCGATTCTGCCATCGCTCTATCTCTTTGTCTGAATCCGAAGTGCAGGAGATTTCGGGCTCCCATGAAATCCTTCCATCTGCAGTCGGATTCACCCAATCCTCTCCTTATGTAGTTGTCTTGTAGATACAGTCGAGATCGTCATCACTATCGTCGTCGTGCACCGGTTCAGTGTATCGTGCTCCTTCATCTGAATCTAGTGGTACTACTACGCGTATTGAATTTTTCTCAAAGATCATTTTGTGCTTCTTCAGATTTATTACCGTGTTCATATCGGTAGCCCAGTCTATTCCTAGTAGCGCTAGATAGGGATTGTTGTTATCGAAAATCTCTATCACTTCAAAATTTGCTTGCGCACTCATGCCTTCAATATCGACTGTCACCCCTTGCAATCTTCCCATGGGAAAAATCTTCTGTTGGTTCGCCATTCATAACTGAATAGGGGACCATTGTAATGCAGGTTTGCCCATGCATTCCCATGTTTTCTTTGGTAGTACATTCACATCCAAACCCAGATCCAGGATTACCTAATCCATTTCGTACTCGCCTATTTGCGTAGTCAACCTCATCTCCCTTCCTGTGCGCAATGCATGCTTTCCAAGTTTTCAGACCACGCGCGGTTCTCCTAACCCCGCACACCTAGTGATAAGTTCCTGTAGCCCTTTGACTGTCTTGCTGTTGTGTAGTAGTTTCATGCATGTCTCCAGAAAGGTAGTGAGCATTGAAGGATCCATCCCTGGTTCTATTTTATCCTTACTACCTGAAGTGGAGGCCTTCGTGAAGCTCTTCTTAGCTTCCATGGATGTCTCCTTCATGCATTCTAAGTCAAACTTGGGTTCCTTTGTAGGAGCCTTGTGAACCCACGTGCTTTCCTTTGGTTGCTTCCCTTTATCATCTCCCGTGGTCATACCACTCCTGACCATCATGTTTACATTTGGGTCTTCTTCGTGCGGTCCAAACCTCATGATTTGTAAATTCTGGATTGGAGGGGGCTGGAGTACCCCCTTTTCACGAATCTTCACTATTAGCAAAGGGAAATCGTCTGCCTCGTGATCAAACTGATTACAGTACCAACATGATATCCTAGTCAAGTTCATACAATTGCAGTCATAATGCCCTGGCCCTGCACAATTGTAACAAATTATTTGGCTGCGACCCCTTCCTGGTCCCATTCCACCTCGACCCTGACTGTGCACTTGAAACCCAGCACGCGCCATCCCTGCATTTAGGTCGAGGGCTCACGTTTTGGCCTACATCCTGTAGGAAATAATTTGATCCATCATTAGTTCATAGCTTCGGTAGGTGCGTTCGTCATAGCCTACTAACCTGCAGAAATTACAAAACAATTGTTGGGATGTCTGTGTATACGTCGCACTCGGCCCTGCCTATTCCTCTGGCCTTAACGGCATTGGCCCTCCTCCTGCCATGTAGTTCGCGAACACTGAACAGTGGTCCTTGTCATGCCCGTGAACTTTGCATTTTATGCACCATACTTCCTCGCGCACCTTCGGCCGAGTTGTCCTATACAGTTTCAAACTTTGCATCTCCAGACACATATTCTACAGTTGCGCATGGATTTGTTGGGCTCCCAACCTAGGGTCTTGTATATGGGTCTCGTGTAATCTCATTTCCATCTCCAAGGCTTCAGCCTGGGTGGAAAGTTTTTGCTGTGACAACGTTGTCCTTAAGTGTAGCGTAAGTGAGGCCACAAACCATGCGCGATGCTATGCATCTCTTACCATCATATTGGCTTCACGGATCATACTCTTCAGCCTTTGGTCCACATCGCAAGGGGTCTCTCCCAGGAGCATCGCGGTCTCCTTAAACTCGATGATTGATTGTGTCTCTGATTTTTGCCTGCTAAATTCCCTGTTCAGCACAGTTTGGATCTCTACAATTCCTGCATTCGGGTGGTCATTAGAATTCTTGATATACCACGTTAATGCATGATCCTGCAACGCACTCACCAGTGTATCCTTTTTAATATTATCATCCATTATGCCCTGTGCTTCCCATACTACCCTTACCATGAACTAGAATTGGTCCAGATCTTCATTTCCTACTCCTCTGAACACGACAGTTTGATCACACTCGCCATACTGAACTGCAGTGGTGGCAGAGGTGGAGTGGGTGGAGATGGAGGTGAGGGGGGTGAAACGGATGGTGGTGTGGATGGGGGTGGTAAACGTGGAATTCTCTATCTGATCAAACTGACTGTGCTTCTCGGAGAAACTTTCGCGAGCTCCTCCTCGCTTTCCCACGAGGGTGAAATTAAGGGACTGTTTTCCAACTCCTCATTACTTCCACTTCTATAGATCTTCCCGCTTCATGTAGTCCCAAACATTAATTTACTCACATAACCCACTTTTCACACAATAGGCATGTGTTCAAAGATTTAATATACTTACCTCGTGGTCCCTTGAGAAAAAGTCGCTCTACCTCATTGTAGCTGATGGTCGTGTCTACCGTGAAATCAGTGATGAATCCTCCTATTATTCAGTCGATCCAGTGGTCCACAGCTCGTGCTATCTTATCTTCTGATGCTTCTAGCCTGTGCACTAGTTCTGGAGTCCATACTATTGGTTTGTCGAGCCTACACCTTCCTTGATTGTCTGTGAACTTCACGATCCACTGATACAGCTCAGACAGAAAAGATGCAAAGAGAATTTTGTGGATTTACGTATACAAGTAGTGCTCCAACCACTGTTCCTTAGATACTCGCATATTTTTGTCCTCCTGTGTCATGAACTCATGAATCTTATTGTCCAACCACTCTTCAATTTCTTTCTTTGTTGGATTCCAGTGGCACAACATCAGACATCCTTTATGCAAATCCCGGTCCCAGCAACGGAACCATTTGTTGGCTTGTATGGGCCTGATCTAGGTTCAAAGGTGATTTAGACAAGCAAATCCTGGTACTACTAGCCCTTTCAGCAATAGTCCGCGGAGCGTGGACTGAGGTCTCACCCAAGGTAGTATGGGAGGGTGCTAGAACTAGGTTTCCGCACCCTAGGGATGTCTGATGGGCTTCTGGAGGTTCGCGATCTAACCTGTCGCTATGCGTACTTGGTAGTCCTTCACAACCCATGCTGCTATTTCCGCGCAGCCCTACTCGGGGCGCGACCTGTATATACCCAATTTCCTTGCTAATTAACCGATTACTTAACTTGTGTGTGTAAGATTTATGGTTATTATAGCACATTCACCAATCATATCAGTGCGCGCGATACATAGACTAATACAAACATAAAGAAGATAATGCACATTAAATACACAGAAATAAGAATCAACTTCTCTTTATTAATCTTCAATCCCGCTTATAGATTTTACACCGCCCTGTGCACTCAGCTGCAGACTCTACTAGGCCTCTGCACACTCAGCTGGAGAACCTCTTCCTACTACTACAAACCAATACACTTAGAATCCTACTCTAAGCTTGAACCATTCCTTCACTACTCACTCTATCTCTACTATCTTTACAACTTAGAGCCTCGCTCTATTTATACACTCCCAAGGTCCGCGGACCATGTGTAGGCCGACATGACTTTACATTACATTACATTACTTTAGGGCGGACAACCCTATGACTTAACCTCTACTTTGCGCTCCGCTCCCACAATTCGCGGAGTCTCGCAAAACCTTTGACCAAAACTTGGGCTTTGAGCCCCAAAACCTACTGTGGGGGATTCCATGCCCAACAATGTGCTTGGTCTGATCATGGAACTTTGGGTTCTTTGCCAAATTTATTGTAGAAGTGTTTTCAATCAAAAGAGGAGTTGAATTCACTTGTTTCTCCTAAAAATCTTCCAGAAATTTCCTGACCCACACAATTTCCTTTGTTGCTTCAGCTAATGCCACATATTTTGCTTTGATTGTGCAATATTTTGAAACTGATTGTTTGTGTGACCTCTAGGAGACAACTCTTGATACAAGACTCATAACATAACATGAAGTAGATACTCCAATTTCTTTATCTCCATTGAAATTTGAATCAGAGTATCCAATCAAGATAAAGTCCCCACTTATGTATACTTGAGTCCAAAGTCTTGAGTTCCATTCAAGTACTTTAGAACTCTTTTTGCACCAGATCAGTGACCCTCACAATTCCTTTGCATAAACCTGGAGAGGGTTCCCACAACAAATGAAATGTTTAGTCTCATAGTAGTTAGGTAGTTGATACTTCCTACGAGGTAGTTAGGTAGTTTCCTTTAGTGGATGTGAGATTTAAGTTCTGTTGCATTAGATTTGTCAAAGGATTACATTAACCCATGCAAAACTTATTCAACATATCTCCAATGTACTTCTTCTAAGAGAGGAATATAAGCTTTAGCTGTTGAGTTACTTGAATACCAAGATAGTAGTGAACATAACCAAAATATGTCATTTCAAAACCTTTTCACAGTTCTTTCTTTATGGATGCAATGTAGCTCTCATTATTCCTTATCATTAGAATATCATCTACATACACCATAAGATATACAACTATTTTTCCAACTTTATTGAAAAACAAAGTTGCATCATCAAGATAATAATGTTTGAAATTGAGTTTTAAAATATGCTTAGATAACTTCTCGTACCAGGCTCATGGTGCTTGATTGATGCCATACCAGGATTTTACAAGCTTGCATACCTTGTGTTCCTGGCCCTCCACAACAAATCCTTCTTGTTTGGACATAAAAATATTCTCTTTTAGATCTCCATTCAGGAAAGCCATTTTTACATCCATTTGATGGAATTTCCAATCTTTCCAAGCTACCAAGGAAAAGAGTGTCTGAATGGTAGCCCATTTTGCTGTGGGAGGAAAGGTCTCCTCATAGTCGACCCCTTCCTTCTGTGAAAAACCTTTTTCCACAAGCCTGACTTTGTGCTTGTCAAGTGATCCATCTATTTTATACTTGTTCTTGAAGACCCACTTGCAACCTATTGGTTTGGTTCCCAATGGAGGATCAACCAACTTCCAGGTTCCATTATTTATCAAAGCTTCATATTCTTTCTGTGTCACTTCTTTCCATTCATCATGGGAAGTAGCTTCTTTGAAGGAATTTGGTTCGAAATCTATAGACAAATTTAATTCATAGTCATAAGAAACATCCATATCAATCGGTGAATCATGATTGTCTACATCACCTCCATTCTATCTAGTTGAGCTTCTTGTTCCTATCTTTCCAACCTCATTAGGACGAACACTTTCAAATGTCTTTGTGAGCCATTTTGGATCACCTTTCTGAGATGGTCGAGGCTACTCAATTGACTGAGTTGGGACTGAATCGTTATTTAGTCTCCCAATTATGTCAATCACATCACTCAAAGTGTCATCAGTGGTTGTAGCTTCATGTGGGGGAGAGAGTGCTTCAGAGAAAGATTACACTTATTGATCTATTATAGGGATCTCCCCTTCAAGATGTGGAATCTCATTATCAAACTCTCGAAAAAATATCATATCTGAATCTATCCAATCGATCAATCTGTTGCTCAACAACATTGTCAACCTTGGAATATTCAAGAAAGATCATATCTATAGATATTATAAACTTCTTATTCACTTCATAATAGAGAATGTATGCTTTGTAGGTATTTGAGTACCTCAAGAAGATAGATTTGTGACTTCTTGCATTGAGTTTGTTCTTTTGTTCCTTAGGTATCAAGGCATAATAGGTGGAACCAAAAAATTTGGGATGCCTCATTGAAGGAATGTGGCCATACCACATTTCATAGGGAGTCTTGTTTTTTATAACATTAGATGGAATCCTATTCTTTCTATATAAAACACATAGAATTGAATTGAAATTGTAATATATAAGGAGTATTTGAATCCATGTTGACTGGATAGTATGGAGCTATGATCAGTTGCAGAGACAGATTTTAACTAGGTCTTAGGGTTTCTATCTACTACAGCTACAACTATCTCTTCCCTACTCTGATCTGTGTGGTGAACTCACCATGATGGATTGTCGCATATTCCATCAATTGTGTTCAACGCTCCCTACATTCTTTACTACCGTTCCATTTTAGATTGTAGTCTTTGTTGGCGATGGAGGAGGAAGTTGTCGACTATTCGTAGGGTCTTTTCCCATACGAGCCCATTTAGACTTACCCTTGCTCTCAAATGGATGTGTCGTTTTCTAGGTCCCCTGGTCATCCGCTTTCACCGTGGTTGGGACCGCTGCCTGGCTGCTTGGATCCAAGTACCTTCGTGCCCTGCCTACTATTTTAATCTCTTACTATCTCTTCATTGGGCCTTGATAGTCCTTTATTCTCTCTAGCCACCTTACATTTTCTTTCATTCTACATTTCTTCGTCCCCTACTTTTGATCTTACACTCCCTGATCCACCCCACTTATCGTCCAATATTGTACAACCCTCGTTTGGGGGTATCATCTTTGGGATCAATTCCCTTCCTCTTAACTAAACTTAATCCTTGGTTCTGACCTCTCTTTCTGTACTTGTGCAACCACACCTTTCATTCGGTTGTTTCGTTGCCTTGGCTGTAAACCCTAGGTCACAAGAGGCTCCCTTAGATACCCATGACCCCCTACAGGATCATCTGACGGCCCCTCGTTTGGGCAAGGCTAGAAGAACAAGGTGTGTCAAAACCTTACATTGGGACTTGTCCCTCTATTTTGGCGAAGGAGTACAAATGGGCGACATGGTGGATACAACGAAAAGGGTTCTGGTGGGAAGGGTCAAGGGAAGGACATACTCGACTGCCCAACTCCATCTTTGGGCCACTAAGATTTGGGGGAACATCCTCAGTGAACTCTTGTCTGTTACGACTCTAGCTTGTGGATGGTTTGCTCTAAGATTTTTAAGGGAGGAGTATCCATCATGGGTCCTCTCTAGAATTGGCACTCATGCTACTTAAGATATGGAGCCCTCTCTTTGACCCTGAGTGGGAACAATTGGGTGCTGGGCCACTTTGGGTACACCTCCCGGGACTTCCACTACATTTTTTGTTTGAGGACATTTTCACTTGCATTGGGAATTCATTGGGCACATTTCTAGATTATGATAAACCTTTCATTACCTCTGGAAGCAAATCGTTGGCTCACATCTTGGTGTACCTAAACACCAAAGAAGGTCTGGAGGAGCAGATCACTCTTTAGTGGAAAAGATTCACTCACATTCAGATTTTGGATTATGAAGGGGTGTCATTCAGATGTAGGAGGTGTCACAAGGTCGACCATCTCTATAAAGAATGCCCATTGGCCATTGTTGCCTCCTACCCCATCAAGGACACAAATGGTGTTGGCCCTGTAGCACAAGCACCTGTGAAGGAGCAGCCTCCTCAATGCTCTCATTCGAAGCCACCGAGGTGAATTTCTGTACAAACGACTTCTTCGACTACTCCACGAACTCCTTCACCTCCCTTGATGAGATATCGGGCAACTGTTGCGGCCGTCTTTTCTGCGGGTATTTTTCCACCTCTTTACTTTGTGTCTTCTTTATCGTTATCTACATCTATGCCACAATTTCACGTTGCATTTGCATTCATTGCATGCATATCCACCACTTCTCTTACTTTCCCTCTAAAATCCCCTCCCCCATCCTACACTACCACCTCACCTTATATTATGGGTTTGTCCACTTCTCATCCCTCTCCTAATGCTTCACGCTCCTCGTGTCACTCTCACCTATAAAATATTCACTCTTATGGGAAACACCCCTTTGAGCCCTCTGCTATTGGCCTGATCTCCCCCCCAAGATCTTCAAGCCTCCTAGGGGTCGACATTCCTTCATTTCTAAATCCATTATCCAAGCAGGGGTGGATGTGGCTCAGGGCAAGAAATTTACACTGGATAGGGTTCTTATAGCATTGGAAACCCTCCCCTGGCCACCCCCATGAAGTGTCTCTCTTTCAAGTGTAGAGGGTTGGCTAGCCGTGCCAAAAAATTATCCCTTCGAAGACTTCTAGATTTTGAGCAGATCAATATAATATATCTTCAAGAAACCCTAGGAATGAATGAGCACTTCATGTTTGTGATGAATACCCTAAAATTGGGATGGACCTTCCATGCTTTGGATGGCAGTGGACAATCTAGGGGAATTTCTCTTGGCATTAACCCCCACACGATTAAGATTCTTTCATCCTAGGGGGGTTGACTTTATTGGTATGGATATATACTCCTCAGAGTTGGGCTTGGACTTCAGAATTATCAATGTTGATGCTCCCTGTCATAACAAGGATGATTTTTGGGATCAACCTATCCCTCACAAAAACTAATGATATTATTCTAGGAGGGCATCTCAATTTCTCAATTGGACATGCGAAATCTTCAGGACATAATGCCCAATTAGAACCCCTCTTGGCCACCATGAAGCATCTTTTGGAGTAGCACAATCTGGTAGATATCCCTATGAATAAGTTGCAACCAACTTAGCGTAAAAAAAGGATTGGAGAGGCATCTCTGGCCAGAAGATTGGATCACTTATTAGTAAAGGAGAACTCAGTAAGGGCCCTGACAAATTTCCATCAGTGGGTGGGATTCAGAGGCATTTCTGACCACACCCCTATTTATCTTGAGTTGTCGAGATCCTTTCAAAAACCAAGAGAACCCTTTATATTTAACTCTAGCTGGTTTATGTACCCTGATTACATCAAATTGGTATCTTACTACTGGCGGGCTCACCCTCTTGATCTCAGGAGGTCTATCTCAGAAGGATTCTATCACAATCTGAATGACCTAAGGAGAGTATCTATACAATGCACTAAACATAAAATATATCAAGATGAGTAGACTCTAAGGCTTATTGAAGACAAGCTGGCAGATCTAATGGATGAGAGCAAAGGGGTTTCTCCTCTGCAAAAGTTAAAAACTCCCTCATAGACCTAGAGATGCAGCGATCCAAAATAATTAAATATCGAGAGGAGACTTGGCGTCTTAGAAGTAGGGCTATATGGTTACAAGCAGGAGATGAAAAAACCAAATTATTCCACAATTTTACGAACGGGAGAAGGTAAATTAATACTATCTGGTAGATGCCTAATAAGGATGGCCAGCCTACTCACAATTTTCACCAACTGGCACACCTTGGTACAAACCACTTCCAACAGATTTTCAAGGCTCCTCTTGGGGAAACTCTAACTAAAATCGTTAGAGTTGCTAGACTATTTCCTCGATTTTTTTATCAGGATTTTGAAGCTGACATCATCAAGTCTGTTACAATGGAGGAACTGGAAAGAAACCTCAAATGGTTTAAAAAGGATAAAAGCTCTAGCCCAGATGGATGGTCCATCAAATTCTATTTGGCGTTTTTCGAGATCACTAGCCAAGACCTACTCAAGGTTGTGGAGGAATGTAGAACATTGGGTCGAATGTATGAGGCCTTCAATTCCACCTTCATTGCCTCATGCCCAAAGTTGATTCCCCACTATCCTTCAACGATTTCATGCCTATCTCCCTTTGCAATTTCCTCTATAATATTATTCCCAAAATCATCGCCAATCGGCTAAAGCCCATCATATCTTCCCATATATCATCCTAACAAAACATATTCATGAGGCCATTCGCACTGCATAGGAAGTCCTTCACTCCATTAAGACTAGGCATTTAAAAGTCTCTATTCTCAAGATCGATCTCTCTAAGGCTTTTGATCGTGTTAGATGGTTATATATCAGAATTATTTTAACTCACTTGGGTTTCCCCCTTCCTTTCATTTAGTGGATCATGTAATGTATTACTTATGTTTCCTTCAACATTCTCATAAATGGCTCGGCCTCCAACTTCTTCCATGCAGAGCGAGGACTCAGACAAGGATGTCCCCTCTCTCCATTCCTCTTCCTCCTTGTTATGGAAGGTTTGAGCAGATTAATATTATAGGAAAGAAGAGATGGTTGAATTCAGGGTATTAAAATTACAGACCATTGTATCATCTCCCATCTACTTTTTGTTGATGATGTCCTCATATTTCTCAGTGGGGGTATTCGAGACTTTACTGTCTTCTCTGCAATCATGCAAATCTTCTGCATTGCAATAGACATGGAAGAAAATCAGCTGAAATCCACCATCTCCTTCTCTGAATGTTCCCCTCAGGAAATCTGGACTACTATTCAGAAGTTCCCTTATCAGAGACTTAATTTGGAAGATGGGCTCAAATATCTTGGGTTCCGCATCAAGCCACATAGTTACAAGATTGCAGACTGGATTTGGTTTGTGGCCAAGGTAGAAAAAAGACTACATAACTTGACTCACAGGTTCTTATCTAGATCATGGTGTTTAGTCCTTACCAAATTAGTCCTAGAGGTGACCCCGGTATACTGGATGTCCTTGGCATGGATTCCCAAAGGAATACTATCTTGCATACAAAAAGTCTATTATAGATTCATGTGGAATGGGTTCAAGGAGGGGAGGCCATTTTATTGGGTATGCATGAGTCATATTTCCCTTCCAAAGAAATGGGGTGGCTAGGGATTAAAGGACCTTCCCTCCTTTGCACATGCTCTCACTACCAAGATGGTCTGGAATATTCTCACGAAACACAACCTTTGGACTGATGTGGTCCATCAAAAATACATTTGGCCTCTACATATTATGGATTGGATCTAACTCCTATCCTGGAATAGAGATGGTATTTCAATGATTTAGATAATTATTCTCTGCACCCTTCCTAGTGTTAGAGATGGCCTTGTATGGTGTATTAAATTTGGTATATCAGTGCGCATTGGAATGGACCCTTGGACAGGATGTGAAAACATGTAAAGGCTGGCCCTTGATATTATCTATTTCTTAAATGATCGAGGCATCAGCTTGATTTCCCATATTTCTGATTTATATAATTCCACCATATTTGCACAAACTTGGAAATCAGTTGATCTTCTGGGAATCCCTATTCAATGGAAATAGGATTGGGTGGGATATATCTATGTTTTAATTAAATCGCATGTTCGTATATCGAAGGATGAAGATGAACTCATTTGGTCACCCACAATACATGGCGTATACTCTCCAAAATAAGGCTATCCTATTATTTATGTTGCACATAAAACTCTTGTGTTGGCTAGATGGTGGCACTCCCTTTGGAAGCTCAAGGCCCCTCCACGAACTAGGTTGTTTATGTCAAATGTTCTTATGAACAAAAATGCCTACTAGGGAAAATCTGAAGAAAAGGTCGTTTATGGACCCTCCTGGTGTGTTCTGTGTCATCAAGCTGATGAATCAAATGAAAACCTCTTTCTTATTTTTCCTGCTGCTGTCAATTTATGGGAACATGTTCTCACCTCATTGGCTATAACACAGAGATGGCATGGAGACAATATATTGAATTCTTGGAATTGATGGTGTACTGAGTCCTCGAACCTGAAATCTCGCAACCTCCCCCTTCTTATCTTTGGTCACTCTGTAGGTTTTAACCCCGTATAGAAATTACCTGCATACGAATACTAAAACATAGAAAATAAACAAATGTGAGATCATAACACATAAAACACATATACACAGAGATTTTCCCCTGGATCCCAAAACCGAGACTACCAGCTTGATTTTTCATTATGTTCCTTTCAATGTTACAATACATATTTATACATGCCGAAGCATCCAATACCATGGACCGAAAACCATCGCATCCAATACCATGGATCGAAAACCATCGCGTCAAATACCATGGACTGAAAAACCATCGCGTCCAAAAAACATGTGTGAAAATCATGCACAAAACCATAGGTGGGTCTGCCCAACCTAACATAGGGTCCAAAACCAAAATTTTCCGGGGCGCTGCCCCAAACCCCATAAAGTGGGGTTACGGGTGCCCTTCAAACCCCCTGTTAACTACGTGGAAAGAATATAACACAACCCAACATTCTCCCACTTGTTGTTTTCTTTCCACAGGGGGCCACAAGAGAGCTTAGTCATTTTCCCAGCCCTGAAATGCCCATTGTCTCTCTACACCAAGAGAACTTCTCAGAGCTCACAGATTTTGTCAATGCATCTGCAGTATTCTTCAAAATGTCCACCTTTACCAGCAACACATTTTTGTCTTCTATCATATCCCTCACAAAGTGATACTGAACATAAATGTGCTTTGTCTTTGAACGATATGCAGGATTCTTTGCCAACAATATTGCACTTTGGCTGTCACAGTCTATCCTTATAGCTTCCTGTACTAACCCCATACTTGAACACAATCTCTGCAACCAAACTACTTCCTTGCTTGCATGAGTGGCTGCCATGTATTCTGCCTCTGTAGTTGATAGTGCCACTACAGATTGTTTCTTACTCATCCAACTGACTGCACCTCCAAATAGGTTAAACACATACCCACTTGTAGATCTTCTCTGATCCAGATCTCCAGCCCAGTCTGCATCAACAAAGCCATGAATATCCAACACTCTGTCTAATCCTAGTCTTCCTTGGTAGCACAGACCATAATCACTAGTGCCACACAAATACCTAAAAACCCGCTTCACTGTTGTCCAATGCTCCTTTCTTGGTTTTGACATAACCCTGCTCAATATTGCCACTGCATGTGCAATGTCTGGTCTAGTATAGACCATTGCATACATCAGGCTACTGACTGCACTTGCATATGGAACACGGGACATGTCCTCTTCCTCTTCTTGTGTCTTGGGACATTGTTGAGTAGATAACCTCACACCTACAGGAATAGGAACCTTCACCGGTTTACTATCCTGCATATTAAACCTCTGCAGTATTGTCTCGACATACTTCCTCTGGTTTAACCAGAGCTTCCTCTTTGCCCAATCTCTTTTAATTTCCATGCCCAAAATACAGTTTGCAACACCAAGATCTTTCATGTCGAATTTGGAGGACAACTGTGTCTTCAAATCTTGGACAATTTCTTTGTCATTTCCAACCAACAACATATCATCCACACACAAGACAAGATAAATAACATGGTCACCAATTAATTTAAAATACAAACAGTGATCTGCTTTGCTTCTAGTGAAGCCAAGTCCTCGTATAAATGCATCAAATTTTTGATACCACATCCTTGGTGACTGTTTTAACCCATACAGAGACTTCTTTAACTTGCATACCAGTTCTTTCCTACCCTTCGCTGCAAAGCCTTCAGGTTGCTTCATGTAGATTTCCTCTTCTAGATACCCATGAAGAAATGTTGTCTTCACATCCATCTGTTCTACCTCAAAATCAAAAGTAGCAACAACAGATAAAAGTAATCTAATAGAAGTTACCTTGGCAACATGAGAAAAAATATCACCAAAATCAATTCTCGGCACCTGGGAATAACATTTTGCTACCAACCGAGCTTTGTATTTCTCCACTTTTCCTTCTGCATTTGTCTTCTTTTTGAATACCTATTTGCTGCCAATGGGTTTCCTTCTAGTTGGCAACTCCACCAGATCCCAAGCCTCATTTTTGTGCAAAGATTCTATTTCATCAACCGTGGCCTCTTTCCATAGTTTTCCATCCTCTGAATCTACTGCCTCCTTCATAGTTCTGGGATCATCGTCAGTAATAGATAAAGCAAAATTTGAACAGAAAGTAGATGGACTATACCTTTCAGGCTTCCTTCTTTCTCGAACTGATCTTCTCACAGCCGGAGTTTGTGGTTCTTCATCTTCTGATTCCTCCTATGCCGTAGAGTTTGATTCTTCCTCCTTTAACTCAAAATCTATCTTCTCAGGTTCCTTTCATTGGACTTCATGTTTAATAACTTCTTTCACCTCTCTGAACACCAAATCTCGGTTGTACACAACCTTCTGTGTGACTGGGTTCCAAAGCTTATAACCCTTTAAGCCATCCTTATACCCAATGAATATGCACTTTTCAGATTTACTATCCAACTTGGTTCATTTCTCTTTTGGAACATGTATATATGCATCACATCCAAATACCCTCAGTTGTGAAAGAGAGGGTTTCTTACCAGTCTATACCTCTTGTGGAGTCTTATCCTCCAATGCTGATGAAGGTGACCTGTTGACTAGGTAACATGCAATATCCACCGCCTCTGCCTAGAATTCATGTCCTAACCCGGCACCACTGAGCATGCTTCTTGCCCTTTCCATCAACGTCTTATTCATTCTTTTTGCAACGCCATTTTGCTTAGGTGTATATGGAGTAGTCTTCTGTCGTGATATACCACACTTCTTACAGAATTCTTCAATTTCCTTATTGCAAAACTCTCCATCGTTATCTATCCTCAACACCTTTATCTTCTTCTCTGTCTGGTTTTCCACCAGAGCCTTAAATTCTTTAAACCTGTCAAAGACTTCAAATTTCTTCTTAAGGAAATATAACCATGTATTCCTTGAGAAGTCATCTATAAATGATACATAGTACACAGACTTACCCAGTGATGGAACCTTCACAGGTCCAAACAAATCACTGTGCACAAGTTCTAATATCTGTTTCGCCCTCTTACTACCAGAGGGGAAACTCACCCGATTCTGTTTTCCATATACACAATTTTCACAGAATCAAAATCCAGAGAGCTATTACTCATACCTTCTACCATACCCTTTCCATGAAGTATTCGAAGGCCCTTCTCTCCAATATGTCCAAGCCTTTGATGCCACAGCATGGTCTTCTCTCTAGAGACCACTAGATCTTCTGCTCCACTTTCGGGAACCATAGAACTGTTGCACCCATCAGCAATAGTGCTACCTTGCAGCTTGTATATAGTTCCAATCTGAACTCCCCACATCAATACCAGTGCTCCCCGAACCATCTTGCAGGTATCCTTCTCGAACACTGTTTTTACACCTGCATCATCCAACTTACTAACAGAAATCAGATTTCTGCCTAATGCAAGAATATGCAGAACACTCGGAAGTGTTCTAACCCTTCCACCTTGCAGCTTCAACTTTACTTTTCCACGACCAATGATTCTAGCCTTCCTGTCATCCCCCAAGAAGACATCACCACCATCATATTTCTCATACTCACAGAACCACTCTCTATGGGGAGTGAAGTGAAAGGATGCAACTGAGTCAATCAACCATGCCTCATGATCTACATGTGTACTTGAAGAAGCCAAGTACACATCCCCACCTTCATCTGAGGTGGTTTTCGCCTCTGCAGAAGGAGCATCATCAGATCCCTTTCCTTTATCAAGAGCTTTAGATTTACATGCCTTTTGAAGTGCCCTTCCTTTCCGCATTTCCAGCACACCACCTTTATAGATTTTCTTGGAGATTTAGATCTCCCTCTAGATTTAGATCTCCCACTCGATGACTTATTTTTGTTTCTGTTCTGGGACCGTCCTCGTACAAATAAGGCATCACCATTCTGGCTCTCCATATTTTTTCATCTCATTTCCTCCGTCAGCAAGGCTGAGACTATTTCATCAAACTACAAGGCAGTTGCATTGCTACCTATTGCAATAACCAGACTATCCCACAAATCTGGTAGAGAACACAGCAAACTGATGCACTTGTCTTCATCTGAAATCTTAATATCAACAGATGATAATTGACTTACCACAGTATTAAATGCATTCAGATGTACTGTCACCAAGTCTCCATCTTTGATCCTCAGGTTATACATCTTTTTCCACAGAAACAGTTTATTCACCAGAGACCGAGATTGGTACAAAGTCCCTAACATGTCCCACAAAGCTTTTGCCATAGCTTCCCCTGATACATTCAATAATACTGAATCTGAGACACACAATCTTATTGTGCTCTTTGCATTCCAATCCAACTTCTTCCATTCTTCATCGGACACTCACGTTGGTTTAGTACCCGTATCTACTGCAATCCACTGATCTTTATCCACCAACAGATCCTCCATCTTGAGTTTCCACAACTCAAAACTCTGACCATTAAATTTCTCGATCTCTATCTTTCCACTGCTCGCCATCTTCTTTCACCACCAGAATCAATCTTGCAGATCTCCCACTGAACAAGGTCTACCACAGGCCCGAGCAAAATGCCTCAGCAACAAAGGCGTCCCCTTGAAGCCAAATCTGCTATGATACCAAATGTACGTTTTAACCCCGTACAGAAATTACCTGCATACGAATTCTAAAACAGAGAAAATAAAAAAATGCGGATTATAACACATAAAACACATATACATAGAGATTTTTCCCTGGATCCCAAAATCGGGACTACCATCTTGATTTTTCATTATGTTCCTTTCAATGTTACAATACATATTTATACATGTCGAAGCATCCAATACCATGGACCAAAAACCATCGCGTCCAATACCATGGACCAAAAAACCATCGCGTCCAATACCATGGACCAAAAAACCATCGCGTCCAAAAGACATGTGTGAAAATCATACACAAAACCATAGGTGGGTCCGCCCAACCTAACATAGGGTCCAAAACCAAAATTTTTCGGGGCGCTGCCCAGGACCCCATAAAGTGGGGTTTATGGGTGCCCTTCAAACCCCCTGTTAACTACGTGGAAAGAATATAGCACAACCCAACACACTCTAGTTGAATAGGAATGGAATCATTTTTAGAGATAAAGTTGTCTAGTGGCCTTATGCTATCGCGCTGATTATAAATTCTTTCCATGAAATACCTAACGAGGAACACTCTCCTCTTGTCTATGTTGTTACACATGAAGATATAGACCGAAATCATCCCTGGCCATACTTTGATGGCTCTGCTCAAGATCAAGGATGTTGTGGGGGGGGGGGGTGGGGAGTACTTTTGCATCTATTTGTAACTCATCCATACTGTATCCAGATGGGCTTGGGGCTGGAACAAATGACTATGTTGAAATCATCACTCTTAGACATTTCCTTCATTTTGCTCTGAATAATGATTGCAGACACCTCAGATATTTTTGGGCTCCAAAATCATTATAAACTGGTTCAATAACACAAACATATGTCATGTGCACTCTCTCAGGAACATTTTGGATGAATTCATACAGTTCAAATCACATTTTGATTATATTTGTTATCATCATATTTACAGGGAACGTAAACAGATTTCCGACCAACTATTCAAGGAAGCTACGGTCCAACCCAGGGGTCTATGGATAATACAGGAACAATGGGATGATGAACATTACCAATATTACTATCGGCCATACACATATCATAATTTTCAAGGGGCTGATAGGCCCTAAATATAGTCATTCTTGTTTATATATAACATAATAGTTTTATGCTTTTTATATCCATGTACATATTTATCCGATCAGCTACAACATTTCCTCTTGGGTAACCTTTTTTACAGAAATTATATATTTTTTGAAGGCTTTGGCCTAACTATATGCATATGCATGGTTGGCATTTACAACATGTAATTTTCTCAAATTAATAGAAAATTATGATTTTTCCTCGGGGAAAAAACACATAGAATTGCATCGGCCCAAAACATCAACTTAACATTCTTGAAAATAGTTTTAAAATTCATTTGATGTGTATTATTTTCCATTATCAGTACGAATAGATTCAATATGAGAATGTGCATTATTTTCAATCCATGCATGAAAGTTCTTGAATGTCTCAGAAACTTCAGATTTGTTCTTCAATAAATAAACCCAACACATTATGGTGTAGTCATCAATAAACCTCATCATATATTTATTACCATTTGCAGAAGGGACAGGCATTGGAGCACATAAATCAGAATGAATGAGTTCAATTTTTCTATTATCTCTTGAATGAGAATCATGAAAATATTGTTTATTCTTCTTTCCTAAGACAAAAGCATAACATTGCTTAAGTTTCCTAGGAATTGTAGGAAAACCAGTAACACCATTTTTCTTCAACAAACAAAGGTTATCATAGTTCAAATGTCCAAATATAGCATTCCATAAAAGACTTGATGGAAATGTACCTTCATCATTATTAATGAGAATTGTATGAAAATATTTGTTCACGAGTGGAGGTTCCTTACAGCTTCAGAAGTCTTTCTTCTTCTATGCCAGTCATGACAAGTGAGTGATTTGATTCTTTTATGACCTCAAATGTGCCATCAAATATGTGAATGGCGTTTCCTTGCTAGCGGGTGTGGACCAAAGACAACAAGTTTTTCCTCGGCTCTGGGAAGTATAGAACATCACATAGAAGAAATTTTGGAAGACTAGATAGTTTGAGCCTGATGGTGCCAAGCCCCAATGGCTTGATTTTTGACTTGTCTACAAAGTATACTACCCCATCAATATTTTTAGTGAATTCTTCAAAGAAATATCTCCTAAAAGTCATGTGGAAAGTTGCTCCTGAATCAAGCAACCAAGCATCTTTCCATGAAGTAAGTGAACCATTGAACAAGTCTTCAGTTACTCCAATGTTGCAATGTTCCACAACATAATGAGTGGACTCGGGTGCTTTTCCTTTCCCTTTGTTAGTTGTTTTATCTTTTCCTTCATTTCTTTCCTGCTCAATTTTTTCCCAAGGAAATTTACATGTGGATGCATCATGTCCATCTCTATTGCATCATATGCAATGAAGATCAAACCTTTCTCCTTAGAAATGTCTTCAACCCTACCTATAAAATTCTTTCTTCCTCTTCCTCTTCAACCATCTCTTCCTCTAGAAGAATCCTATGCATGGTTCCTCTCTTTCTGTGCAAGGCACACAATTTCTTCAAAATACTGAGGAGTAGTCTTCTTCCCAAAATACTTCTCTCTTTCATAAAACTTCTTTTCAAGGGTGTCAAAATTAATCTCCTTAAGGTTTCCACTTGCTTGCAATGACTCAAGATAATGTGAATAAGCGGGATATAGTGCCTTGACATAAGTTATGAGAGGGATATATATTACAACACTGGTGGCTTTTATGCCATGCATAATGGATCTTACTTTTGATGATGAGGCTAGAGGGCCACTATTTTTCAACTCAAGATTGAACAATTTAATCATCAATTGAACAACTTCAAGTTCAGAGTGTGAGTCATACAATTCCTTCAACTTCTTTAAGGGTTCAAAAGCAATTGAAAATGGAGAAATATGATGAATCACCTCTTTATTTACTAATGCTACAATTAAGGAATAGGCCTTCCTGTTCTTGTTTTCCCAGATGGAAAGATCCTTCTCTGAAGTAGGCTTTTCAGGTGCATTGTCTCATTCTCCTTAACAAATTCCTTTCCAATTCTCATTGAAAATGAGGGTATGTTTTATATTCCTATACCACTTATGGTAGTTCTCTTTGCCACTAAAAACTACTCCCACTATAGATATGAGTGAATGCATTATATGATTTGATTTGAGCTCAAAATAATTATTATACTTGCAATAAAAACTTATGTGTTTATTAAATTAAGGCATACAACTATGTCTTCAAAAAAATATCTTCAACTAAGCTTACAACCTCCATTATTCATACATTATATACCATGATATATCATCACATAACATACCACTCATGACCTTCTTACAAAATGAGCTGGAATGTATTATCACTTCATATACACCTTTACTCCATATGCTTTATGATTTTTTTTAAAAGGGACACAAAGCATATTATATAACTTTACTCATGAACCATTAAATATGCCACCACTCATATAACAATACGACCCCCTTTTAAAACTCAACACAATCCTGTAAAAGTTACTATATTAAATATTCCACCACTTATATAACCTTTCATATGTATCACTGTTTACCATTAAAATGTACCATACAACCGTAGCCTTAAATAATTTCAAAAAAAAAAAAAATCAACGCAGATGTCACAGTTTTAGTCTGCATATATGGTTTTCAAAACTGGTCAACATTGCTTCCAAATGCAACATATTGTTATCTGAAGCTTCTATATGTACTTGTAGTCTATCTGAGATCATTTTCCCAATGAGTCAGTTTTCCTATTTACAATACTCCTTCCATAAATGTAAATACTTGATATCAATTGGTTTCTTGCCGGTACCATTGATTATGCACTAAAGCTTCTTTCTCCTGAGTATATTTATCAACTTTCTCTTCCAGGGAAGGTAGTTAGTTCCATATTTGATATCAATTGGTTTCTTGTTGGAACCATTGATTATGCACAAAAGCTTTTTGCTCCTAAGTATATCTATCAACTTTCTCTTCCTTGGAAGGTAGTTAGTTCTAATCAACTTAGGAATATAAACAACATTTGAAGTTATGTCAAATAAAGAAAATTATGAAGAAACTAAGAATTTAGTGCAAAGAACTAAAACAAAGAGGGTCCCAACAAATTAGATTATGATACCCTAGTTTTCAATCACTTACAACAAAAAGGTTAGTACGAAAATCATAAAGAAATGTACATAAGGGGTATTTGGACAAGGGTCAATAATCAGTCTACACGAGACTAATGAATTCACTCCTTTCAATTATGTTGTTTCTTTCTACGCATATTGGATCAGTTTTATCCCTTAGGAAAATTGAGACCAAGGTACATTTGACCTAAGGTTTTATGGGAACTTTGGTGGTGCTTGATCTAGACTTCCCAAAAACAATGCACTATTATGCTATGGCACCTGAAATAGGCTAGGGTTTCTCCCTTCCTAACCCACTTCCATGACCCAAGAATTCAAAACCATAGATTCCACTTGTAACCTTTCCAGGCAAGGTTGGAATTTCAAAAAAATCTCCCCCTTCAAACTTAACATTTTTCACAATTCCGGACCCATTCTCATAGTTTCAAGCCAGAATCATAACGATTTTGTAATTTTTAAAACTGTATTTAATGGTAAAAACACCCCATGATGGGAAATTTTCACGTCAAATTCCAACCCTGTTAATTATTCAGGAAACTAGAAAACCTATCCAAGTTCAACGACTTTGATGTGTCATCCAGATTTTCATGCGGAATGCGAGATGGAAACTGCGCATCCAGATTTGCATGCGGAATTCCATATGGAAATTGCACTCTCGCCATGAGAGGGTTTAATACCCTAAACATATAAAATATCCAAATATCCTTCGGATCAAGGTATAAATCAATGTGTCTGTCCATTTTTACTGTAGCTAAAACCCTTCAAAACATCAACTAATCTGCTTAAGCCTCCGTAAAAACTTTCCACCGTTACCTGAAACTGTCTCCACTTCAGAAAAGATCGAGTAGCCCGAACAAGAAAGTGATAGTGCAACTTTGCAAATTCAGGTTCCCTGTGGCTAGGAGGTTACATGCACACACGTGTCTCTGATATTCTTACATGCCTCAGAACCACAAAAACCCTACCTCCATCTCCTCCACATACTTGCTTCCTCTAGTCTTGTATTTTTGTCGAGCTCAAATAAAAATACAATTTTTTTTTCTTAGAAAGAAAGATATATAGAATTAGATGGAATTCCCTATGGTGCTGAAAGCATGAAAGAGATTCTACCAAAAAAAAATGATACATGTATTTGGATCTATGCATGTTTTATCACTAGATAAATTTCTAAACTATGTCTCATTTATAAATTCTTTAAAGCAGAATACCTACATCTCTATTAGCTACAATAAATCTAAGATTTTTAATAAATTCAAAGAAGGAAAACTAGATAGAAAATGTTTAAAGAGGTTGAGGATAGATGATGGTAGAGGACACGAGGGTTTCACTAAGGGAGAAATACCATACCATGTGCATTCATATTGGGGGATATATATTCAGGAAAAAATGACATAACATGTTGGGGGATATATAGGGGGTAAAGGGCTTTTATATTGCTCGGTATAAAAAATTGAGCTCAAAGTTAATGAAAAATACAAATGGGTATTGTTAATGAAAAAATGGATACCTACAATATCTAATGAAAGTAGGGACTTTTTAAATTGGGAAGGTGTATTGGGTTCGTATTGGTAGGGGTTTAAATAATGTGATTTTTAGAAGTATTTTCCAATATCTATTCAAATTAAGGGTATTCTTTAATATGCCGTGAATGCATGTGATATGTCATAGGGTCATTGAGTGAAACCCCCATGGTAGAGGGTTCTATGGAAATGAATTTGAGGAGTTCTTTAGGTCACATGGAACAAAAAAGTAAGAAAAAAAAAGAATCCATGCACCCAACACATGGAGTTGTAGAAAGAATGAATAACACATTGATGGAAAGGAAGTATTTCCTAGTTGTGTAGGGATAGAACATGAATTTTCCATAGAGGAGGTGGATATTACATGTTACCTATTAAAAATATGGCCTACAACAATGCTTGTTAATAAAATTCTTCATGGGGCATGGGCTAGTAAGAAGTCATTGTTGAATGTCTCAAGGTTTTAGTCATGATGCTTACATGCATGTTCCAATTGAGAAAAGAAGATAGACAATAAGGGGGGAAAAATTTATTATTATAAATATGGTGTAAAAGTATATAAGCTATAAATTCTAGAAATAAGGTATTTATATTCAAGGTGTAATCCTCAGAGATATTAAAAGTGTTCATAAATAGGAAGAATAATGAAGAGTGATATTGTGTGTTATATTGTTTCCATAAGTTTCCCAAAAAATGATTCATGTGTGTTTAGAGTAGAAAGGGTGTCCCAAGGGGTAGTATCCCCCCTATTAGCGTTCGAATTTGCCTCAGGCTGAGGAAGGCAAAACTCGAGGCCACGTCAAACCACGCTCAGCCTCGTAGCTAGCCCTACGAGGATAGGAGAGGGCTCTCTCCGGTCAATCTCGGCAAAAAATAATCAAAGAGGCTCGAGATGACTGAATTGATGACTAATTTTAGGCTAGGTATGAAGTACAAGGATTATGGAATTTATTTTTTGAAATTTTGTTGAATTCAAGGGAAAGGCAATTTTGGGTGCGGGGATGAGGCACAGCTCTTGCAAAGGTCTACTTGGGGCAAGATAGGCGATTGTTTTGATGCCTTTAAAGTGATTGAATGAATAGACCTGATAGGTGAGGAGGTAAGGAGAGCAAAGAAGTCTCAAGGATTCTCCTTAAACTGAAGAAAACATGAAAAATTAAACAAACTTAAAGGCAGAGCATAGCAAATTTATGGATTCTACCTTAACACTTCATTTGTTTAATTGCAGAAGATTAAATAAGGAAAGTGGTACACATACACAACTTACAAGTACTGAGAGAAACACACCATCAACACATAACGCCACATGAATCCCAAATAGTGCTGCAAAACCCTGGTCTATCCTTTGCCAAAATTGTAGAGAAAATATGTACAATAGTGTATCAAGCTATTTCGTCCAACCCTGAAAATGACTAAGAAAATATATAATATAGGCAAGCTAACACATTCCCTTGCCTCTAGGGGTCGAGCTCATCATCCTAGGAGCTGTTTCAACCAATTCTAAACAAAGCACTACAATCTAGGCAGTCAAAACAACTTGCCTCTATAAGCTAGGAAACCAATTCATTCATTAATTTTTTGCTATTTTATGAATGAGTCATCTAGAATAGGTAAATAAGTGTCAATTCAACATAAAGTTCCATTAATTACATCAAGGAGGGTGAAAAGTCCCATCACAAGTCAAAACTGGTCAAGACTGGCCGAATTCCTGAGCTGGAAGGTGAAACTGTACAAAAATCCTGATGCGTAGCGCGCCTGAGCTCTATGCGTAGCGCGCCTTTCCACCTTATTTTGGGGCACTTCCCGGCATCCAAATTGAGCTCAAGTTGGCTTGTTGGAAAGCCCTGGATGTCTACTTTCCAACCCAAGTGGAATTTTCCAATTTGATGTCCATTTTCCCCTCCAAAAGTGCATTCTCCCAAAGCTGCTACCTGTGTGTCCAAAAAGGGGCAGTGAGGTCATTTTTTGCATGGTTTTTGACCTTTTGGGGACCCAAACCTTGATGAAATGCCTTGGCAGTGGCTGAGAACGTGTATTTCATCATGACAAATCCAAAAATGCAAGCCTTTCGTGATTTGGACCTTCCAATTTTAAGGGTAGCGCGCGGCGCGCTACGCGTTGAGCCCAAAAACCTGTTTTTTACACAAAAATTTCAAAATTGACAAAATTTTCCCCAAACTTGTTGAAATTTGGGCTAGGGGTCCCTAATCAAGTACTATGTTCAATCAAAGAGGCTTCGGCCAAAATCCGAAGACGATCAAGCTCCTTTTGTCGTTTTTGCTTCTTGACCATTTTCCTCAATTTTGCCTTAAGACTCCTAATTCGCGCCTTGCAAACCAGGTTCCAGACCTTGTAATGCATAACCATGTGTTTCAATAATGCATGATCTCTATCGGCCCTTTTCAGTCGTTCCTCCAAGTAGATGTTGACCCTCTCGAGATTAGCCTCTCGATCCTCATTTACCTGTTGCTCTAGAGAGGTGAACTCAATTTGCCTATGTTGGGCAGCTTGGCGATTCTCACGGATGTTCTGTAGCTCTATGATCCTGTGCTGGTCCTCAAGCTGTTTATTCCGCTGCTCTAGATACCTGATATATTGGGTCTTCTTTGATTCTGAACCTGTCTCATCATGAATAGTAACAAACCCGAATGGCTCACCAGAAGGTCCCTCCTCATGCTTGGGCTTCTTGCCCTTATCCTGTACCTGCGGTGCTGTTGTCGAAAACGAGGCCCCTTCCACACAAGGTGGAGATAACACTCGCTGTGCCGATGAAGTCAACAAGACCCCTTCCACCCCGGGTGGAGATAATACTCGTCGTGTAGATGCAAATAATGTCCTGTGACCTCGCTGATATGTCACATATGGAGGAGCACTTATATGCTCAGTCTCGGGAATGTCTGGCTGGTGTGAAGGTCCCCCCTCATCATGAACTATCTTAGGAGGTGGCTGTAATGGTGCAAAGTAATCACGGGAAATGAAATCTTCCCAAGTAATACCCTGTTGTGCCAACTGATGCATCACTACAATTTTGATCAATGCATAATGATAGATGCTCTTATGCTGATGTGTTGGGCTCTTCCTTTGTACTAAAGGCACCATCCTCTCTATGTTGCGACACATAAAAAATGGAATGTTCATCATACGTACTCTGGTAAAATGCATCAACAAACGAACATGGTACGCATAGAGATGTGAGAATCTGCCCTCGCAACTGAAATATCGAATGATAAGTTTCATCAATGGTGCACACTCATCCCTTAGGAATCTGAAAGGAAAAACTGCAGTCAAGTGTCTCACACATCCGGGCTTAATATATGGCTCATAGTGAAATCTGTCTAACTGCTGGCGTTTACTCCATTCCTCCCCTACATTTGGTATCCCAGTGGCCTGAGCAATAATCTCGGGTGACAAGGTGAAATTCACTCCGGCAAGGTTTACATGACCATCCTGCAAATGTAGGACAAATAAACAGATTAGTTCCCGATGATGCTGGATTTGTGAGATTCGCTCACAGTATTCAAAACATGATTGATACCGAAAACAGTCCATTGCAAGTGGACAAGCTTGCAATTGAGCTAAAGAAGTAGGCTCCTCCCTGACATGCCGACCACCTTTGCCACCTTTGTGATACCTCCTTGGCACACTTACCTCTGGTGTAGAATCACTATCATAATCCTGCTCATAATCTGACTCGGTCTCTGACATGTTCTTTAAAAACAAGGTGGCTCGAATATATATATGCTGATATACAACTGTGTGCAAAATTGACTGTAGGCTTTTTCTTTTTCTCAAAATGTTGTGACCAAGGGGACACAAATATACAAGGGAACTGTTAGGAAAGGGGAAACATTAGGGAAATGGGGACAATGGAAATAAAACAAGGAATTTAGGGAAGGGAAGGGACATGAAAATTTTCAAATTTTAGGGTTTAGGATGAGGTAGGGTAGGAAAAATATGTTTGTAGTAGAAGGGAGGGGTTAGGATTGGAGGGAGAATAATATAGGGTTTTATGAGGAATTATTGGGGAAAATATTAGTGAATATAGGGGGTGGGAAACACAAGAAATGGGAAAACCTTGGCAACATTTATGTTTGAAAACCCTACAGCAATCTTGGCATTTGAATCCTCACAGCAAACTAATGGAAAATGAGGGTTTATACACTTGGTTTTTCATGGGAAATATAGCATGATTTCTTTGCATAAATCCTTCAAAACCAAGAACGAGCCGTGGATAAAAGCCTACCTGTGATTTGATGCGTGAGAAGAGATGTTTGAATGTGTTTCAGGCAAAGTTCTGGGCATAAACGCCAATGCATAGCACGCCTCACCCAACGCATCGCGTGCTCCTAATGCGCCTCACCCGTGCAAAATAACACTGCAAATTGTGGCCTGATGCGTAGCGCGCCCAACCTGATGCGTAGCGCGCCCTGGAAACGGCCCGATTTGCCCTCAAACTCACAAAATCGCCTTAGAAGAATACTCTTTGCTCTTGGAATGTGGAATGGGTTGCAAATGAGGAGAAATATCTTCATATGGAATCCTTGTTGATTTTTGCTTAACCCAAAACCCATTTTCTTATGTTTGGTTGTTGACACTTTTTGAAAATTAATAGGCTTTGACCCTTTTGGTTTCCCCTTTAAAATTGGTTGAAATAATGATTTTCACTGATAATTTTTTGCAGGGATAGCTCTGATATGCACTGGCAAAGGAGACCAAGGCTGCACTTGAACGATTGAAGAACTGAAAATTTTGACAATTTTTACAAAAATGAGATGGCGACTTATCTTCAAAACAGAGTTTTGAAGAGAAGTCCTAATTCAGCTGTACAATGATGAAAATTATTGAAGTGATGATCTATCAAAGACATCCCTCTGGCCTGCTGGTCTTCCAAGACTTTTCAAGACAAAATTGACTCAACCCTAAACCTAAGACCTAAAAATTTAAAACATGGTTGTAAATGACCTTTGAAGACTTATTTTAATAAATAGGCCTGAACCAACAGTGTCAAGCACGAGGGGAATGAGTGACACAACCCACTCCATCAGAGTTATGGCATGCCTAACGAAATGCAACTGATCAAAACTGATGGGACTTCTAATCATGAAATGCAAAAGAGCTTTGGTCTCTGATGGAGGGATAACTAGACCGACTCTAACACCCCCTACCTAGGAGTTTTGGGTGGAGCTAACAAAAAATAATTTAGGCAATCTTTTGCAACCATTTTTGGTAGTTTTTGTCACATGGTTTTCTAATTCCAATTAAGAAACTAAGATTCTAATCTAAGCTATGTCAAGGGATTGTGGTTTTGAATAACACAAGTTCCTATATATTGTATTATAAATGATAAATCTAGTTGTTGAAACAAATTTTGTTTGTTTTCCTAGTTAATGGTTTCCAGGGTAAATCTTTGTGTTATGTGTGATTGCCATTGTTTTTTATTTTGTTTAGAAAGAATATATCTATATATTTATTACTATAAAGGTATAAAACTTACAATATAAAGAACAAGAAATTATGTAGTTTGAATCAATTCTAACTCAAGAATGTCATGAACTAGATGTAGAGGATCCTTACGTTTAGTCTTGAGGAGATCAAAATGAAAAATAAGGCAAATAGAAAGGTATATCCAAATTATTTTCACTTCATTTTATTATATTTGTTATAGATGATGATGCTAAAATGGTTGGTGAGGTAGTTGATGCAAAGGAATGTAAATTATAGTAGAAGACCATGGTTAAGGAAATCATAGTGAATGGGTATTCAGGAATAATTTCAATGTAAAATTTGAAATAGAGAATAAAAAAGCTCAACTTGCTGAAAAACAATATTATTAGGTAGAGGGAAATTATTTTGGTGGGGTTTTCCCCTATATTTTTAAGATAAATTCTATTAAATTTATTTTTCCTATATTATTGCACTTCACTTTGATGTGCAATAGATGGATATGAAGACAAAATTTTGATATGGGGTTTTGGAAGATGTATGTCACAACAAGAAGGTTCTATAGTGAAAGAAAAGGAGGAATTGGTGTGTAAGTTGAATATATCCCTTTATTCCTTGAAGAAATAATTAATGATGAAATATCATAAGCTTTAAACTTATGTTTTTATACTTGGTTTTTTATTGATGCAAAGTTGGTCACTATGTCTACACCAAATAGGTTAGTGATCAATTTGTTACTATGGTGTTGTATGTTGATCATATGTTATTAATTGGAAATAACAAGGAAATAATAAAAGGTGTTAGGTATTAATTGTTTGCATTAGATTGATATGAAGGATATTAGAGTTGTGAACTTTATTTTGGGCATGGAAATTAAGAGGGGTAGTTTAAACATGACACTCTAGTTGAATTAGAGGAAATATGTTGAGACAATATTAAAGAGGTTTATAATGCAAGAATGTAAACTAGTCAAGATATTATTCTTGGGTCTCTCTCTCTCTCTCTCTCTCTCTCTCTCTCTCTCTCGCAAATCGCATGGTCCTTATGCAAGTGTTATTGTAATTTTTATGTACACCATGATTTGTTCTAGGCCATAAGTTGTCCATGTAGTGGGAGTTTGATTAGAAATATGTCAAACCAAAGAAAGAACATTGAACTATTTTAGGGAGGATTTTAAAATATTTATAGGTTATATGTTTGTCACATTATATTGTGAAATATACTCCCAATGGATGTTGGACCAAATAGAATATCAAATGTACATTATTTTTTTTTTATTTAGATTTCCCTCAAGATATTGATCTATGAATATATAAATTGGTTACATGTCTTAAAACTATTTGGTGGAGTTGTCACCTGTATGAGCAAGAGGCAAGCTGTGATTTCACCCTCAAATACAAGCATTGAGTACATCATAGCCACTAATATGAGTAAGGAATATTGTTACAAGTACTACATTTATATGTTGGGCTCTTATAGAGTGTTGTAAGGATATGTTATAGCAATCATGTTGAAACATTTTTGGCAAAGAACCCTCTTGATCATTCTAAGAAAAATCATATTGCAATGTAATATGGTTGTATTGGATACATGCTTGTGACACGAAGTTATTGTTGTAGAAAGATAATACATGAAATTTTTTGTATATTTATTAATGAACTCTGTGAGAAGCAACAACTATTTTTAATGTAGGAAATCTATGAGTTTGGCTACACAAAGTAGCTAACTTTGTAATCATGTGGGATGCATTTGAAAGTAGTCAATAAGTGGGAGATTGTTCGAATTGTTAAATTTGTTGCATCTATACATTGTACACCCAAACATATTTTTGCAAAGATTTTTATAGATATATTGATGGGTTTTGTGTGGATTCAAACCATGGTTTTATACCCATTACAATAATATAATTCCATTTTAGGATTAGGATTGAATGATGTTATAAAATTCCTATACAATGTATTGTAAATTATGTTTATTAATACAATGAGAAAATGATGTAGCTTAATTTATTTGTTTTCTCGATTAAAAATTTGAAAATAAAATCCTATTTATACTATAAATATATATGCCATTTTTTTTTTTTTTATGTTTTAAGATTATTTTAATATTATCTTTTTGTCGTCGCAACAAACACCCTCCAAATTTGGTTACACTTGAATTTTGGAGCCAACTGTGGATCTTATGATTGTTCGTTCCATAGTCACTTTATGATCGATTGATGCTTTGTTAAGTATTCTAGTCTTCTTCTATGTTTGTAAGTGTCAAAGTCACCTACTTACACATGCTCAATCGGCAACAAGTTCATGAGTGCACCCTTTTGTGCAAGCTTGAACATGCATAGCATAAATCCATCAAGACAGTGCCTATGCAAAGTTCAACCTATGTTGAAAGTCAATGTGCACTTGTATTGACAGTCTCTCACTTTTGGTTGTGATAGTTCTTCTACTCGGTGAGATTTGTCAACTATCACTTTTGCAAACCTCCACTTTCGCAAGTATCACTTTCATGTTTATGAATGTAACTTTTGCTTGTTTTCAGTGTAATAAGTGTCATTTTCATGTTGTCTTCATTCTGGCATGTGTCACCTTCAATTCGTTCACATTTTGCAAGCATTGTTTGCACTTTCCTCTTACTACCACAAGTGTCATCTTTTGGGCATGGAAAGTGTTGCTCATCACATAATCAGAGTTATGGTTTTCTTCAAGGGGTAAATTTGGATTAAATGAGTCCTATATATCATATAGACATGTATTAGACTCATTCCCAAATTTTTATGCATTGTTGCACAAGTTTTGTCACTATCGTTGCAAAGTGTACCTTTATTGTTGTACTTGGAGGAAGTTGTTGTATTGTTGTCACATTGATGGAAATCATCTTGTTCTTATCTTTTGAGTGATAAATATTCTGACATCGACTACTTTGATTATTTTATCACGCTAAGGTTTTTTCCTTGTTCACTTTGACCTAAAGGATCCCACACTTAGCGAAATTGTGAAAAGCTCCCACTTGAGAAATTAGACTTCACTCAACCCTTTGGAACTAAATACTGCGCAGTATTAACCCTCAAACTCAACCCTTTTCCTCTTGGAACAAGAAATGTGTAGTTCCTACCTCCAATAATTGTGCATTGTAAAGTCTCAATGCTCAACCATAGTCCCTTAAGCTCAAGAATTGTGCATCCTTGCCTTCCAGTCAGCCGCTTCTGCACATTGCAGTCTCAAGCCTCCAACTTCTAGCTTGAATCCTTGAATTGTGCAACTATAGAAGCCTTAGGCCTATTTCCTCTAGAAATATGTAGTGGGAAACCCCAAGCCTCAGGCCTAGTTTCTTGAGCCCCTCAATTGCACGGTCACTTTATCTTGGCCTTCCTAAACTCAACATTACACAGTTTCATTAGAGGAAACTTCATCCTAAAACAGCCCATGATATTTTCACATAATTTCCATATCATAATATGTAAACCAATCAAAATCCTTTAAATTTAAAAATATGTACATGTAAATATCTTGGAGGGAAAAGAAAAGAAAAAAACCACTTTTTTAAATTGTATTTTTAGCTCATCTCATTATTAGTTTACTCAAATTTAAAGTATAGATGCTCATTGGATGTGGAATTAAATTATGCATCCAACGAGTACCCATTATGCATACTTTTGAGAAGACCCACATTGCTAAAAATTGCAAATTCATTAAAAAAAATGTGTTCAATGCGCTTTTTTAAAGTATCTACAAATTTTTAGCAATGTGGGTCTTCTCAAAAGTGTGTAATGGGTACTCGTTGGATGCAGAATTTAATTCCACATCCAACGAGTGTCTACACTTGAAATTTGAGTAAAAATATAGGGAGATAAAATACAATTAAAAAGTAGTTTCTTCTTTTCCTTCCAAAATTCATAACTATTATTTTATTACTTTAACTATTATTTTATTATTTTTCCTTAGGCCATTTTTAGGATGAAATTTCCTCTAATGCTAGCTTCATTACTCGCCCCTAACCTCTTGAGTTGCGAAACTGCACAATCCATGTGTCATTCTCTCAGTCTAATACCCAGTTCCAACTTAGTTAGTGATTTCCATGAAGCTTGATAGACTAGGAGTTTTCATACTTATGTTGTCTTGCCATTAGTGGATTTTAGTTGCAGGTATTATATCTTTCTATGAAAGGGTGATGATGAAGGGGATGAAGAAGGAGACCCTTCCATAACTAACCTTTTTTGTCACAAAGACAAAGTTGATCATTGAACAAGAAGGAGAAGGGACACTAGATTGCAACACCAGATGGAGATCAAGATCATAGTGAAGACTCCCTACCTTCAAGCCTTATGGAGGAGGAAGGAGAAGAATATGTACCATATTATAAGAAGACATGAAGATAGTAGCATAAATAATTTCTTGACATTTCCATATCATAATACAATCCATACCATCAATGTCATGTCATCTCTTTTCAAGGTGTCATGTCAAGAGGATATATGAGTCATGATTTGCTACATAATTTGTGAATTATGTAATTTTCAATCTGTGAGAAATGTAATGTAAAGTGGAAGTCAAAGATTTGTATATAGAATGTGAAAATTCATGAAGGAGTAAAAAGGTCATAGAGAAGTCAAATAGTCATGAGGGTAGTCCAAGAGTCACAAGGCAGGTGAATGGTCACCCCATTTGTCATATATACACCCTCATAACACATGCAAAGGACTTTTCACCTTGGCTCCTCCTACCAGGCATCAGAGAGGAATATAGTTCTTTTAGAGGAGCAAGTGGTTTCTCTAATTCTCTAATATTGGAGCTAGTGGTGTTCACTATGCTGATGTATCTTGAAACTTTTTCTTAATACTCGAAGCTCATTTAGCCAACACACTTTTATGAATATGTCGTAAATATTGTAAGACTATTCTTTGAATGTTTGCGATGTATGTTGTTTTCATCTGTACCAAGGAAATTGAACTATTTTAGTGGATTTGATACTTATCTTGTTGAAGGCGTGTTATATATGTTTTAACAATCATTGCTTCTATGTGAACTATTAGTTGATCAACGATTCATCCATATGTATATGTTCGTGTGTCTTTAGTAGATTAGTACTATTACTCTTATTTTAAAGGCTCACTTTAATCTCCCCTTGGGCAGAAGTACCTTGATACATTCTTCAATTGAACATTCCACAAACCATTCTCCCTTGTTCATGCAAAAGTACATATATAGTACTCTCATGTGTTGAACATTGTAGCCAATGAAAATCTCTAAGAAACAATTGCAACCAAGACTTATTTTCGGAAAGGTTCCTACACCAAACAGTGTGAAGTCTAATTGGGACTTCTCATCAGGGAGACCCCCTTTCATGTTGGTGCTACCCAACATCGTCAACATTCTGGTGATAGAAGGAGGGCCAGATGACAAGTTGTTCCTGTTGAGTCTGTTTTAAATCTCTAGCATTAAATGGCTCACCCCCAAATCATAATGCTAGAATGTTTCTCTAACTTATCCCTTGGCAAAATTTTCATCTCTGTGGATCAACTTAATGACTTGTTTCAATTTATGTTTGATAGTGAGGGTGATACATCCATTATCGAGCATGCATCTCTTTTTCTTAAGTTCTGTGAACACTATGAAATTGATTGTGAAGATGTGGCTTGTATTCTTTTCCGCCTCACTCTAGAAGATCGAGTTAATCAATGGTGTCATACCCTACCAACCACTTCCATTCATTATTTTGAACACGTATCAAGGAGCTACATTTATAATTTGATAGGTATGATTACTAGGATGTCCTTAAAATAAGTAATCAATGAAGAATGAAGCCTAAAGAATCAATAGAGGATTTCTCTAATCGATTCCTTCACTTTTCCACTCACTTTGTCAGTTATTTTACCTTTTCCTTCATTTCTTTCCTGCTCAATTTTCTCCCAAGGAAATTTACATGTGGATGCATCATTTCTATCTCTATTGCATCATATGCAATGAATATCCAACCTTTCTCCTTAGAAATTCTTCCCCCTACCTATAAAATTATTTCTTCCTCTTCCTTTTCGACCACCTATTCCTCTAGAAGAATCTTGTGCATGGTTCTTCTCTTTCTATGCAAGGCACACAACTTATTCAAAAGACTAAGGAGTTGTCTTCTTCCCAAAATCCTTCTCTCTTTCATCAAACTTCTTTTCAAGGGAGTCAAAATTAATCTCCTTAAGGTTTCCACTTGCTTGCAATGACTCAAGATAATGTGAATAAGCGGGATATAATGCCTTGACATAAGTTATGAGAGGGATATATATTTCAACACTAGTGGCTTTTATGTCATGCATAATGGATCTTACTTACGATGTTGAGGCAAGAGGGCCACTATTTTTCAACTCAATATTGAACAATTTAATCATCAATTGAACAACTTCAAGTTCAGAGTGTGAGTCATACAATTCATTCAACTTATTTAAGGGTTCAAAAGCATTTGAAAATGGAGAAATATGACAAATCACATCTTCATTTACTAACTCTGCAATCAAGGTATAGACCTTCTTGTTCTTGTTTTCCCAGATGGCAATATCCTTATCTGAAGTAGGCTTTTCAGGTGCATTGTCTCATTCTCCTTCACAAATTCATTTCCAAATATCATTGAAAATGACGGTGTGTTTTATCTTCCTATACCACCCATGGTAGTTATCTTTGCCACTAAGAACTAATCCCACTATGGATATGAGTGAATGCATTATATGATTTTATTTGGGCTCAAAATAATTATAATACTTGCAATAAAACCTTATGTGTTTATGCAATTAAGTCATACAACTATGTCTTCAAAAAAATGTCTTCAACTAAGCATGCAACCTCTCATTATTCATACAATATATACCATCATAGATCATCACATAACATACCACTCATGACCTTCTTCAAAAATGAGTTGGAATGTATTATCTCTTCATATACACCTTTACTCCATATGCTTTATGATTTTTTTTTTTAAAGGGACACAAAGAATATTATATAACTTTACTCATGAACCATTAAATATGCCAGCGCTTATATGACGATACGAACCATTTTAAAACTCAACACAATCCTTTAAAAGTTACTATATTAAATATTCCACTGCTTATATAAGCTTTCATATGTATCATTGTTTACCATTAAAAAATACCATACGATCATAGCCTTAAATAATTTCACAACACCGAAAAAAAATCAATGCACATGTCACAGTTTTGGTTTGCGTACATGGTTTCAAAACTGGTCAAAATTCCTTCCAAATGTAGCATACTGTCAAGACAGATCTCTAACTGGAGGTGGGTATGAAAAGGTATTATCTTTGCGTTCATCTCTGTGTTTCAGCTGAAATTAACATTACACATTGTATCCACCACACCAGCATCACTGGCTCTTATGCTTTCACAATAAGCCTCAAGCCATTCAACGCCTTCAAACGTGGCACAGTCGAACGTTGTCTGTCTCTCCAAATTTAAACATCGCACAACCATTCATGGTATTAGCTCTACGACACGACAATACCACCATACTAACACTCATAACCTCAATGAAAATATTGCACGAACTTCAATAAAATCCACAGCGTATGTGATTCAAGAAGATAATGTTCAATCCTTCTCTTGGCAGCGTTTAGTACAACATTCAAAGGGAGGGAAAGAAAGGAGGACCCGAGGAAATCAATTGTGAAGAGTTGAGATAATATATGGTTTGAGACAGAGAATCAACAAAGCATTTGGTGAACAAAGCATGGAATAAAAGACAATTATTTTGTCAAGGGAAAGAGGAGTTACAAGAAGCATAAATCTAAATTTAGGATATGGCTCTGATACCATTTCAGGCCTGGAGTAACTCCACGAACTTGAATTGATTTGCATTAAGGGAGAATATTGAGGAATTACATTCCAATAATGTGAGATAATGTAATTTCACCTATTTTTATAGTAGACTATTACAATGGTATTTTAATCCATGATGAATGTGGGATATACCTCTTTTACATAAAACTAGAGTTTCTTTTGACATAACCTAGACATTATTAGCTTCCCAAGGGACACATTCCAAAACTCCCGCTTAATGATGATCAGGGAGATGGAACACTTATGTAGGAAGATAATATTGCATTAACATTCTCCCTTGATGACAACTTCCTACATTCTCAACAACTTTTGAAGCATACAAACTTTGCATCTGTCATGGATGTGGTCAATATATCTATTGTGTGAAGACTAACACCATTAATAAGTAGTACTTCTAAGTAAGTTTGAACGTTGTCACTAGTAACAAGGCAATACTTCTCAGGAAATTTTAAAAAATAAAACCCCTAAATAAGTTTGAACACTGTTACTAGCAACAAGCAACACTTTTGAAGAAGTATGGACATTCTCATTATCAAGAAAGAAACACTTCTAAGGAAGTCTGAGAAAATAAAGCTCATGAAGAATTATGAAATTTATTACCATCGAGGTTGATCAAGTACAAGAATATGAAGAACTATATCTCTGTTATGAAACCATCTCACAAAAAGATAGAAAAGAAAGATCAACGCCTTAGAAATAAGCCTCTTCAAGGGGGCAACCTCCTTTACATTACATAAATGAACAATTCTTCGATGATACAAATGAAAAGACCTCATTTCTATATATAGGAGTCTAAGGGGTCATAATATAATCAAATCCGTCATAACAATAATAATGTAAAGGCACAATAATAACAATAGCGAGCTTCTATGGGGCACAATAATAAAAACATGGGGACTACATGGGCACAAAAATATAATAAATGGGTTGTACTAATAACAATAAGGGGTTACACTAGTAGTATAGGGACCTAACATGCCCCTCTCCTTGAAAAAGTGTTGTCCTCAATTCTTGAGTAGTTCTTGATGCTTCTGTATGAAATTATTGTCCTCCCATGTCGAATCTTCAGTGGGTAAGTTCTTCCACTTGATGAGACACTCTAAAATTGATCAATTTCGTAGCTGTTGGGTTCTTGTTTCTGTGACTACTCCAGGTTCCAATATGATTTTTCCTTCTTTGTCAAGTTCTGGCAATATTGTTTGAACTAGGATCTTCTGCAACTTTTGAATGAGTGGCCACACTTTTTCATCCTTCTTCCATTCATCCCTTGCTTCGTTTATCCAATCTGGTTGGATAATAGAAATAGCACCAAACAATGCTTCCACATCCTCATCCTTTCTTGAGAGTTCATTTACAACAACATTTTGCTTCCCTTTTTTGTAGATGTTTTCAAAGTCATAACCCAACATATTTATGACCATTTTTTCTGTTCTTCTAAATATAATCTTTGTTCTAAGAAGTATTTAAGACTATCATGAGCCATTTTTACCTTGAAGTATCTTCCCATTAGGTAAGGTCGCCATTCCTTAAGTGCATGTAGTATTTCCAACATCTCCTTCTCATAAATAGCTTGCTGAGATGTAGCCGTAAAAATACCCAATCGCCTACATCAAAACTTATTTCACTACGATGTTGATATACCTATTGTTTCATTCAATTCTACACCAAAGTGGCGTTATCCTTTAAAACTTGGAGAACTTTTTATTGATGCTCAATGTCATCTTTCACTGCTTGAATCTTTTTCTTCTTGATATGTCCTTCTATCTTGAGAGTTTGAGGAGTGGTAATTTCTTCCAATGCATTACAAGATATGGTCGGATTCATTTCTTGATGCTCGATGTGATCTTTCACTTCTTGAACATTTTTCTTCTTGATATGTCCTTCTATCCTTATGGTTTGAGGAGTGGTAATTCCAGCCAATGCATTACAAGATATGTTCGGATTCATTTCTTCTTTCTCGATGTGATCTTTCACTTCTTGAACCTTTTTCTTCTTGATATGTACTTCTATCTTGAGAGTTTGAGGAATGGTAATTTCTCCCAATGCATTACAAGATATGGTTGGATTCATTTCTTGATGCTCAATGTGATCTTTCACTTCTTGAACATTTTTCTTCTTGATATGTCCTTCTATCTTGAGAGTTTGAGGAGTGGTAATTCTTGCCAATGCTTTACAAGATATGGTTGGATTCATTTCTTCTTTCTTTGGGGTTGGTTCCTAGTGTATATCCTCTTCTTTTGACATTTCTTGATCCTTTTCTTCCTCCTCTTCACAATCAATGTAAAATAATTTCTTCTCTACACACTTATGTCCTTTAATGTATTTGTTATCACAATTGTAACAAAGCCCTTTTTCTCTTTTTTCTTCCAATTTTTGTGGTGTCAACCTTGTAGGTTGTGGAAGGCTAGGAGGAACAACAATTCCATCTTTATAGTTGTGAGGGGTAGACTTCCTTGTTGCCATAATTTTTCTTTCCACTTTTCTTGCCAACCTGAATGCCTTCTCTAATGAATCAGGTTCCAAAAGACGAACCTCATGTTGAATGTTATCCTTTAAAGTCCCTATGGAGACATCAATATCATCTCTGCTTCTCTGGAATGTTATCCTTTAAATTCCTCTGCTTCTCTAGAATATCATTTTCCCTTATATTCAATTTTTGAAAGTCCTCAATGTGCTTTTCCATTGAACACTTTTGTTTGAGATTTATCAATTGGGTAAAAAATGTGTTTCTCTATGTATCCTCATAATGTGTTATTACTTCCTCTGTGAAAATTGACCACGTAACAAGTGGTTTACGAGAACAAAGCCCTTTGTACCATAAAAACTTATCAGGTTCTAAATATGAAGATGTAATATGTACCTTTTGTAATAGTTGCACCTCATGTAGATCAAAATATTGTTCCATCTTTAGTATCCAATTTACAAGATCCTTGCCATCAAACTTCCTCATATCGCCTTTTCTTGATTTTAGGAGCTCAATCCTGAAACGAATGTAAGGTTGTACTTTCAGATCTCCTAGTTTTGAAATCGTGATCTGCGGTATCCCTCTGTGTCCTCTTTCCAATGACACTAGTCTGATCAAAATTTGATTCTCCAATGAATAGTTATGCCAAATCTCCCACGATGACTTGATTATAGAATAGTTTCATAGATCAAACTTGTACGATGTGCCACATGTCACTGTTTCGACCTTAGGTTCTGAAAATGATACCCAACAAAACACAATTTGTCTTCTTTTTATCACTTCTTATGAAATTTGAATCAAATGCTCCAAGAGAGAGTTATGATGACTTTTACAAGGTCACTTATTTGGGATGTAATTTGGGGGTCTATAGAAACCCTAAATGTCTTGGACCATATCGCTAAAAAAATAGCGAAGAAAAATCTAAAATTCGGACCTTAGCTTCACCAAGATTTCAGCTGAAACTGGTTTTAATTTCTGAGTCTGAACCTTCGTAGACAACAAACTATAGCGAAACTTCCACAATGACCTGCTTCAAATGAAATTCTAGAGCTTGCAAAAACCCTTACTTCCTCAGATCATAGATCTGAAAATATAGCGAGAAAAGATCTGAAATTTGGACCCGAGATTCAGACCACTTTATTCTCAAATGGGTTTTTTTTTAGCTTTTGAAACTTCGTAGTGCAAACATTATAGCTAAAATTCCACAACGACCTGTTTGGAGCAGCGAAACCCTAGAATCCAAAGCTCTGATAACAAATGTTATGAAACCATCTCACAAAAAGATAGAAAATAAATATCAATGCCTTAGAAATAAGCATATTCAAGGGGGAAACCTCCTTTGCATTACACAAATGAACAATTCTTCAATGATACAAATGACAAGACCTCCTTTCTATATATAGGAGTCTAAGGGGTCATAATATAATCAGAGCCGACATAACAATAATAATTTAAGGGCACAATAATAACAATAGTGGGCTTCTATGGCGCACAATAATAAAAATATGGGGCTACATGGGCACAAAAATATAATAAAGGGGTTGTACTAATAACAATAAGGGGTTACACTAGTAGTATAGGGACCTAACAATCTCCCAAAGGCAATGGATTATACACAAAGATATTCCTCAAGCTTCTATGAAATGCACCTTATCACCATTTATCACTCCAATTGTAGTCTATCTTGACACTTGTCACTGGTCCATGGTTTTTCATTTGATGTCTTCACTACAAGGATCTAAAAACTTTTAATTCCTCTTATTGTTATAAGAATGATGATATGGCGTAGGTGCAACCTCATGTTTTATGGATATGAGTAGAATAACTTTGAACAACAAAAATACCTCTTAGGAAGTCTACAATGAAATTTTTTATCATCTCACATTTTTTCTAAACATAGTAAGCAAATGGAATTCTTCCAACAATCTAGTTTAAACTTCTCCTACAAAAATTAACACCCATCGAGACTCATCAAGATTAGATGTAGTAAGTGAAGTGGGAGTAGTAGTATATATCCAAGACTTACTCTAGATGTATGTATCTCAAGGGAAATAGAAGTAGCAATGCCTTGCCAATTATTCCTAGGTTGTTAGGGTCCCACCCTAACCCCCTTATTTATGTAATAGGATCGAGTCATAGTTATAGTTAAGTAAAGATTCAATAAAGCCCATATTAATAATTGTAAGTGGTTAACCCGCATTGAATGAAGGGACCATAGTTAGTTGCAAATGGGCCATGGTATTAGATAGATGGTATTAATAAGAACCATGGTATTGCATGTATGAATCTTATATAAAGGATAGATACTCCCCTCGAGAAGCATCGTTTCTTATTTTGTATTGAGCTCAGCGCTATTGGAGGTTGCCCCCTCGAAGAGGCAAGTGAACGTTGCTTTCTGAATAATAAAATAATTGCTGTTATTTCTCTTTGTTCTATGTTCTGGGTATATTTCTTCACATATTTGGTATTCTGGTATCGTCCTACAGGTTAAGAGCATAACAAGTGGTATTAGAGCGCTTTCCAAGGTCGGTGGGATCTCCAATTTTTAGCAAAAAATAAAATTTGGCTAGAGACGTGTTCCGGCATCTTTAAACCACAGGATCTGTCATTGAGTGCATAAACCTGCAGATTTGGGGAGGCATGCATGCAGGAAATACAAGAGGTGGTCACACTTGTTGGACTCCCTTGTAACCCCTGTGGGTACCCCTTCGAGTAGTAGCGCATTAGACAAAACCGCGCATGGACTATCTTCCAAATACCCTCTGGGTATATCGGAAGCCCCCTAGCTCCCTTGAAACCTCACAATAGATAAATTGTCGGCCATCTTACTGCTACAGTACACTAAGAACAACACTCGAAGAGATTACTCGCACGTACGATAGGGTAGTTGGGTTGTACGGCTAAGGGTATGGTTGATCCTCCTTGGTTAGTGCCCTGAAAAATTGGGTTGTGTACTACTGTCAAACCCTTATGTATATTGCGATCTGAAGCACCTGACACTCTTGGAGACCATAGTTCCCTTCTCTATCTGTGGATCACGCATAATATTTTCCAGATCAGATCTCGCAAGTGGGGTTTTTGGTCACAGCAGCAGCAATCAGTTCCGTCATTCAGATCTAACAGATCAACCATCCAAATCTATCAAATCCATCAGATCCGCATCAGCAATCAGTTCCGCCATTCAGATCTCTCAGATCCATCAGATTCGCCATCCAGACCTAGCAATTTGGGCTCTGTAGCCGTCGCAACAATCAGATCCGCCATTCAGATTTGACTAATTGTGTGGGTTCCTATACCTGGGCGTGATTTTCGTAGGACTTTGGGCAGCATTGAAATTTCTGGGATTCGACTACTACATTGTTTGTAAGCAAGGAGTAAAACTCCGTTCGGAGTGTTAGACTCCATCTCATGTCAGAGATTGATCCTTCTTCAAAACAGGGTTTTGAAGAAGAAATCATTTAAATGTTGCTTTTTAGATTATGTAATTTGTTCTTCAGCTCTTCAAAAGGCAGTGATTTCAAGCTCCTATCCCTGCAAAAGCACAAACAAAAGAAAACAAAACATCATCAGCAATCCCTGCATTTGATCATTTCTGGTAAACAGAGTTGTTGCTAATGTGACCTTGGCAAGGTGGCTCTGCTTGCCTCTACACCAAGTAGAGGAAGGACAACGCACAAACCAAATAAATGAGGCATTTCTCCAGTTGTGTACTATTTCAAGGGATATGAATATGAAAGTAAGAAGTGAAGCTCTTTACGCTCTCAGAAGAATGGGTCCCTTATCTGAAAGTGTGTTGCTTCAAGCTTTGAGTAAGAAGATTTTGGGGGCAAGCAGCAAAGAGGGTATCAAATAATTTCTCTAGCGGAACTCCTGAGGGTGATAGAGACCTAGCATGCCATGGCAGAGGATTAGATCTTCTCACTCTTAGTGCTGCTGGAGCTTTTCTTCATGGAGTTGAAGATGAATTCTCAGAGGAAAAAACACATGCATATGTTTCTTGGTATGTTCGACGACATCAACTCTGATATACGTTCCGCAGCAAGGAAATTTCTTGGTCGAATAAAGCTACCCAGCATATCTATGTTTAAAATGACAATTGAAGCCCTTATGACTAATCTGGACAAGCATCCCCAGGATGAGCAAGATATTATCTCTGTTATGTATTGCATGGGCAAAAGCCATGGCACATATATCTTGTGCTCTGTGAATGAATTTGTACAACAGATAACAACATATTCAAATAAAGATTTAGGTTTGGATCAACCTCAAGTAGCAGCGTTATTGATCATGATATTGGCAGCAGAAGTCTCAAATGTAGGAATCCGCTTTCAAATCCCAAAAGAGGTGGTTTCATAGGCGAAATATTTCCATCGAAAGTTCATTAGTGGCTCTGGGATCAACTGTAACTGTAAAAATGCAGAGTGTACCTTCAGACGATTGGCGGAAGAGTTCAGAAAACAACAATTATGAAAACTTGATTGCGTCCAGTTCTATAGTTCCATATCAGGACGAGGGAATCTCTGAAGTACTGGGTTATGCTCTACAAAGTAGCACTGAGGTGATCCCCAAGAACTAGCATTATTATTTGTCCATTATTATAAAGGAGATGTACTCGAAGATTTGCCTGGACTTGTTGATTTCACTGTAATGTTGAATCTAAATGATAAACAGAGAGGAGCATTGAGCAAGGTATAACACTTGGTGGGAAATAGAGTGACTATAGATATAATGTCTTCAGCAGTCGGCATACATCCTTCACCTGAAGGAGAGAATCCTTCGGGATGATTAGAGCCCGACGTGACTAATATTGGGATTACTCTTAACAATGTTAATGCAGATCCAAATGATGGAGTGAAAACGAAGTTTGTTCTTGACATTTTGTCCCTCTGTGAGACAAATAAGGAGAAGACTACTTTTACTCCTTGTTTGGAGGCCATACCTCACGTGAAGTCTGCCGATGGTGATATACAGACGAAGCCATTTTTGGATTCCTGCAAGCTTGTATTACTAGTCATTGACAAGTTTGGCGCTGCTATGGCTCTTGTGAAGGCTGATGTTGTTGGCAACATTTCGAGATTAAATAAGAAACAGGATTTGATGTATCTAAGCTTTTGAAGGTTGATGACAACATAGAAGTTATTATAGGACAGCAAAGAGTGTGCCTGTACATCATTGGTGGAGTGAAGGATGACACAGTGTTTGCACCACAAACTAAAAAGGAGATTAGTGAAATTGCTTGTCATCGATTAGATGAATTGCAACCTACAAACAATGAGGCCAATTCTCGTGGACCGAATGGAATGAAGTGTTTATGATTGGACCTCTTGGCACATGCTTCTCTGCGTTGCTCTCCTCAGTGCCAATATACATATTGCCGCAGAGTAAAAGGGCTCTTTCGTCATGGAAGACAGTGTAAAATTCGTGCTTCTGTGCATTCATGTGATTAGTCTGGGATCTAGCTCATTGGTGGAGGAAGAGCAGTATACGTGGATCATTACATGCTCAGTAACTTAGCACTTGTCAGTTTTTAGCTGTCATCCTTGTGCTGATCGCTAGAAAACTTTTAAAATCATGGCATCAAGGTGGTGTCAATTGGGTCTATTTGCCAGACATTGCAAAGTGGCTAGATTACAGCGGCCCTCATGTTACAACATCTTTACGGATAGCCTCAGTTCTCTCAACTCCAACCGATACAGAGGTCATTTCTTAGGTGGCAGTTATTGCGTTATGCGTGCATGTGGCGGTTTGACCCGTATTTTAGTAAAGCAGCAGAACGTATCTCCAGAAATTGAGAGCAGTTGCAAAGTGGCAGTCAAGGATCGTTTGCCTATTTCGGTCTTCACGCTGGAATAATGAAAAGCTTTCTATCTTTAATAGCAAATGGAGGATTTTGTGTTGTCTATCATAACCAAAGAATGCGATTTGATTTCAATCCTGATCCTATGAAGATCTGCGCTCCATGTGTTATCCAGTAGAGGATTTCAAGAGAAACGAATTTGCCAATTTCGATCCTCAGTCATGATTTTATGAGATTTTTAGCACCAGATTTGCCTCGAAATTAGCCAAATCATCAACAGATTTTAGTGGACAGAGCGCTATTCTCTCTTCAGGAAGCGCTAATTGTTTTTTTTTTAAGTTTATTTTGTTAGTAATGATAAAAAGAAAGGCTGGGTCTTGGGGTCGAGGGTTTTTCCCCAGCTGTGTTTTGTTTCATATATTAAAAATTTATTTGTAAAAGAGGAGAGGGGGAGAGATTTTTTCTGAGTGTTGAGTGCTGGAACAGAGCTTTCAATGTACAGTTTTCTGCAGAGATTTTTAATGAAAATTTCGCAGCTCTAATTTCTGAGATTCATGTGGTATGTTAATTTAGCATAAGTTTTCCCTTTGTCTCATATGTAAACCGTTATGTTTCATTCACCTCATGATCATTTCTAATTGAGCAAATGAAGTGTTTATGTAGAATTCATAGTATTATATGCTCTGCCTATAAGTTTGTTCAATTCAATGTTTTCTACTGTTTAAGGAGGATTCAAAGTATTATTTGCCCTCCTTAGCTCCTCACCTGTCTTGCCATCTCATTTAAAACTAGATTTGATGCTAAATTCCTTGCCTACCTTGCCTCAGTCGTCAACCTATGTTGTTCATTATATTTCTCTGTTTGAAGCTGTGATTTTGCCCATGCAGCCCAAAAAAACCCCATTATTTAATTAAAAACCCCCAAATCAAACTTCAAATCAGTTTACTTGCCTAATATCTGTGTTACCTTGATTGGTCATCTCTTCCCATTGAAAATTTGCCGAGATAGACTGGAGAGAGCCTTCTCATACCTCGTAGGGCTAGCTACGAGGTGAAATGGTTTGATGTTGCCTTGAAGGTTTACTTTCCTCAGCCTAGGGTGAAATCTCAAGCGCTAACATAGTGGCGACCATACTGGGGAGAACAAACTTGTTTGTGTGTTGATGTGTTTGTCTCATAAGTCTTAGACGGAGCCTGAAGTTACGCCAGAAGCCTTCGAAAACGCTCTTGTTTTACATCAGCGTTAGTAGGTAAACGTTGCTTCAGTCAATCTCTGTGAGCTTGTGAATACGACCACTTCGATTGCATTTTACCCCAGGACATGTATCAAATTCAGATCTGATGTTGATGGTGGACAACAGTCAGATACATATGCAGGCTGAACCATTCACCTGGCGACTCCAACTCGATCCAGACATTCCAACGCTTGCTGATCCGTTCATGCAATGGTAGGGTATGTGGCAGACCCTGCACTTTGTGAAGCTCTAAACGGAGTTAGAGAGTGGTTAGTAGATATTGAAATTAATGAAGAATTTTTCAGTATTTTCCTTCAATGTTTGAAATCTCCGAAGCTTCATCTTGAAGGCAAAACTAGATTTTGTGAGTTGGTTGTTGAAAGAGTTGAAAACGAGATTCAGTGTCTCGATGAGCAGATTCAGTCATATGATTTCCAAGACCCTAAAAGGTTCTTGGAAATCCTTCCTCCACAACAAGCAATAACAGACTTGCCTATAGATGTATACATTGACAATGTGCAGCTGGAAATTTGCATTGCAGAGTTGGGACAGCCAACAGAGTCCGGCTTCCGCGATCCAGTGGCAACATACATGGACACATTTTTCACTTTGATTGATGGAGCAGACTGCCTTGTACATGACCAGGCTCAGTACGTGCATGAAGGGCTGCCAGCAACTGCATCTGTGGCCTGGTGGAAGTTTTCTCAACCTACATCATTTTCAGATTTACTTGAATGGTTAATATGGCATTTTAGCATTACCTGATCTCTTGTTTATACAGCAGATTAGAGTAGATGTTGTAAATAAATAAGCAGCCATAAAGGCAGCATCTTGTTTTAGTTTGCTTCAAGATTGTTAAGTTATTTTCAGTTTGAGTTCAGTTTCAGTTGTGTCGATGATGACTCCATTGCCCAATGGGTGGAGGCACTGTCTGCTCTCCCAAAGTTCTGCGGTTCTTGGCACCTCCACGGAGCGGCAGCTGCCATCCCAAGTGGAGCCAATGTTAGACTCCGTCTCATGTCAGAGATTGATCCTTCTTCAAAACAGGGTTTTGAAGAAGAAATCATTTAAATGTTTCTTTTTAGATTATGTAATTTGTTCTTCAGCTCTTCAAAAGGCAGTGATTTCAAGCTCCTATCCCTGCAAAAGCACAAACAAAAGAAAACAAAACATCATCAGCAATCCCTGCATTTGATCATTTCTGGTAAACAGAGTTGTTGCTAATGTGACCTTGGCAAGGTGGCTCTGCTTGCCTCTACACCAAGTAGAGGAAGGACAACGCACAAACCAAATAAATGAGGCATTTCTCCAGTTGTGTACTATTTCAAGGGATATGAATATGAAAGTAAGAAGTGAAGCTCTTTACACTCTCGGAAGAATGGGTCCCTTATCTGAAAGTGTGTTGCTTCAAGCTTTGAGTAAGAAGATTTTGGGGGCAAGCAGCAAAGAGGGTATCAAATAATTTCTCTAGCGGAACTCCTGAGGGTGATAGAGACCTAGCATGCCATGGCAAAGGATTAGATCTTCTCACTCTTAGCGCTGCTGGAGCTTTTCTTCATGGAGTTGAAGATGAATTCTCAGAGGAAAAAACACATGCATATGTTTCTCAGTATGTTCGACGACATCAACTCTGATATACGTTCCGCAACAAGGAAATTTCTTGGTCGAATAAAGCTACCCAGCATATCTATGTTTAAAATGACAATTGAAGCCCTTATGACTAATCTGGACAAGCATCCCCAGGATGAGCAAGATATTATCTCTGTTATGTATTGCATGGGCAAAAGCCATGGCACATATATCTTGTGCTCTGTGAATGAATTTGTACAACAGATAATAGCATATTCAAATAAAGATTTAGGTTTGGATCAACCTCAAGTAGCAGCGTTATTGATCATGATATTGGCAGCAGAAGTCTCAAATGTAGGAATCCGCTTTCAAATCCCAAAAGAGGTGGTTTCATAGGCGAAATATTTCCATGGAAAGTTCATTAGTGGCTCTGGGATCAACTATAACTGTAAAAATGCAGAGTCCACCTTCAGACGATTGGCAGAAGAGTTCAGAAAACAACAATTATGAAAACTTGATTGCGTCCAGTTCTATAGTTCCATATCAGGACGAGGGAATCTCTGAAGTACTGGGTTATGCTCTACAAAGTAGCACTGAGGTGATCCCCAAGAACTAGCATTATTATTTGTCCATTATTATAAAGGAGATGTACTCGAAGATTTGCCTGGACTTGTTGATTTCACTGTAATGTTGAATCTAAATGATAAACAGAGAGGAGCATTGAGCAAGGTATAACACTTGGTGGGAAATAGAGTGACTATAGATATAATGTCTTCAGCAGTCGGCATACATCCTTCACCTGAAGGAGAGAATCCTTCGGGATGATTAGAGCCCGACGTGACTAATATTGGGATTACTCTTAACAATGTTAATGCAGATCCAAATGATGGAGTGAAAACGAAGTTTGTTCTTGACATTTTGTCCCTCTGTGAGACAAATAAGGAGAAGACTACTTTTACTCCTTGTTTGGAGGCCATACCTCACGTGAAGTCTGCCGATGGTGATATACAGACGAAGCCATTTTTGGATGCCTGCAAGCTTGTATTACTAGTCATTGACAAGTTTGGCGCTGCTATGGCTCTTGTGAAGGCTGATGTTGTTGGCAACATTTCGAGATTAAATAAGAAACAGGATTTGATGTATCTAAGCTTTTGAATGTTGATGACAACATAGAAGTTATTATAGGACAGCAAAGAGTGCGCCTGTACATCATTGGTGGAGTGAAGGATGACACAGTGTTTGCACCACAAACTAAAAAGGAGATTAGTGAAATTGCTTGGCATCGATTAGATGAATTGCAACCTACAAACAATGAGGCCAATTCTCGTGGACCGAATGGAATGAAGTGTTTATGATTGGACCCCTTGGCACATGCTTCTCTGCGTTGCTCTCCTCAGTACCAATATACAAATTGCCGCAGAGTAAAAGGGCTCTTTCGTCATGGAAGACAGTGTAAAATTCGTGCTTCTGTGCATTCATGTGATTAGTCTAGGATCTAGCTCATTGGTGGAGGAAGAGCAGTATACGTGGATCATTACATGCTCAATAACTTAGCACTTGTCAGTTTTTAGTTGTCATCCTTGTGCTGATCGCTGGAAAAATTTTAAAATCATGGCATCAAGGTGGTGTCAATTGGGTCTATTTGCCAGACATTGCAAAGTGGCTAGATTACAGCGGCCCTCATGTTACAACATCTTTACGGATAGCCTCAGTTCTCTCAACTCCAACCGATACAAAGGTCATTTCTTAGGTGGCAGTTATTGCGTTATGCGTGCATGTGGCGATTTGACTCGTATTTTAGTAAAGCAGCAGAACGTGTCTCCAGAAATTGAGAGCAGTTGCAAAGTGGCAGTCAAGGATCGTTTGCCTATTTCGGTCTTCACGCTGGAATAATGAAAAGCTTTCTATCTTTAATAGCAAATGGAGGATTTTGTGTTGTCTATCATAACCAAAGAATGCGATTTGATTTCAATCCTGATCCTATGAAGATCTGCGCTCCATGTGTCAGCCATCAGAGGAATTCAAGAGAAACGAATTTGCCAATTTCGATCCTCAGTCATGATTTTATGAGATTTTTAGCACCAGATTTGCCTCGAAATTAGCCAAATCATCAACAGATTTCAGTGGACAGAGCGCTATTCTCTCTTCAGGAAGCGCTGATTGTTTTTTTTTTAAGTTTATTTTGTTAGTAATGATAAAAAGAAAGGCCGGGTCTTGGGGTCGAGGGTTTTTCCCCAGCTGTGTTTTGTTTCATATATTAAAAATTTATTTGTAAAAGAGGAGAGGGGGAGAGGTTTTTTCTGAGTGCTGAGTGCTGGAACAGAGCTTTCAATGTACAGTTTTCTGCAGAGATTTTTAATGAAAATTTTGCAGCTCTAATTTCTGAGATTCATGTGGTATGTTAATTTAGCATAAGTTTTCCCTTTGTCTCATATGTAAACTGTTATGTTTCATTCACCTCATGATCATTTCTAATTGAGCAAATGAAGTGTTTAGGTAGAATTCATAGTATTATATGCTCTGCCTATAAGTTTGTTCAATTCAATGTTTTCTACTGTTTAAGGAGGATTCAAAGTATTGTTTGCCCTCCTTAGCTCCTCACCTGTCTTGCCATCTCATTTAAAACTAGATTTGATGCTAAATTCCTTGCCTACCTTGCCTCAGTCGTCAACCTGTGTTGTTCATTATATTTCTCTGTTTGAAGCTGTGATTTTGCCCATGCAGCCCAGAAAAACCCCATTATTTAATTAAAAACCCCCAAATCAAACTTCAAATCAGTTTACTAGCCTAATATCTATGTTACCTTGATTGGTCATCTCTTCCCATTGAAAATTTGCCGAGATAGACCGGAGAGAGCCTTCTCATACCCCGTAGGGCTAGCTACGAGGTGAAATGGTTTGATGTTGCCTTGAAGGTTTACTTTCCTTAGCCTAGGGTGAAATCTCAAGCGCTAACACGGAGTAAAAAAATAAAAAAAAAATAAAAAATAAAAAAAATCAGGACAACGAGCTGAGCAAGGTGGTACCATTCAATTGTTAGGGCCAAAAATTTCAAGCGGTCCCAAATTTCAAGTGCATCGGATCAGTGCATGGTACAAACTAGAGCTCAAGCTATGGCTAATGAGAGGATGGACAAACTTGAATCAATATTGAACGAGGTACTATCGTCATTGAAGAACATAAATGAAACACTCTCAAAGGGCAAGATGGAGGAACACATGGAGGAATATATTGGCAATGAAAACAGTGAGGGTGAGTCTAGCCAGTCTCTTCACCTCTTTGGCACCCACCAACAATCCCATCCGCGACCACCCAAGCTGGACCTGTATAAATTTGATGCCTCTCACCCGGCCGCATGGATAGCACAAATGGATCAATATTTCACTCTGAATTACATCCTAGATAATGCGACTCAGCTTAGTGTGGGTATCATGTACTTGGACAATGAAAGATGGCAATGGTGGCAATGGCATCAACGTTGCTATGGAAGGTCCTTGACTTGGGAGACATTAAAAAATGCTATTATGGATCGCTTTGACCATGAATCTGACTTTTTGGGTCATCTCACTAAGCTCCGACAAATAGGAACAATGAATGAATATATTACAGCCTTTGAAGCCTTAGCTTTTTGCACTGGAGGTCTACAAGATGAGTTCTACAAGTAATGTTCTATTAGTGGTCTTAAAGAAGCCATACAAGCCCACGTTCGACTACATCACCCTAGCTCATCACTGCATGCTTACAAGATAGCTCATGAAGTAGAACGTGCATTAGCGACCCAGTCCAATTGCCCAAATTTCATCACCAAGGGTCGCCCCCCACAAGCTCAAAGCACTACCCAAACATTTAAGGTTCAAAAGGTGTCACCAGCAGAAATGGTAGAAAGAAGAAAGCAAGGATTATGTTACTATTGTGATGAGAAATACTCCCCCGGGCGTAAATGCAAGGAGCCCAAATTCTTTCAAATTGATGCTACTGATCACAGTTCATCGGAGGAAGCCCCACCACTTGAGGAACTAGAGGAGGAAGAAGAGGACAACCAGCAGGACAATGTACCTAAAGAACTAGTTATCTCGCTGCATGATTTGGTAGGGATTTCTCCGCCTCAAACTCTTAAAATCAGAGGTTTTATTAAGCATCGCCCAGTAGTAGTCTTGATTGATAGTGGAAGTGCACATAATTTTATCCATCAAAGAGTAGCGGAAGCAGTGCATTGTTTTGTCCGAACAGTTTCTAACTTCTAGGTCCAAATTGCTGATGGGGGAACAATGAAATGTGAAGGCCGCTGTGAAAATGTCAAACTTCAAATGGGGGATTATCAGTTAAAGACCCACATGTTTTCCATACACATGGGAGGGTGCGACATTGTCCTCATTGTTGAATGGCTTCACACACTTGGCCCAATCACAATGGATTTCCAGGAGTTATATATGAGCTTTAAGCAGAAAAACCACACACATACCCTCCGCGGACTCTAGGTGAGAGCTCCCTCTATCATCAGCTCACATTGGATGGAAAAATTGTTAAAAAAGGGCCACCATGGAGTTATAGCTCAATTTAATGCCATCCAGGCCTTTGAACCCAATTCTCTTCATATTCATCCTGAGATGCAACAGATCTTAAACAACCATCTGCCAGTCTTTGACAAGCCTCATGAGCTTCCACCCTCGAGAGGGGAACATGATCATGGCATCAATTTGATCCCAGAGGCCTAGCCACCAAATGTGCACCCATATAGATATCCGTTCGCCCAAAAGAATGAAATAGAAAAAATAATCAAGGAACTTTTGGAAGCAGGCGTCATTCGTCCCAGCATTAGTCCTTATTCATCATCGGTGGTCATGGTGCTCAAGAAATATGGGGAATGGCTTTGTGTCCAGACTTTAGGGTCCTTAATAAGTTGACAGTCAAAGATAAATTTCCCATCCCGGTTGTCGATGATTTTCTGGATGAACTAAATGGGGTTCAATTCTTTACTAAGCTTGATATTCGCTCAAGCTACCACCAAATTCGCATGAAAGAAGTAGACATTCCAAGGACTGCTTTCTGAACTCATGAAGGCCATTATGAGTTCCTGGTCATGCCATTCGGTCTTTGTAATGCTCCATCCACTTTTCAGAGCCTGATGAACCACCTGCTCAAACCATATCTCAGAAAATTTGTCCTTGTTTTCTTTGATGACATCTTCATCTACAGTCGCACCTAGGCCGCACATCTTTAGCATGTAGATTTGCTCTTGCAATTGCTTTGCAAGTATAAATTATTTTTCAAGATGTCCAAGTGTTATTTTGGCATGGAAGAAGTTGAGTATTTGGGCCACATTGTGGGGCATGAAGGTGTCAGGGTGGACCACCCTGACACCTTCAACCTAAGACCTTGAAGAACCTAAGAGGATTTTTGGGTCTCACAGGCTACTATCGCAAATTTGTCTGCAATTATGGTCGCATTGCTAGGCCCCTTGCTCAACTCCTCAAGAAAAATTCATTCCTCTGGAATGATGAAGCACAACAGGCCTTTACAGCTCTCAAACATGCCATGTGTTCCACTCTAGTCTTAGCACTAACCAATTTCACCAAATCTTTTGTGCTTGAATGTGATGCTTCGGGTACGGGTATTGGGGCAGTTTTAATGCAAGAAGGTCGACTCTTCGCCTTCATGAGCCAACAACTAAATGGGAGGAATCTAGGACAATCTACCTATGAGAAGGAGATGATGGCCATCTTACATGTAGTAGATACCTGGCGACCATACTTATTGGGGCAATGTTTCCAAATCCGCACAGACCATCAAAGCCTATCCTCACCACAACAAAATAAATGGCTCGCCAAAATGCTGGGATATGATTATGTGATAATTTACAAGAAAGGGCGCAAAAATGTTGTAGCAGATGCATTATCCCACCAATTTGAGGAGGAAAGTACCCTTCTCGCAATTTCCCTTCCCATTCCAAAATGGATTGAAGAGGCTCGCAAGGAATGGTTTTCACATCCCTGGGTTTCCCAACTCATTACTGAATTTCAGGCGGATCCAAATTCCACAGCGGGCTACTCATGGCAGGATGAGATTCTTCGCTACAAGGACAAAGTCGTAATATCACCAACATCCACCCTCAAAAGCTGCATTTTGGTAGAGTTGCACTCATCTCCCACCGCAGGACATTCAGGCTTTGAGAGGACGTATGCTCGCACTCGAAGATCATTTTTTTGGACAGGCATGAAAAAGGACATTCTTACTTTTGTAGCTAAATGTGACGTCTGTCATCACCACAAAGGAGAAACAGTCAAATCCCTAGGCACACTATAGTCATTGCCCATCCCAACATCAATCTGGAGGAAGGTTTCTATAAATTTCATTACGGGTCTTCCAAAGTCAGGAAACAAGTCAGTCATCATGGTGGTTGTGAAAATACTTTCTAAGTATGCTCATTTTTGCACCCTACCCCACCCTTTTACACCGACTTTGGTCACTCAATATTTCATGGATTAGATCTTCAAATTGCATGGCATGCCCACTTCCATTGTGTCTGATCGTGACCCTGTCTTCACCAGTGAATTTTGGTAGGAATTCTTCAGGCTACAAGGTACCCAACTACAACTCAGTACTTCCTATCATCCACAAACTGATGGTCAAACTAAAGCAGTCAACGAATGTCTGGAAACCTACCTTAGGTGTTTCACTTCAAAAAAGCAACATCTCTGGGTACAGTGGTTACCTCTAGCTGAATGGTGGTATAACACCAACTATCATGCCACCACAAAAATGATTCCATATGAAGCAGTTTATGGTCAACTCCCTCCTCCCCCTGCTTCTTATATCAAGGGATACTCGAAGGTACAAGCAGTGGATCAACTCCTACAGAACCGTACAACCATGCTGGCCCATCTTAGAGAGAATCTTCATTAAGCTCAAAATTATATGAAGCAACAGGTAGATAAACATTGCTCAGAACGCTAATTTCAAGAAGGGGATCAGGTATTTTTGAGGCTGCAACCATATAAGAAAACATCACTCAAAGACAAGGGTTGTCAGAAACTATCTCCAAAATTCTACGGGCCGTATCAAGTACTTCAGTGCATTGGAGAAGTTGCCTGCAAGCTAGCTTTGCCACCCACTGCAAAAATCCATCCAGTTTTCCATGTCTCATGCCTCAAGAAAGTGATTGGGAACAATTGCAGAATTCAAACCAATCTACCTAAATTGGATGAAGAAGGGTCAATCTGGTTCCAACCTAAACGGGTTCTGGACACAAGAGAATGGCACCTGCGTGGCCGCATGATTAAGGAAGTCCTTGTCAAGTGGAAAGACACATCTCCGGAAGATGCAACCTGGGAACCAGCCACTATTCTTCAGCAGTTTCCGCAGCTTCAGCCTTGAGGACAAGGCTATTCTTATGGGGGAGGGCATGTTAGGGTCCCACCCTAACTCCCTTATTTATATAATAGGATCAAGTCATAGTTATAGTTAAGTAAAGAGTCAATAAAGCCCATATTAATAATTGTAAGTGGTTAACCCGCATTTAATGAAGGGACCACAGTTAGTTGCAAATGGGCCATGGTATTAGATAGATGGTATTAATAAGAACCATGGTATTGCCCCATGATATTGCATGTATGAATCCTATATAAAGGATAGAGACTCCCATCGAGGAGCATCGTGTCTTATTTTGTATTGAGCTCAGCTCTATTGGAGGTTGCCCCCTCGAAGAGGCAAGTGAACATTGCTTTTTGAATAATAAAATACTTGTTGTTATTTCTCATTGTTCTATGTTCTGGGTATATTTCTTCGCATATTTGGTATTTTGGTATCGTCTTGCAGGTTAAGAGCATAACATAGGTCCACCTCTAGTATATCCCATCTTGCTCAATAGTTAGGAGCCAATACCTATAGCATGCTTTTCAAGCTGAGAGATAAAACATGAGTAGTGGCTAATAATCCATGCAATGAAATAGAAACATCAACATCATAAGTGTTATAATCAATTGGATTACAATAAATATAATCAATAGATGAGTTTGGCTACTCAACATCATTATTCTTGTTCTCAGCATTTTGTTGATGACTCACTTGCAACTCAACATTATGTTTACAGTCTTGTAGGTTTTGAATAGTTTCATCCTTTTCAATTAGTTGTATGAGCAAGGATTTCTGATGCTTCTTCAAGATTGATGTTGATTTTTCAATCCTTATTGTTTTGTCTACAACTAAGAAAATATAGACTACAAGGTAATTAATTCTTGACAAAATAGGTCAACAAACTTTGTCTTCAGGGAATAGGTAGGAACATCATCAACATTGTCCAAAAAGAGGCTAAAGTTTCCACATTGCAACTAGGTTATCTGAAGCTTCTATATGTACTTATAGTGTGTGTGAGATCATTTTCCCAATGAGTCATTTTTCCTATTTACAATGCTCCTCCCATAAATGTAAATATTTGATATCAATTGGTTTCTTGCTGGTACCATTGACTATGCACTAAAGCTTCTTGCTCCTAAGTATATCTATAACTTTCTCTTCCATGGAAGGTAGTTAGTTCCAATAAACTTAGGAACATAAACAACATTTGAAGTTATGTTTAATAAATAAAAAAAATTAAGAAACTAAGAATTTAATGCAAAGAACTAAAACAAAGAGGGTCCCAACAAATTAGGTTATGACACCCTAGTTTTAAATCACATACAACAAAAATGTTAGTACGAAAAAAATAAAGAAATGTACAAAGGGCTATTTGGACAAGGTTCAATAATAAGTCCACACAAGACTAATGAATTCACTCCTTTCAATTATGTTGTTTCTTGCTACACATATTGGATTAGTTTTAGCCCTTAGGAAAATTGAGACCGAGGGACATTTGACATAAGGTTTTATGGGAACTTTGGTGGTGCTTGATCCAGACTACCCAAAAACAATGCACTATTATGCTCTGGCGCCTGAAATAGGCTAGGGTTTATGCCTTCCTAACCCACTTCCATGACCCAAGCATTTGAAACCATATATTCCACTTGTCACCTATCCGGGAAATTAGAAAACCAATCCAAGTTCAACGACTATGATGTGTCATCCAAATTTGCATGCAGAATTCCATATGGAAACTCCGCTCTCTCCATATTCTATTGAGTGGGTTTAAGACCCTAAACATTAAAAATGTCCTATAGATCAAGGTATAAATCAATGCGTCTGTCCATTTTTACTGTAGCTAAAACCCTTCAAAACATCAACTAATCTGCTTAAGCCTTCGTAAAAACCTTCCACTGTTACCTGAAAATATCTCCACTTCAGAAAATATCAAGTAGACCGAACAAGAAAGTGATGGTGCAACTTTGCATCTTCAAGTTCCTTGTGGCTAGGAGGCTACATGCACACGTGTCTTTGATATTCTGACATGCCTCAGAACCACAAAACCCTACCTCCATCTCCTCCACATACTTGCTTCCTCTAGTCTTGTAAATAAAATACAATTTTTTTCTTAGAAAGAAAGATATATAGAATTAGATGGAACTCCCTATGGGTGCTAAAATCATGAAAGAGATTCTACAAAAAATTTGATACATGTATTTGGATCTATGCATGTTTATCACTACATAAATTTCTAAACTATGTCTCATTTATAAATGCTTTAAAGAGGAACACCTACATATCTCTTAGCTACAATAAATCTAAGATTTTTTGTAAATTCAAATAACTAAGGTTGATGTGAAAAAATAGATAGAAAAAGTTTAAAGATGTTGGGAATAGATGATGGTAAAGGGAACAAGGGTTTCACTAGGGGAGAAATACCATACCATGTGCATTCATATTGGGGGGTATATATTCGGGAAAAAATGACATAAAATATTGGGGTATATATAGGGGGTAAAGGGATTTTATATTGCTCGGTATAAAAAATTGAGCTCAAAGTTAATGAAAAATACAAAGGGGTATTAAAAATGTTAATGAAAAAATGGATACCTACAATATCTAATGAAATTAGGGGTTTTTTAAATTGGGAAGGTGTATTGGGTTTGTATTGGTAGGGGCTTAAATAATGTGATTTTTAGAAGTATTTTCCAATATGTATTCAAATTAAGGGTATTCTTTAATATGCATGAATGCATGCAATATGTCATAGGTTCATTGAGTGAAGCCCCCGTGGTAGACGGTTCTGTGGAAATTAATTTGAGGAGTTCTTTAGGTCACATGGAACAAAAAAGTTAGAAAAAAAGGAATCCATGCACCGAATACATGGAGTTGTAGAAAGAATGAATAACACATTGATGGAAAGGAAGTATTTCCTAGTGGTGTAGGGATAGAACACGAATTTTGCATAGAGGAGGTGGATATTACATGTTACCTATTAAAATATGGCCTACAACAATTCTTGTTAATATAACTGTTCATGGGGCATGGGCTAGTAAGAAGTCATTGTTGAATGTCTCAAGGTTCTAGTCATGATGCTTATACGCATGTTCCAACTGATAAAATAAGATAGAGAATAAAGGGGGAAACTATTTATTATTATAAATATGGTGTAAAAGTATATAAGCTATAAATTCTAGAAATAAGGTATTTATATTCAAGGTGTAATCCTCAGAGATATTAAAAGTGTTCATAAATAGGAAGAATAATAAAGAGAGATATTGGATATGTGTTATATTCTTTGCATAAGTTTCCCAAAACATGATTCATGTGTGTTTAGAGTAGAGAGGGTGTCACAAGGGGTAGTAGCCCCCTACCCAAGAGTTTGGGGTGGAGCTAACAAAAGAGAAAATTTAGGTAGCCTTTTCCAACCATTTTTTGGCAATTTTTGTCACATGGTTTTCTAATTCCAATTAAGGAATTAAGATTGTAATCTAATCTATGTCAAGGGATATTGGTTTTGGATAACACAAGTTCCTATATATTGTACTATAAATGATAAATCTAGTTGTTGAAATGAATTACAGGTGTGGTTCTACAAGTTTTGTTTCTTTTCCTAGTTAATGGTTTCCACGGTAAATCTTGGTGTTATGTGTGTTTTTCATTGTTTCTTATTTTGTTTAGAAAGAATATATCTATGTATTTATTACTATAAAGGTATAAAACATACAATATTAAGAACAATAAATGATGTAGTTTGAATTAATTCTAACTCAAGAGAATATCATAAACTAGATGTAGAGGATCCTTACATTTAGTCTTGAGGAGATCAAAACAAAAAATTAGGAAAATAGAAAGGTATATCCTATTTATTTTCACTTAATTTTATTATTATTTGTTATAGATGATGATTCTAAAACGGTTAGTGAGGTAGTTGATGTAAATGAATGTAAATTATAGTAGAAGACTTGATAAGGAAATCAAGTGAATGGGTATTCAGGAATAATTTCAATGTAAAAGTTGAAATAGAGGATAACAAATATCAACTTGTTAAAAAACAATATTATTAGGTAGAGGGAAATTATTTTGGTGGGGTTTTCCCCTATATTTTTATGACACATTCTATTAAAATTATTTTTCCTATACTATTGCACTTCACTTTTATGTGCAATAGATGGATATGAAAACAAAATTTCAATATGGGGTTTTGGAAGATGTATGTCACAACAAGAAGGTTCTATAGTGAAATGAAAGGAGGAATTGGTATGTAAGTTGGATATATCCCTTTATTCCTTGAAGAAATAATTAATGATGAAATATCGTAAGTTTTAAACTTATGTTTTTATACTTGGTTTTTTATTGATGCGAAGTTGGTCACTATGTATAAACCAAATAGGTTGGTGATCAATTTGTTACTATGGTGTTGTATGTTGATAATATGCTATTAATTGGAAATAACAAGGAAATAATAAAAGGTGTTAGGTATTAATTGTCTGCATTAGATTGAACTTAGAGTTGTGAACTTTATTTTGGGCATGGAAATTAAGAGGGGTAGTTTAAACATGACACTCTAGTTGAATTAGAGGATATATGTTAAGGCAATATTAAAGATGTTTATAACGCAAGAATATAAACTAGTCAAGATATTATTCTTGGCTGTGTGTGTGTCTATATATATCTATCTATATATATATATATATATATAAGGTAGAAGAAGAGTGATACAACATATCTCATGGTCCTTATGCAAGTGTTATTGTAATTTTTATGTACACCATGATTTGTTCTAGACCATAAGTTGGCCATGTAGTGGGAGTCTATTTAGATATATATCAAATGGAAGAAAGAACATTAAGCTATTTTAGGGAGGGTTTTTAAATATGTATATGTTATATGTCCGTCACATTATATTGTGAAATATACTCCCAATGGATGTTGGACCAAATATAATATCAAATGTACATTTTTTTTTATATAGATTTCCCTCAAGATATTGATCTATGAATATATAAATTGGTTACATGTGCTAAACATATTTGGTGGACTTGTCACCTGAATGAGCAAGAGGAAAGTTGTGATTTCGCCCTAAACTACAAGCATTGAGTACATCATAGCCACTAATATAAGTCGGTAATATTGTTACAAGTAATACATTTATATGTTGGGCTCTTATAGAGTGTTGTAAGGATATTTTATAACAATCATATTGAAACATTTTTGGAAAAGAACCCTCTTGATCATTCCAAGAAAAATCATATTGCAATGCAATATGATTGTATTGGATACATGGTTGCGACATGAAGGTATTGTTGTAGAAAGATAATACATGAAACATTTTTCGTATTTATTAATGAACTCTGTGAGAACTAACTAATATTTTTAATGTAGGAATTCTATGAGTTTGGCTACACAAAGTAGCTAACTTTTTAATCATGTGGGCTTCATTGAAAAGTAGTCAATATGTGGGAGATTGTTTGAATTGTTGAATTTGTTGCATCTATACATTGTACGCCCAAACATATTTTTGAAAAGATTTTTATAGATATATTGATGGGTTTTTGGTGGATTCAGACCATGGTTTTATACCCATTACAATAATCTAATACCATTTTTAGATTTAGGATTGAATGATGTTATATAATTCCTATTTATTGTATCGTAAATTATGTTTATTAATACAATGAGAAAATGATGTAGCTTAATTTATTTGTTTTCTCGATTAAAAATTTAAAATAAAATACTATTTATACTATAAATATATATGCCATTATTTTTTATGTTTTAAGATTCTTTTAATATTATCTTGTTTTTGTTACAACAAACACCCTCCAAAATTTGGTTACACTTGAATTTTGGAGCCGAATGTGGATCTTATGATTGTTCGTTCCATAGTCACTTTATGATCGATGGATGCTTTGTTAAATATTCTAGTCTTATTCTATGATTGTATGTGTCAAAGTCACCTACTTACACATGCTTAGTCCACAACAAGTTCATTAGTGCATCCTTTTGTGCAAGCTTGAACATGCATAACATAAATCCATTAAGACAATTCCTATGCAAATTTCAACCTATGTCGAAAGTTAGTGTGTACTTGCATTGACATTCTCTCAATTTTGGTTGTGATAGTTCTTCTACTCGGTGAGTTTTGTCAATTGTCACTTTTGCGGACCTTCACTTTCGCAAGTATCACTTTCATGTTTATGAATGTAAATTTTGACTTTTTTCACTTTAATAGGTGTCATTTTCATGTTATCTTCATTCTGGCATGTATCACTTTCAATTTCATTCACATTTTGCAAGCATTGTTTGCACTTTCCTCTTACTACCGCAAGTGTTGTCTTTTGGGAATGGAAAGTGTCGCTCATCACATAAGCAAAGTTATGGTTTGTTTAAATGGGTAAATTTTGAGTTTATGAGTCTTATATATCATATAGACATGTACTAGATTCATTTGCAAATTTTTATGCACTGTCACACAAGTGTTGTGACTGTCGTCTCAAAGTGTACCTTTAGTGTCGCACTTGGAGGAAGTTGTTGTATTGTTGTCACATTGAGGGAATCATCTTATTATTGTCTTTTGAGTGATCAATGTTGTGATGTTTTCTGCTTTGATTGTATTATCACGTTAAGGTTTTGTCCTTGTTCACTTTGACCTCAATGATCCCACACTTAGCCAATTTATGAAAATCTCCCACTTGAGCAACTTGACTTCACTCAACCCTTTGGAACTACACACTCTGCAGTATTAACCCTCAAAATCAACCCTTTTCTCTTGGAACTACGAAATGTGTAGTTCCTACCTCCAATAATTGCACACCACAGAGTCTCAATGCTCAACCATGGCCCCTTAAGCTCAAGAATTGTGCATCCTTTCCTTCCAGTCAGCCGCTTCTACACATTGCACAGTCTCAAGCCTCCAGGTTCTAGCTTGAATCCTTGAGTTGTGCAATTGTGGAAGCCCTAGGCTTATTTCCCTCTAGAAATATGTAGTGCACAACCCCAAGCCTCAAGCCTGGCTCCTTGAGCCCCTCAATTGCGCAGTCACTACGTCTTGGCCTTCCTGAACTGAGCATTGAACAGTCTCATTAGAGGAAATTTCATCCTTAAATTGCCCATGATATTTTCACATAATTTCCATACCATAATATGTAAACCAATCAAAATCCTTTAAATTTAAAAAGATGTACATGTAAATATTTTGGAGGGAAAAGAAAAAAAAAACCACTTTTTGAAATTTTGTTTTTGGATTATCTCATTATTAGTTTACTCAAATTTCAAGTATAGATACTCATTGGATGTGGAATTAAATTATGCATCCAATGAGTACCCATTATGCATAATTTTGAGAAGACCCATATTGCTAAAATTTGCATATACATTAAAAAAGCATATTCAACACACTTTTTCAATGTATCTACAAATTTTTAGCAATGTGGGTCTTCTCAAAAGTATGCATGATGGGTACTCATTGGATGCGGAATTTAATTCCACATCAAACGAGTGTGTACACTTGAACTTTGAGTAAAAATATAGGGAGATAATAAAAAATTACAATCAAAAAGTAGTTTTCTTCTTTTCCCTCCAAAATTCATAACTATTATTTTCTTATTTTAACTATTATTGTATTATTTTTCCTTAGGCCACTTTTAGGATGAAATTTCCTCTAATTCTAGCTTCATTACTGGCCCCTAACCTCTTGATTTGTGAAACTGTGTAATCCGTGTGTCATTCTCTCAGTCTAGCATCCAGTTCCAGCTCAGTCAGTGATTTCCATGAAGCATGATAGACTAGGAGTTTTCATACTGACGCCGTCTTGCCATTAGTGGATTTCAATTTCAGGTATTATATCTCTCTATGATAGGATGATGATGAAGGGGATGAAGAAGGAGACCCTTCCAAAAGTAACCTTTTTTGTTGCAAATACAAAGTTGATCATTGAATAAGAAGAAGGGACTAGATTGCAACACCAGATGGAGATCAAGATCATAGTGAAGACTCCCTACCTTCAAGCCTTATGGAGGAGGAAGAAGAAGAACATTTACCATATTATAAGAAGACATGAAAATAGTAGCATAAATAATTGCTTGATTTTTACATATCATAATACAGTCCATGTCATCAATGTCATGTCATCTCTTTTCAAGGTGTCATGTCAAGAGGATATATGAGTCATCATTTCCCACATCATTTGTGGACTATGTAATTTTCAATATGTGAGAAATTTAACGTAAAGTGGAATTCAAAGAGTCTTATATAGAATGTGAAAAGTCATGAAGGAGTGAAAAGGTCATAGAGAAGTCAAATAGTCATGAGGGTAGTGCAAGAGTCACAAGCGAGGTGAATGGTCACTCCATTTGTTATATATACACCCTCATAACTCATGCAAAGGACTTTTCACCTTGGCTCCTCCTACCAAGCATTAGAGAGGAATATAGTTCTTTTGGAGGAGCAAGTGGTTTCTATAATGCTTTACTATTGGAGCTAGTGGTGTTCACTATACTGACATATCATGGAACCTTTTCTTAATACTCGAAGCTCATTTAGTCAACACACTTTCATGAATATGTCATAAATATTGTAAGACTATTCTTTGAATGTTTGTGATGTATGTTGTTTTCTTTTGTACCAAGGAAATTGATCTATCTTGGTGGATTTGGTACTTATCTTGTTGAAGGTGTGTTATATGTGTTTTAACAATCATTGCTTCTATGTGAACTATTTCGCTAGTTAATCAACGATCCATCCATATGTATATGCTCATGTTTCTTTAGTAGATTAGTACTATTACTCTTATTTTAAAGGCTCACTTTTATCTCCCCTTGGGTAGAAGAACCTTGATACATTTTTCAATTGAATATTCCACAAGCCATACTCACTTGTTCATGAAAAAGAACATATACAGTACTCTCATGTGTTGAACATTGTAGCCAATGAAAATCTCTAAGAAACAATTGCAATCATGACTTATTTTTGGAAATTTTCCTACACCAAACAGTGTGAAGTCTAATTGGAACTTCTCATCAGGGAGACCCCCTTACATGTTGGTGGTATCCAACATCGTCAACATTCTGGTGCTAGAAGGAGGGCCAGATGACAAGTTTTTCCTGTTGAATCTGTTTTGAATCTCTAGCCTTAAATGGCTCACCCCCAAAGCATAATGCTAGAATTTTTCTCTAACCTATCCCCTAGTAAAATTTTCATCTTTGTGGAACAACTTGATGACTTGTCTCAATTTATGTTTGATAGTGAGGGTAATACATCCATTATCGAGCATGCATCTCTTTTTCTTAAGTTCTGTGAACACTATGAATTTGATTATGAAGGTGTGCCTTGTATTCTTTTCTGCCTCACTCTTGAAGATCGAGTTAATCGATGGTGTCATACCCTACCACCCTCTTCCATTCATTATTTTTAACACGTCATCAAGGATCTTCATTTAGCATTTGATAGGTATGATTACCAGAATGTCCTTAAAATAATTAATCAACTAAGAATGAAGCCTAATGAATCAATTGAGGATTTCTTTAATCAATTCCTTCACTTATGTTATGAATTTCCTGAATAAGATATGGATTGGGATTTATTTAAATGAAAGTTTGAGCATTTGGTTCATATCTCTTTTCATAGTGAATCTAAAGCCCTTCATATTTTTGCTTCCCCAAATTTTGTAAATCATGAGACACCTCTAATTTCAAAGGAGGAACCTACTATCCATTTTGTTCCTTGTCCTCCTCCTTTTCTAGTTCTGATGTGGGTGCCTCCTTGTGATGATGTCGAAGTTGGGAAATGTGAAAATAAAAAGGTTGATATATCTCTCCAACCTTCATTCATTTCTCATGATCCAGATCTAATGTATGAAAACTTGGAATGGTTCATGGAGCCTAAGGTGAAGGCTAATCCTTCCACTCCTCAAGATGATACTATCATTCTTAACCTCATTCCTGAATCTAATTCCACTAAAGGTATTACTTATTCAAGGGACATTTTTCATCCTCTATCATCTACATTCCACGCCTCTTTGTACCATGATCTTCTTGATAAATAGGCTCCACAACTAGTTCTTCACAGTCTCCTGATTTTTTACTTGGTTCAAATTGCGATCAAGTACAAGGCAGTCACCTCAGTAGTCAATCGAATGAAGTTAATTTTGATTCCTTTCTTTGTATCTTAACCCTTGTCTTTTCGAGATCATGGATCTTAACCTAGAAAAAGAAGTTAATTTTCTTAATCAATCTATAGTCTTGGGAAACCATCGTTCTAATATTGATGAATCCATTTATGTATGCAATGATGAATGCTCAAGTGATGCAATTTATCTTTTTGTTTCTTGAGAATATTTTGATTTGAAAGAATTTGATCTGGTTAAAAAATATGTTCTTATGGAAACTTCCTCTTCATCTCACTATCCCTTATGCTCTACTATTTATGATGCATATATTTGCATGAAGTCACTCCATCCTCTTCAATTTCTTCACATGATGAGTTAAATTATCAATTGACAAAGGGTAATGAGGTTATCCATGATGAAAAAGAAAACAACAAAATCATTGAGTATCCACTCTACTCCTTGTCATTTTCATTTTTGCATAAAGAATGTTCTTCTATCTAGGTTACTCATGAAATTTTTCCAGTATATTCATCCTTACATGTGAATTTAGAAGAATCTTTAGGCTTAAGTAATTTGGTTGTTGAAAATGTAAAATACGATCAAATCAGTGATAGAGATGGTTGTCATCCGATTAATAGTGGTCTTATTGAAATGACTAATAGCAACTATCCACACACCATGCATGATCTGATTCAATCTTCAAAATGTGATTTTACAATCCTTGAAAGTTCTAGGAATTGTTAGAAAGTCGAGACACCTCATCTTCTGTTGATGATTATGTCAGGATCTCGCAACCCTGTTGATCCATCTCCATGCAAGGCTCTCGTACTTAACTCAGGTTTGAATTATTTATCTCTCATGGAAGCATGGAACTGTAGAGTTGATCATTCCAAATATTATATTTAGTTGAAGGAATCATGTCTATCAGATACATTTAAGAATAATCAACTCTTGTTTTTTCTTGCGAATGTTATATTGCTAATATTTTTCTTTATCACACTAGAAATCCTCTTAAGTGCTAGTGAATGCATGAGTTATTTAGTGAATTAAATTATTCTTCACTCATTGTATCCTGACCGGTTTCATGTGTTTTCTATACTGGCATCCCTTTCCAATTCATTCAATGATTACGATACTAGTGAAATATGTAACTAGGTACAAAGAAATGGTTTGTCATATTTATCGTGCAAGGGAGATGGTTCTATCATTCAAATAATTTGCAAGCTGTTCAAAATGATTTGTCTTTGTTTTCTACTAACTGAGAATATCATGCCATGATATGTCCATTTGATCATTAGGCTTTCTTTAGTAACTTCCATCCAAATTATCATTTTCCCACTAGCATATTCAATGAAAATTGTTTTACATTGATTAATCTTTATGGTTTATCTCACTATTCTGATACTTGTCAAGAAATTGAAGCACTTCAACCTTTTCTGATGTGTTAGGCTCTCACTATCTTGAAAAGTCTTTTGAATATGATCATATTTATTTTCCCTTAAAATATTCTCATCCTAATCCTTTGATTTCAATTGAAAATTCATCTTTTCAAGGATTTCAAGGTTTTCAAGAGGATTGTTTTGAGTTTCATGATCTAGTCTATGATCAATTGGAAGCATCATACTTAGCAAGCCATTTTGCTAATAAAAATAAGCTCCAACATTCTTGGATGTTAGCCAAGGAGGAAAATACAAATGAAGATGCATTCAAAGGAAGCTTTTGAGGTTTTTTTTTATGATGCTTTTCATCGAAAAGGTAAGATTGCAAGTTGGTTAGAAGTAGTGGCTATGACATATATTCTTGCTAGCATGCAAGACCTTCAATTAAATGTGCAAGTTATTCAAGCTCTTATCTTTTCTATTGCACATTGTTTTATATATGTTTTAATTGCTCATATCTTTTTGTATGTTGGTCGGGAGCAATTATGGTGGCTAAATTGGAAATTTCATTACACTTGACCCCGAACTTCTAGCTAGTTAGGTTAGGAGTAGTTCTAACTACATACTAGTCTGTTGTGTCTTATGTCTTCTTTTCTATTTTGTTTAATAATACTTCGCATGAAGGATGTTCCCATTGGCTTGAAAGGCAATGTGGAAAAATTTGTAAAGGGAAATTGTGACAACGAACGATGCTTAGCCTATCTGTTATCCGCTTATCTATCTTGGTTTTATATCTTTTGGGTCAATTATGTTTTGAACGAAAATATGATCCTCGCGTAAAGAGAGCTTTGTGTGAAACCATGCCACCTGTATCTATTCTAGGAACCTCGTTTCTATGCTCAGTTTTTTATGTTTAAATGTTTTACATGCTAATCCAATTAAGTAGAGAAAGACAAGGGGAAAATCTTAACGATCAATGTCATATTATCGGTTGTATATATGCTTATCTAAAGGAACAACCTCTGATTCTCTCAATAAGTCTGGATACCTCATCCACCCCATGAAATAAATAATTGTCGAAGCACAGTCCTATAAAGTAAAATAAATAAAGGGTGAAAGAAGAGAAAGGCTTCCTGCGTAGGAAGGTGAATCAAGTAACCTCGTCGGGGTACTATCCAGGCTCATTGGAAATGAAGCAATGCTTTTGTTCCTTAAGTGACTTCGCTGGGGTACTTTCCAGGCATGTTGGTAGTAGAGAAAAACTATATATAAAAGCACATACTTTGAATATCTTATGCTTGCGACTTACATTACCCTTCTCCTAAATTGAAACATTGTGATATGGATGGTATTATGAATGTGTTCAATTGAGAAAGAGATGAAGGGGACTATGTCTATCTATAACTAGGTTAAGTGGGGAAACCAGAGTAATCTGCACACGGAATCAATACTTCTTGTGAAACTATACCATGTGCATAAAACTAGACTAAGCAGAGAAGCTAGAGTTCTACCAATGTGTCGCCAAGTGTTGTTGTTGCGACAAACTCCCTCCAAAATTTTGTCTACACTTGAATTTTGGAGCTTTTGATTATTCGTTTCATAGTCACTTTTATGGTTGAGCAATTCTTTTTTAAGTATTATAGTCTTCTTCTTAGTTCGTAAGTGTCAAAGTCACTTGCTCACACATGCTTAGTCCGCAACAAGTTCATGAGTTGTTAGGTCCCCATAATACTAGTGTATTCCCCCATTATTATTGTCATTGTAGCCCCTTACTGTTATTGTTGTGCCCATGTTGTCCCCATATTATTATTATTGTGACCCATAGAATACCAATATTGTTATTGTTGTGCCCTTACATTATTATTGTTACGTCGGCACTGATTATATTGTGAACTCTTAGACTCCTATATATAGAAAGGAGGTTTTTTCATTTATATCATCAAAGAATTTTTAATTTTTGTAATTTAAAGGAGGTTTCCCCTCAAAGAGAATAATTTTCAAGTCATGGATCTATCTCTTATTCTATTGTGCGTTGGTTGCATAACATTTGGTATCAGAGCTTTGGATTCTAGGGTTTTGCTGCTTCAAACAGGGCATCATGGACATTTCACTATAAAACAAATTCTACAAATATTTAGAAGCTGAAATTAAAACCCATTTTTTCCAAAATCAGGCTAAACCTTGTGTACTAATTTCACATCTTGTATCACTATATTTTTAGAGATATGATCTGAGGACGTTAGGGTTTTTGCAGGCTCCAGAATTCGATCTCAAATAGGTGACCTTGGGAAAATCGTCATAACTTTCTCTCAGAGAATAAGATTCAAATTTTGTAAAAAGTGACAAAAATAAGACATATGGTAATTTCTTGGTTATCATTTTTAGAGCCGCATATAAAAAAAGTGACATGTGGCACTTTGTACAAGTTTGTTCTACTGAATCAATCTATAATCAGATCATAGTGGGAGATTGGGAATAACCCTTTCTTGAAGAATCAAATATTGATCAGACTTATGGGGTTGGAAAGAGGACTTAGATAGATATGACAGGATGCACTTTTATACCTTTGATATCTGAAATTACATATATATATTAGATTTAATATTGAGTTCCTACAAAATGAAAACAAAGGTGTGTAGTTTTTTTTAAATTTGCATAAGTTTTGTCTGAGAAAGTAGTTTGAAGTGATTCAAAGGGAATTGTGAGGCATAATTATCATTAATTGATGACCGAAAGAAATAAAATATAAACACATAGTAAGCAACCCGAAATCTCTATTATTACACATGAAGAAGAGGAAGAAATGCAACATGATATATCAAAATTACGAGACCAAGTGCAACAAATTTCTCTCTCACAAAAAGTAACTAAAGTTAATATGGATGGTTTAAAGAATGGAATGGAATATAAGATGGATTGCATGGAAGCTAATATGGATGGTATAGAAGAAAAACTTAAACGAAACATGGAAGATTTGAAGATAGATTTGACAATGTTGCTACAAGAAATGCTTCCTGATGGCGAAAGGGTAGTAAAGGAAACTCATGATGAGAAAAAAAGAAATGTTAATCATGATTTCATAGAATCTAATATTGGATTGAAGACTCACCACATTCCAAAGATCGATATGAGGAATTTTGATGGCAAGGATTTCGTAACATGGATACTACAGATGGAAAAATATTTCGATATACATAATGTGAAAAACACACAAACGTTACATATTGCAAATTTATATTTGGAGCCCAATCAGTTTGTACGGTATCGATGGCTTTGGTCTCATAAACAAATTGTCCCTTGTTCAACTTTTATGGAGGAAATGATATCACATTATGAGGATACAAAGAGCAACACCTTCTTTAGCCAATTGATAAATCTCAAACATAAGGGTTCAATGGTGGAGCACATTGAGGACTTCCAAAAATTGAATATAAGAGTAAATGATATTCCATAGGAGCATAGGATTGATGTGTTCTTGGGTACTTTAAAGGATAACATCCAACATGAGGTTCACCTTTGGGAACCTAATTCATTGGAGAAGGCATCTAGGTTGGAAAGAAAAATTAAAAGAAAATTATGGCAACAAGGAAGCCTACCACTCACAACTAAAAGATGGAAGTGTTGTTTCCCCTAGCCTTCCACAACTTACAAGGTTGACACCACAAAAATTGGAAGGAAAAATAGAAAAAGGGTTTTGTTATAGTTGTGATAAAAAAGACGCTAAAGGTCATAAGTGTGCTGAGAATAAATTATTTACATAGATTGTGAAGAGGAGAAAGAAATGGAACAAGAAACATCAAAAGAAGGGGATATACACCAAGAACCAACCCCAGAGAAAGAAGAAATGAATCCGAACATATCTTGTAATGCATTGGTAGGAATTACCACTCCTCAAACTCTCAAGATATAAGGACATATCAAGAATAAATAGGTAATAATGTTGATTGATTCGGGTAGTACCTATAATTTTATTCATTGTAAGATAGCCAAGGAATTGAATTGCTTCCTATATCCAGAAACAAAGTGTCAAGTGATCCTTGGCTATCTTACAATGAATAAAATTATAGGTACTACCGAATCAATTCAATTCAATTCCTAAGATAGCCAAGGAATTTTATTCATTGTAAGATAGCCAAGGATCAATTTACTTCACCAAGTTGGATCTTCGTTCAGGATATCATCAAATCAGAATAAAGACTGAAGACATTCCAAAAACAACATTTAGAATTGATGAGGGTCATTATGAATATTGGTCATGCCTTTTGGCCTTACTAATTCACCTTCTACATTTCAAGGTTTGATGAATTCCATTTTCAAACCCTTCCTTAGAAAATTTGTGTTAGTATTTTTTGATGATATACTAATCTACAACAAGTCTTGGAACGATCATGTTCAACATGTTGACAGGGTGCTCAAACTATTGGAGGAGCAACAATTATATGCAAAAACCTACAACTGTTTCTTTGGGGTACATGAGGTGGAATATATAGGTCATATTGTATCTCATGAAGGTGTTAAGGTAAACCCTAGAAAAATTAAAGCCATTAAGGAATGGAAAATCCCCACATAAATAAAGAAACTACGAGGATTTCTTAGGTTGACAGGGTATTATCACATGTTTGTTAAGCATTATGGGAGAATAGAAGCACCTCTAACAAAATTACTGAAGAAATATACATTTTATTGGACTCCAAAAGCAATGAATGCCTTTAAACAACTTAAAGAGGCAATGTGCCAATCACTGGTCTTAGCTACGCCAAACTTCACAAAAATCTTTATTGTGGAATGGGATGCCTCGGGAAATGGAATTGGTGCTATTTTAATTTAAGAAGGAAGACCCATTGCTTTTGAAAGTTGTCCAATCAAAGTAAAGCATTTACAAAAAGTTATTTATGAGAAGGAAATGTCGGCAATACTACATGCACTTAAGAAAGGGCGACCTTACCTAATGGGAAGACACTTCAAGGTAAAAATTCATCATGATAATCTTAAATAATTTTTAGAACAAAGATTATCTTTAGAAGAGCAGTAAAAATGGGTCACAAAGATGTTGGGTTATGAATTTGAAAGAATATACAAAAAAGGGAAGCAAAATGTTGTTGCAGATGCACTCTCAAGAAAGGATGAGGATGTGAAAGCATTTATTTGTGTCATTTCAATCATTCAACCAGATTGGATAAACAAAGCAAGGAATGAATGGAAGAAAGACGAAGAAATGTGGGTACTAATTCAAAAATTGCAGCAAGATCCTAGTAAATCTGATACATTTAGCTGGAAAAATGATTCGTTATGGTACAAAAATCGCTTATACCTCTGTAAGAATTCCCAACTCAAACAAAATATTGTTCTAGAATTGAACACCTCTCCCTTAGGAGGGCACTCAAGATTTTTAAAAACTTACCATAGGGTTAAGAAGGATTTTGTTGGGATGGACTTAAATATTATATTCAAAAGTTTGTGGTGGAATGTTTGGTTTGCCAGTAAAATAAAGTTAAGACAATTAAGACCTCGGGTTTGTTAAAACCTTTATCCATTCCAAGTCAACGTTGGGAGGAGGTTCAAATAGATTTAATCACAAGCTTACCCAAGTCCAAAGGAAAGAGTGTCATCATGGTGGTGGTTGATAGACTTACCAAGTATGCACACTTTTGTGCATTATCTCATCCATTAAAATCCAATATAGTTGCCACTGCATTTATGGAAACAATTCAAAATCTACATGGAAACCCAAAGTATTGTAAGCGACAGAGATCCCATTTTCACTAGAAATTTTTGCATGAAACTATTTTATTTTCTGGGTACTCAGTTAGATCATAGCTCATCTTATCATCCTCAATCTGATGGGCAAATTGAGATAGTGAACAAATGTTTGGAAGGATATCTTCGTTGCTTTTGTTAGAGAATTATATATTACAGAGCAATGGAACACATAAAATATTGCAGAAATATAAACACAGAAAATGCATAAAACAAGATAGACACAGATATACGTGGTTCACCCAGTTTGGGTTACGTCCACGGAGAAACAACCAGTCCTTCTTTTTATATTATCCAGCAAACTGAAGAGATACAACCTACAGTAGATACGTTGTAATTCCCTCTTCGCTCTCAATCTCCTCTCTCTTCTTCACTCAAAATGCAAATCTATATAGATGCAATACAATTCCTTGCAGCGAATATTTTACGGGCGGATTTGCCACCCCGTTACGAACAAGGGTTTAATGCGACTATACCTTTGAACACAAAAGATAATCAGGCTCCACACCTAAAAATCTCCCACTTGGAGACTGGTTATAGCAACCCCACCACTGCTTCATTTGCTGGACAGTGACTCCACTTGGACCTGGCTGTTTCTCATCTTCTTCATTGTACTTGAAGACCAATTGAAACTGAGTAGATTCTTAGTTTCTCCCTAGTTACAACTTTTGTTAACATATTTGCAGGATTCTGGCTAGTGTGTACCTTTTCCAGCTTCAATTTTCCATCTTCCAACACTGACCGTATGAAATGGTACTTGAGTTGTATATGTTTAGTCTTGGAATGAAATGCAGAGTTTTTTGCAAGATGTATGACACTCTGGCTGTCAGTGTATAACTTTCCCAACTCCTGCTTCTTACCCAATTCATCCAGAAACCTTTGTAACTAAATCATTTCTTTACTAGCCTCTTTAGCAGCAACATACTTTGCTTTTGTTGTTGAGAGTGCAACAACACTTTGCGGTTTTGAGACCCAAATGATAGCTTTTACACCTATAGTAAACACATACCCTGTTGTGCTCCTCCTGTTATCTCTATCACCTGCCATATCTGCATCAACATATCCCTGTTGAGCAATGTTTGAACCACCAAAGCATAATGCTTGATTTGTGGTACCTCTCAAATACCTGAGAATCCACTTCACTGCCATCCAATGTTCTTTTCCTGGATTGTTCATGTACCTACTTACAACTCCCATTACATGTGCAATATCAGGCCTTGTGCAGACTATTGCATACATTAAGCTTCCAACTGCTGATGAATATGGAACTTTAGTCATATGAGCCATTTCTTCCTGAGTCTTGGGACATTCCTCCTTACTTAATTTGAAATGGCTAGCCAAAGGTCTACTAACTGGTTTTGCATTCTGCATATTAAACCTTTTCAACACCTTTTCTATGTACTCACTTTGAGACAATGTTAGTTTGTGATTCTTCCTGTCTCTAGTTATTCTCATACCAAGGATTTGTTTTGCAACACCCAAATCCTTCATTGCAAATGAGTTTGCCAATTTTCTTTTCAGCGTATTTATTTCCTGCATGTTAGAACCTGCAACAAGCATGTAATCTACATACAATAACAATATAATGTAGCTGCCATCATTTTGCCTTTTGAGATAAACACAATGATCAGAGTGACATCTAGTATAACCTTGTACAGACATAAACCTGTCAAATTTTAGATACCACTTCCTTGGAGCCTATTTTATGCCATACAAGCTCTTCTTCAACCTGCACATTATTTTCTCCTTCCCTTTTACCTCATATCCTTGTGGCTGCTGCATATTTATCTCTTCCTCCAAATCCCCATGGAGAAAGGTTGTCTTTACATCTAACTGCTCAAGATGCAAATCTTTAGCTGCTACTAGGCTTAAAATAGTTTTGATTGAAGTCATTTTAACAACAGGAGAAAATATCTCATCAAAGTCTATACCCTTTTTTTGTGCAAACCCTTTTGCCACAAGTCTAGATTTATACCTTTTTCTACCTCCATCTTCTTCCTATATGTTTTAACCCTGTACAGAAATTACCTGCATACGAAATTCTTAAACAAAGAAAATAAACAATGCGAGAGCATAACCCATAAAACACATATGCACAGAGATTTTTCCCTGGATCCCAAAACCGGGACTACCAGCTTGATTTTTCATTATGTTCCTTTCAATGTTACAATACATATTTATACATGTCGAAGCATCCAATACCATGGACCGAAAACCATCGCGTCCAATACCATGGACCGAAAAACCATCGCGTCCAAAAAACATGTGCGAAAATCATGCACAAAACCATAGGTGGGTCCGCCCAACCTAACATATGGTCCAAAACCAAAATTTTCCAAGGCATTGCCCCGGACCCCATAAAGTGGGGTTACGAGTGCCCTTCAAACCCCCTATTAACTACATGGAAAGAATATAACACAACCCAACAATCTCCCACTTGTTGTTTTCTTTCCACAAGGGGCCACAGGAGAGCTTAGTCATTTTTCAGCCCTGAGATTCCCATTGCTCAAAACACCAAGAGAACTTCTCAAAGCTCACAGATTTTGTCAATGCATCTGAAGTATTCTTCAAAGTGTCCACCTTTACCAGCAACACCTTTCTGTCTTCTATCATATCCCTCACAAAGTGATACTGAACATCAATGTGCTTTGTCTTTGAATGATAAGCAGGGTTCTTTGCCAAGAAAATTGCACTTTGGCTGTCACAGTCTATTCTTATAGCTCCCTGTACTAACCCCATACTTGAACACAATCTTTGCAACCAAACTGCTTCCTTGCTTGCATGAGTGGTTGCCATGTATTCTGCCTCTGGAGTTGATAGTGCCACTACAGATTGTTTCTTACTCATCCAACTGACTGCAGCTCCAAATAGGTTAAAAACATACCCACTTGTAGATCTTCTCTGATCCAGATCTCCAACCCAGTCTGCATCAACAAAGCCATGAATATCCAACACTCTGTCCAATCCTGGTCTTCCTTGGTAGCACAAACCATAATCACTAGTGCCACGCAAATACCTGAAAACCCGCTTCACTGCTGTCCAGTGCTCCTTCCCAGGTTTTGACATAAACCTGCTCAATACTCCCACTGCATGTGCAATGTCTGGTCTAGTACAGACCATTGCATACATCAGGCTACCCACTGCACTTGCATATGGAACATTGGACATGTCCTCTTCCTCTTCTTGTGTCTTGGGACACTGTTCAGCAGATAACCTCACACCTACAGGAATAGGAACCTTCACCAGTTTACTATCTTGCATATTAAACCTCTGGAGTATTGTCTCGACATACTTCCTCTGGTTTAACCAGAGCTTCCTCTTTGACCGATCTCTTTTAATTTCCATGCCCAAAATATAGTTTGCAGCACCAAGATCTTTCATGTCGAATTTGTAGGACAATTGGGTCTTCAAATCCTGGATAATTTCTTTGTCATTTCCAACCAGCAACATATCATCCACATACAAGACCAGATAAATAATACGGTCACCAATTAATTTAAAATACACACAATGATCTGCTTTGCTTCTGGTGAAGCCAAGTCCTCGTATAAATGTATCAAATTTCTGATACCACATCCTTGGTGACTGTTTTAACCCATACAGAGACTTCTTTAACTTGCATACCAGTTCTTTCTTACCCTTCACCGCAAAGCCTTCAAGTTGCTTCATGTAGATTTCCTCTTCCAAATCCCCGTGAAGAAATGCTGTCTTCACATCCATCTGTTCTACCTCAAAATCAAAAGCAGCAGCAACAGATAAAAGTAATCTAATAGAAGTTACCTTGGCAACAGGAGAAAAAATATCACCAAAATCAATTCCCGGCACCTGGGAATACTTTTTCTACCAACCGAGCTTTGTATTTCTCCACCTTTCCTTCTGCATTTGTCTTCTTCTTGAACACCCATTTGTTGCCAATGGGTTTCCTTCCAGCCGGCAACTCCACCAGATCCCAAGCCTCATTTTTGTGCAAAGATGCCATTTCATCGACCATGGCCTCTTTCCAGAGTTTTCCATCCTCTGAATCCACTGCTTCCTTCACAGTTCTGGGATCATTATCAGTAACAGACAAAGCAAAATTTGAACTGAAAGCAGATGGACTATACCTTTCTGGCTGCCTTCTTTCTCGAACTGATCTTCTCACAGCCAGAGTTTGTGGCTCTTCATCTTCTGATTCCTCCTCTGCTGCAGAGTCTGATTCTTCCTCCTTTGGCTCAAACTCTATCTTCTCAGGTTCCTTTGGTTGGACCTCATGTTGAATAACATCTTTTACCTCTCTGAACAACACATCTCGGCTGTACACAACCTTCCGTGTGACTGGGTTCCAAAGATTATAACCCTTTAAACCATCCTTATACCCAATAAAGATGCACTTTTCAGATTTACTATCCAACTTGGTTCGTTTCTCCTTTGGAACATGTACATATGCATCACATCCAAATACCCTTAGATGTGAAAGAGAGGGTTTCTTACTAGTCCATACTTCTTGTGGAGTCTTATCCTCCAATGCTGATGAAGGTGATCTGTTGATCAAGTAACATGCAGTATCCACCACCTCTTCCTAGAATTCCTGTCCTAACCCGGCACCGCTGAGCATGCTTCTTGCCCTTTCCATCAATGTCTTGTTCATTCTTTCTACGACTCCATTTTGCTGAGGTGTATATGGAGTAGTCTTCTGTCGTGCTATACCACACTTCTTACAGAATTCTTCAAATTCCTTGCTGCAAAATTCTCCACCATTATCTGTCCTCAGCACCTTTATCTTCTTCTCTGTCTAATTTTCCACTAGAGCCTTAAATTCTTTAAACCTGTCAAAGACTTCAGATTTCTTCTTAAGGAAATATATCCATGTATTCCTTGAGAATTCATCTATGAATGATACATAGTACATAGACTTACCCAGTGATGGAACCTTCACAGGTCCAAACACATCACTGTGCACAAGCTCTAATATCTGTTTCGTCCTCTTACCACCAGAGGGGAAACTCACCCGATTCTGCTTCCCATACACACAATTTTCACAGAAATCAAAATCCAAAGAGCTATCATTCATACCTTCTACCATACCTTTACCATGAAGTATTCGAAGGCCCTTCTCTCCAATATGTCCAAGCCTTTGATGCCACAACATGGTCTTCTCTCCAGAGACCACTAGATTTTCTACTCCATTTTCAGGAACCATAGAACTATTGCACCCATCAACAACAGTGCTACCTTGCAGCTTGTACAGAGTTCCAATCCGAACTCCCCGCATCAATATCAGTGCTCCTTGAACCATCTTGCATGTATCTTTCTCAAACACTGTCTTTACACCTGCATCATCCAACTTGCTTACTGAAATCAGATTTCTGGCCAATGCAGGAATATGCAGAACACCCGGAAGTGTTCTAACCCTTCCACCTTGCAACTTCAACTTTACTTTTCCCCGACCAATGATTCTAGCCTTCCTATCATCTCCTAAGAAGACAACACCACCATCGTATTTCTCATACACACAAAACCACTCTCTATGGGGAGTGAAGTGAAAGGATGCACCTGAGTCAATCAACCATGCCTCATGATCTACATGTGTACTTGAGGAAGCCAAGTACACATCCCCACCTTCATCTGAGGTGGTTTTCGCCTCTGCAGAAGGAGCATCATCAGATCCCTTTCCTTTATCAGGAGTTTTAGATTTACAATCCCTTCTAAAGTGCCCTTCCTTTCCACATTTCCAGCACACCACCTTTGTAGGTTTTCCTGGAGATTTAGATCTCCTTCTAGATTTAGATCTCCCACTCGATGACTTATTTTTGTTTCTGTTCTGGGACCGTCCTCGTACAGACAAGGCATCACCATTCTGGTTGTCCATATTTTTCCATCTCATCTCCTCCGTCAGCAAGGCTGAGACTATTTCATCAAACTGCAAAGCAGTTGCATTGCTACCTATTGTAATAACCAGACTATCCCATGAATCTGGTAGAGAACACAACAGTCTGATGCACTTATCTTCATCTGAGATTTTAATATCAACAGATAATAACTGACTTACCACAGTATTAAACCCATTCAGATGCTCTGTCACCGAGTCTCCATCTTTCATCCTTAGGTTATATAGCTTTTTCCACAGGAACAGTTTATTCACCAAAGACTTAGATTGGTACAAAGTCCCTAACTTGGTCCACAAAGCCTTCGCCGTAGCTTCCCCTGATACATTCAGCAATACTGAATTTGAGACACACAATCCTATTGTGCTCTTTGGCTTCCGATCCAACTTCTTCCATTCTTCATCGGTCACTCTCGATGGTTTAGTACCTGGATCTACCGCGATCCACTAATCTTTATCCACCAACAGATCCTCCATCTTGAGTTTCCACAACTCAAAACTCTGACCATTGAACTTCTCAATCTCTATCTTTCCACTGCTCGCCATCTTCTTTCACCACCAGAATCGATCTCGCAAATCTCCCACTGAACAGGGTCTACCACAGGCTCGAGCGAAACCCTCAGCAACAAAGGCGTCCCCTTGAAGCCAAAACAACTCTGATATCAAATGTAGGTTTTAACCCTGTACAGAAATTACCTGCATACGAATTCTTAAACAAAGAAAATAAACAATGCGAGAGCATAACCCATAAAACACATATGCACAGAGATTTTTCCCTGGATCCCAAAACCGGGACTACCAGCTTGATTTTTCATTATGTTCCTTTCAATGTTACAATACATATTTATACATGCCGAAGCATCCAATACCATGGACCGAAAACCATCGCGTCCAATACCATGGACCGAAAAACCATCGCGTCCAAAAAACATGTGCGAAAATCATGCACAAAACCATAGGTGGGTCCGCCATAAAGTGGGGTTACGGGTGCCCTTTAAACCCCCTATTAACTACGTGGAAAGAATATAACACAAACCAACACTTCCTTCAACTTGTAAACCCATTTATTCTGCAATGTTGTTTTACCTACAGGCAACCTGACTAAGTCCCAAGTCTAGTTATGTGCTAAGGAGTCCATCTCTTCTTTCATGGCTTGCTCGTACTTCCTGGTTTCTACTTGTACTGCTTCTTCATAACATTCTGGTTCACCAGAATTAGTCAACAATACATAATATAATGAAGGAGAGTATTGTTCAGGGGGTCTACTTATCCTGGTAGATCTTCTAACACCACTTTTAGGTGTTTGAGGTGCTTGTTGTTGTTTTGGTTGCTGATCACTATGATTTTCAGGCACCATCGCTTTTCCTGTGATCTCGTCAAGCATTGTGTATTCTCTATTTTCCTTTTCCTGTTTCTTTTCCTGCGGTTGATCCTTATACAAAACATTTTCATTGAATATGACATCTCTGCTCCTAATGATTTTGTTTTTTTTCATAATCATAAAAGCAATAACCAAAATCATTAACACCATATCCAATAAAGGTACATTTCTTTGATTTTTCCTCAAGCTTTGTTCTATTTTCTTTATTAATGTGGACAAAGGCTTCACAACCAAAAGTCTTTAAAACAAGTAGTTTACCTTTTTACCTGTCCATGCCTCCTCTTGAATACCACCATCCAAGGAACTTGAATGCCCTCTATTTATTAGATAAACAACAATATCTACAGCATTTGCCCAAAAATGTAAAGGTAATCTTGCATGCAATCTCATGCACCTTGCATGCTCCATGATTTTCTTGTTCATCCTTTCTGACACACCATTTTCTTGTGGTGTTCTTGGAACTGTCTTCTCTCTATGAATTCCATTCTCTGAACAATATCTATCAAACTCTTTGCTGCAATATTCAGCTCCATTGTCTGATCTAAGACACTTCAACCTTTTTCCTGTCTCATTTTCAACCAAATCTTTCCATTTCTTGAAAGTATCAAATACATCAGATTTATTTCGAATACAATAGATCTAGGTTTTTCTGGTTGCATCATCAATAAAACTAACATAATAACGAAAGCCACCAAGACATGATATCTGAGCAGGTCCCCATACATCTGTATGCACAAGCTCTAATTTTTCACTCTTCTTTTCTTTCCCAACTCTAAGGAATATAACTCTCTTCTGTTTTCCATAAACACAATTCTCACATAATTTTAATTAACATGCTTCAAACCTGGCAACATATTTCTTGAGTTAAGAATTTGCGTCCCCTTCTCACTCATGTGCCCAAGCCTATGATGTCACAATTATGTATCTTCTCCTGTATAAGTTAAAGCATTAACAGAATTAGAAATACCATTGCATAAATACAATGTACCAAACTTTCCTCCTTTCGCTATTACCAGGGATCCTTTAGTGACCTTCCAAGTTTTATCTGTGAAAGTAGTTATGAAACCTTCACCTCCCAACTGCCCTATTGAAATCAGATTTTTCTTTAGATCTAGAACATGCCTTACCTCCTTCAATAGCCACTGATTTCCATTTTGTTTTTTTATGAAAACTGTACCCATTCTAATGATTTTACAGGGTTTATCATCACCCAATTGAACTTGTCCAAAATCTCCTTGAACATATTCATAAAAATATTTCCTATCAAGTGTGGCATGGAATGAGGCCCCTGAATCTACCACCTAGGCATCAATAATATTTTCTAATGAAAGAATCAAAGCATATTGTAACACATCACCTATTACATTCACTTCATGATTAGTTTCTTGTTGTGTGTCTCCTTCTTTTCCCTTTCGAGACTTGCAGTCTTTCTTCAGGTGTCCTTTCTTCTCGCATTTCCAGCACACTATCATCGATTTGGACTTGGATCTGCTTTTTCTTGAATTACTACAATATCCAGGGCTCTTTCCTCTTTCAATTTTTCTTCCCCTAGTCTTTACAATCAAATCATTACCTGATGTCTCACCGGAGCTTTTTCGTTGCATTTCCTCACTAAGGATTGCACCAACAACATCATAAAACTTTAAAGTACTAGATCCAGAGACAGAGCTACTAATGGCCATAACTAAACCATTCCAACTTTCTGGCAATGAGCACAGAAATAACAAAGCCCTAACTTCATCATCAAAAGTTACCCCTATAGAAATTAACTGACTGGTAACTATATTAAATTCATCTAAATGATCAGCAACAAATCCACCTTCTGACATCTTCATATTAAATAAACACTTCATAAGAAATACCTTATTTGAGGCCGAGGGCTTTTCATATAGTTTGGCCAATGTTGACATTAAACCCTCTGTTGTCGTTTCCTTTGAAATATTAAATGTTACTGATGCCGCTAGGCATAGCCATATTGTTGCAAGTGCCTTTCTATCGAGAATATCCCATTTTGTGCCTGTCATACTCATCGACTTCTTTGTCTTTCTGCTCAATGTTTGGTACAGATCTATCTAGTACAAATAATCTTCCATCTGCATCTTCCATAGCTGGTAGTTCTGGTCGTTAAATTTTTCACCCTAAACCTACCATATTTTTCCATTTCTCCCACTCGAACCAAGAACCCTTCTCTCCTGCGAGTTTATCAGCCAAAAAGACCTTTGGCTCTGATACTAATTGTTAGAGAATTATATATTACATAGCAATGGAACACATAAAATATTGTAGAAATATAAACACGAAAATGCATAAAACAAGAGAGACACAGATATATGTGGTTCACCCAATTTAGGTTACGTCCATGGAGAAACAGCCAAACCTTCTTTTTATATTATCCAGCAAACTGAAGAGATACAACCTACAGCAGATCCGATGTAATTCCCTCTTCGCTCTCAATCACCTCTCTCTTCTTCACACAGAATACAGATCTATATAGACGCAATACAATTCCCTCATATATAGCAAGGGGTTTCCTTCTAGGGAAAAAAATCCCTAAATTAAACATAACTTCTATCGTCAGATCTCTACCTAATGAACGACCCAGATTAACTATGAACTTACAAAATTTTACAAGACAATTTTACGGGCAGCGTTGTCGCCCCCCCTGGACCCCCCCTGTAGCGAATATTTTATGGGCGGCGTTGCTTCCCCATTACAAACTAGGGTCCAATGCGGTAATACCTTTGAATACAAAAGATAAGCAAGCTCCACACCCAACAGTTTTCTATCTGATAAACAGACACAATGGGTCAAGTGGTTGCCTCTATCTGAATGGTGGTATAACACTTCCTTCCATACTGCAACAAAAATGACCCCATTTATTGCACTTTATGGTGGATTTATTGCACTTTATGGATATCATCCACCATGCACCACATCACATTTAAGAGAAATTTCTAAGGTTCAAGCAGTGGCAAATTACATCAAGCATCAACAACAAGTTCTCCAACTCTTAAGGATAACCTCACTTTGGCATATAATAGAATGAAACAATAAGAATATCAACATTGCAGCGAAAGAAGTATTGATGTAGGTGACAGGGTATTTCTACAACTACGGCCATACAAACAAATGTCCCTCAAGCAAGCTAAGAAGGATAATAAATTATCACCAAATTATTATGGTCTATACAAGGTGTTGTAAAATATTGGTACTATGACATACAAATTGGAGCTTCCCGCATCTTCCCGAGTGCACCTAGTTTTCCAAGTTTCATGCTTAAAGAAGGTTATAGATGACAACCTCCTAGTTCAAACAATATTTCCAAAACATGACGAGGAATGAAAAATCATATTGGAACCTGAAGCAATCATACAAACAAGAACTTGATAGCTACGAAATCGATCAATTTTAGAGTATCTCATCGAGTGGAAGAACTTATATGTTGAATATTCCACATGGGAGGATGAGAATTTTATACAAAAACATCCAGAAATACTCAATTTTTTAGGGAAACACTTTTTTGAAGGATAGGGGTATGTTAGGTTCCTATAATACTATTTTATTCCCCCATTATTATTATCTTGTAGCCTCTTATTGTTATTGTTGGGCCCATGTTGTCCCCAGATTGTTATTATTGTGCCCCATAGAAGCCCATGATTGTTATTGTTGTGCCCTTATATTATTATTGTTATGTTGACTCTGATTATATTTTGACGCCTTAGACTCCTATATATAGAAAGGATATTTTGTCATTTATATCATCCAAGAATTGTTCATTTGTGTAATGTAAACGAGGTTCCCCTCGAAGAAGCTAATTTTGAATTCATTGATCTATCTCTTATTCTCTTTCGTGAGTTGGTTACATAACAAGAACAGACCCTTTTATGCAAGATTGAATAGGCATAGCACAAGTCCATCCAGACAATGCATGTGCAATGTTTAACCTCTCGCTTTTGGTTGTGATTGTTCTTCTATTTTGGTGAGTTTTCCCAACTATCGCTTTTGCACACCTTCACTTTCACAAGTATCGCTTTCATGTTTACGACTATTGATTTTTCTTGTTTTCACTTTAATAATTATTTCTTTCATGCTATCTTATTTTTGACATGTTTCACTTTTAATGTTGTTTGCATTTTTCAAGTGTTGTTTGCTATTTCCTCTTACTGTCGCAAGTGTCATATTTTGGGAATGGAAAGCGTTACACATCACATAAGTGGAGTTATGGTTCATTTCAAGGGGTAAATTTCGTGTTAATGATTACATTTTATAATATAGACATGTATTAGACTCATTGCAAAAGTTTATTGCATAGTTGCACAAGTGTCGTCATTGTTGTTGCAAAGTGTACATTTAGTGTCGCACTTGGAGGAAGTTCTTGTATTGTTGTGGCATTGAGGGAATCATGTTGTTCTTGTCTTCTGATTGATCAATGTTGTGTCATCGACTGTTATGAGTGTGTGATCATGTTCAAGTTTTGTACTTGTTCACTTTGACCTCATTGATCCCACACTTAGCCAATTTCTTAAAAGTTTCTGCCTAAGCAACTTGAATTCAATCAACCCTCTAGAACTGTGCACTATGCAATATTAACTCTCAATACTAGCCCTTTCCTCTTGGAACTGCACAATGCATAGTTTCTGCCTTCTAGAGCTACACAATGTGTAGTCTTAGTGCACAACCCTAGCCCTTTGAGATCCAGAATTGCACAACCTTTCCTTCCAGTCAGCTTCTAATGCACATTGTGCAGTTTCAAGCCTCAAGCTTCCAACCAAATTCCTTGAGTTTCATAATTGTACAAGCCCTAGGTATCTTTCCCTCAAGAACTAGCTAGTGGGAAACCTCAAGCCTTCCTCCTTGAGCCCCTCAATTGCGCAATCACTCTATCCTGGCCTTCCTAAGCTACGCATTGCACAGTCTCTAGCTTCAGTCCTAGCCTTGACCTCTTGAGATTCACAACTACGCAATCTCTGAGCTAGTCTCTCAGTCCAACACCCAATTCCAACTCAGTCAGTGAATTTCATGAAGCATGATAGACTAGGAGTTTTCAAAATGATTTCATCTTGTCACAAGTGGATATCAGTTGCAGATATTATATCTTGCTATGACAAGATGATGATGAAGGAGATGAAGAAGGAGACCCTACCAAAATATAACTTTGTAGTTGTAAAGACAATGTTGATCATTGAATAAGAAGGAGAAAGGACACCAAATTGCGACAACAGCTAGAGATCAAGATCATAGTGAAGAATCACTACCTTAAAGCCTTATGGAGGAGGAAGAAGAAGCACATGTACCATATTTTAAAAAGACATGAAGATAGTAGCAGAAAGAATGGCTTGACATTGCCATATCATCATAAAATCCATGTCAACAATGGCATACCATGTCTTCTCAAGGTGTCATGTCAAGAGGATATATGAGTCATCATTTGCAAATTATGTTTCAATATGTTAGAAATGTAATGTAAAGTGTAAGTCGAAGAGTCATCTATATAATGTGAAAATTCATGAAGGAGTCAAAAGGTCATAGAGAAGTCAAAAAATATATAAGAGTAGTCTAAAAGTCAAAAGGGAGGTGAATGGTCACCCCATTTGTTATATATACACCCTCATAGCTCATGCAAAGGAATTTTCACCTTGGCTCATTCTACCAGGCATTAGAGAGGAAGATAGTTCTTTTGGATGAGCAAGTGGTTTCTCTAATGCTCCACTATTAGATTTAGTGGTGTTCACTCTACTAATGTATCTTGGAACTTTTGCTTAATACCCGAAGCTCTTTGAGCCAATACACTTTCATGTGTATGTCATAAATATTTTAAGACTATTCTTTGAATGTTTGTGATGTATGAACAATGTAAACTTTGAAACGAGAACTGTAGCCCAAAAACACCATAAAAACATGAAAAGAAACCCAAAATGAAAAGTGTGTATTCTGGAACGATGTTTTATTTTTTTGTTGTTAATTTTCAACATTTTTAAAAAATGGTAGTAAAGCCAATTTTTTTTTTTGCAAAATAAATAAATAAAAAACACTAATGTTGTTGGTAGAATAACACTTTTTCTTTCCTGGGTATAATTTCAACATTTTTTAGTAATGGCATTAAAGGTAAAATAATGGGATCCGAAACACATTAAAATTCCAACAATTTTCATCCATCTCGTTAAACATATAATAACATGACACAAAAGATATCTCTAATTGTTTTCAACCAAAACATTAAAGATATCTCTCTCTCTCTCTCTCTCTCTCTCTCTCTCTCTCTCTCTCTCTCTCTCTCTATATATATATATATAATAAAATTAAATAAAAAAATAAAAAATAAAAAAATTTTCGACCATAGAATTAAAAAACTTTAAGTTTTTAACATATTTTAACCATGACATTATGAAAAAATTACATGACTAAATTAATCAAAATATCAATACTTGTAGATTGAATGAAACATAAATTATTTCTCTAATTTATTTTTGCATTGTGAATATTCTAAACAAATAAATTCATCATAATTAGAAAATATAACCAACAAACACAAAAAAATGACTCATAACTTCATGTAACAACATATGGAAATTAAAATTTTTATTTCAAGATACCATGCAAACATCAGTTATATAAACAGTCTTAGACTATTATTCAAAATCACTCATATCTTCTTGCACACCATCAGAATTCACATCTTCAAATGAATGATTGGATGTAGATGAAGATGTTACATATTTTTCTCTTTCATCAACTAGTGCCCCATCTAAGTTAACATCCATGCTCACAATTTCAGGTTTCAAAAGTCTTCTAGATCTACGATTGGGTTTAGCAGACTCCCATCTCAACATTGTTTCTTCTAGTAGCAACCTCTTCAGAATCTTTATCATCCTAAAGCAAAGAGTTCCTCTCTTTGTTAAATTGAATTCATAAACAAGTATGTCAACATCCTCCAATTTTAAGAGGTCTATGCGACAACGATTTATATTTGTACCCTTTTTTTTTCTCTTTTCGTCAAATTTTTTTTATCAACTACCATCTCTGGATTGTACATACCATTGAATGGGTGTGTATTTGTGGCATACCAACATACTTCAACACTTGCAACATCTTCATTTTATGTAATGACCTGTATAACCTTAGAAACCCATAATGGATATCCATTGGCATCTCCGTCTGCTAACATTGGGATCATGCAACCCTCCTTAATACCATGTACTAAACCCCTGTAAAGGTCTTCCATGGCTTTATGTTGTGCATAAGATCTTCTAGAACTAATATACATTTCTCCTTCCTTTGCCTGTGAAGAATTAATAATACCTTGAAATTGTTGATGTTCAAAAATGTTTCTTCCTCATGTTCATTTGACACATTTTCTGGCCAAATAAATGGAATCTTCAAAATTATATCTTCATTTCTTGATATTGAAATGATATCACTTTGATTATTGAAAAAAGACTCCCACCAAACTGAATCAGCAATATCAAAGTACCCATATATATATATCTAATACTTTTTTTAATTTCTTCTAGGAAATCAGAATAATTTATATCTCTCTTCTGCCTGCGTGCATTATGAACTTCAACAACTAATTATAATAACAATATATTTGATGCAAATATTGGATTATCTGTCAGAATGAACTTCAAAAATTCCAAAACTGATGATGACGCCCATTCTGCAGTAGTTGAATACTTCTTGCCCCATATTAATGTTTTCCCACCAATTTTTTTGATATGAAATTAATGTTGGAAGCCAATGTCATTAAGTTGTTCAATGCATTTCTCCTCACCATGCAATCCCAGAATAAACCTTTGCATGTCAATAATTTCTTCCAACACATGAAAAATAGGCCCTGACTTGTATGATTTCTTAATACATTTATTAATGATGGCAAGCTGCGAACATCCTTCCTCCTCAATGTGATTGAAAAACAACTAAACATTTGATTAATATGGTCATGAGTGTTCCCAACAAGAAGGAAGCCAACCTTTACCTTTTGAAAAATTCTCAATTCAACAAGCATGTTTAGACATCCAAAAACAATCTGATTTTTGTTTTCACGACGTGTGTTGTCAATTTGTAGATACAAAACTTCAGGAAGATTACCAGACCAATGAGAAAGCACATCATGAATTATGGTTATTGTCATATTTGCATCATTATGAATATTTGGAGCTTTAAAGTAAACCCTTAACAACATTTTCCCATTGAAGACCATACAACCGACCAAGTGAAACTGAATAAAATTTTCTTGTAAATTTTTGGGTGTGTGAACAAAATGTGGTAGAAGTTTTTTCTTCTGGTTCATATCGTCAATTATCAAACCGAAAGATTTATTTGGATTATCATAACACTTCTTTCAATGCTTGTACAACTTTTTCCTTTCACTTGTTTGTTGTTCGTGATGCTCTTGAAGTGCTTTGACAATGGAATCTACACATAACATAAAGTAAAGCTATTAATAAATACGTTTTCATAGTTTATGACTAAAAAAATAATGTTATGAATGCTTTCCTCTTTCTGCCTCTTAACATTTATCCTTTTTTTATTTAAGAGAAGCACATGTAATACAAACCCCCATCCTTGTCTTCTTAGGAATATGGACATTGTTGAATTCTTTCTTCCATATCTTCAAAAAATATTGATATGTAATAAATCAACCATTTCCTTCAACACCTTATGCATATTCTTTGGAAATTATCTGGAATATGTATTGTGTCTCTATTTGGCATACACTCTCCATGCTTTGAAAATAAGTCTTTCATACATGACACTGTAGTATTTGATAATGGCACAAACTCTAATTTATGACGTACTTCTAAAAAAAAGTGGGATCTTTTTCCAAATTTTCTTGGATTCTTGATAGACAAAAATTACCAATTGAATGAAACATTTTGAAAGCCTTTCTATAGATAAATAAAGACCCAATATGATAATCATAACCTAACAATGTAGATTGCAGGCACCCCACTAAATATTAATTTTGCATGCTTTTATTCATTGAAAAATATCTCTTCCTTTTCTCCAATGAAAACTTGAAATCCATATGTTTCGAGCAATCCTTTTGACAACATTCACTTGAAATGAGATCCCTGGTATAACTTCTTCTCGTGAGATATTCTACTCTACCCCTTGTATAACTAGAACATCTTGGATGGATACGAAAAGGTCTACTCCTACTTCTCAATACAATATTTGTTGGCAATGTCTCCATCATTAATCATCATCATCTGTATAAGCATTTGCATCATTATTAGGAGGAATATTATCCTTACTATGATCATTTTGAACATAGGAAATTCGTCACCATCATTGTTTGAAATATATTCATTACAATACTCAGTTGTAGGAATTTTTTTCACTACCATATTTGCTTTTGAAATACTGACTTGGAGGATATTATTCATCATCTTCATCTTGCCCTTCATCAGTGCTACCCTCATAGTCCTTAGAATTAGGACTAAATGGAAAATTTGACTCTCTATTTACTGGATATTCTTCATCATGTGCTTTGTCAGTGCTACTCTCATAGTCCTTAGGATTAGGACTACGCAGAAAATGTGACTCTTTATTTAGTGGAAATTCTTCATCCTTCCTTTTGGCACCGTTGCTTTCATAGCCCTTAGGATTAGGACTAAGTGGAAAATGTGACTCTCTATTCACTGAAAATTCTTCATCCCACCCTTCATCATTGTCACTCTCATAGTCCTTAGGATTAGGACGAAGTGGAAAATGTGACTCTCTATTTATTGAAAATTCTTCATCCTGCCCTTTGTCACTACCGCTCTCATATTCCTTAGGATTAGGACTAAGTGGAAAATACGACTTTCGATTTATTGGAAATTCTTCATCCTAGCCTTCATCACTGATGCTCTCATAGTCCATAGGATTAGGACTAAGTGGAAACTATGACTCTCTATTTATTTGAAATTCTTCATCCTACCCTTTGTAAGTGTTGCTCTCATAGTCCTTAGGGTTAGGACTAAGTGGAAGATTTGACTTTCTATTCATAGTGAAATAATTTCCGTTATATTCATCAATATGAATAGAGTTGTTACGCGAAGAAGATGTTGATGCTTCACAAAGAGAAAATTCACTATCAGAAGAATCCATGGCTTTCAAACAGAAGAGGTTGAATGATACAAATGCACTGTCTTCTAATGATAATATATAACTTAAAGAATGAAAATTTCCCTCCAAAGTTTCCCTTCAAAAATTTTCTCCAAAAATTTTCCCTCCAAAAATTTCGTTTGAAGTATTTCCCTCCAAAATATTCTTCTACATTTTATTGAAAAATTACTACTAAAATTTTCTCTTGAAAAATTTTACTCTAATTTCCATTCAAATTTTCCAAAAAAAATCCGTTTAATACATTCCTTCAAAATTAATCTAAATCTTTTACTTAAACTATATAACATCTACTAGACAATTGAACCTTTTTTATATTTTTTATTGTATCTTTTAATCCACATGTAACATAAATTATTGTATCGTCATAATACTAACTACATATTAATTAATACCACGTTCAAGAAGTGATAAAATAGTTCCATAATTTTCGCTATATAATAAATTTCATTATCACTATTCCTCACATCACATCAAGACTTCTCAAGGTTTCGTTAAAAATCTTGGATTGATTTTGTGGAGTAGCTACATTGTCATTGACAACACATTCAATGGGAGATTATTGCATTTCAAAGGTTAGTTTCCCTTTTAGTTCAATCATTCAATGAGGAATTTTGAGAAAATAGTTTGTTATATGTCGACAAATCAATTTTTTAAATTTGTTTTCTTTGTCTTGGGGAGAAATTCAATTTATTAATTTGAAATATAGAACTTTTTTGAAACTAGGTAGATTTTAGTTTAAATCCCACTGAGTGCAAGTATTAAACCCCCATAGGTTTACTTGTAGTTATGTGTTAGCTGGGTTATTATGTTCACACAGGATACCAGACAAAAAAAACATTCCATTAAAAAAATTAAACAATTAGTTATTGAAATGTAGATTTCTTATAATAATAATAAAAAATCACATGGGCCAAGCTTTCCCAACGACCCCCTAGCAGGTAGGGGGGAGCTATGTCACAGGTGGGTGTTCCCACCTTCACCATAGTGGGTTTGCAAGGTACGACAATTGTACCGTGGGAGGGCATGCTCACGGATAGGCGTTCCTGCCCACAGGAAAAAGCAAAACGGGCCTGTTGTGCCTATGCCTGGGGATGTGCCTGCCCACAGCACACCAAGCATGCAGGTTGCACACCCGCTATGCCATAGGCGAGCACAGGCATGACAGGGTGGACCAAACCATAGGCACAGGCATCTGTGCCTATGGTCGAGCATGCCCGACCAGGGCAAAGCGGCCCCCTGTGCACGCCCATTATGCCGCGGGCAAGCACACCCATTGCCAGGCGTGCCCGCCCAGGGCACAACACCCCTGGCAAAGAGAGAACCATGTTTCCCTAAGCGAGCACACCTACGACTTAGCACGTTGTGGCATGTGCCTTGGGTGGGCACACCCAGTAGTGGGCATGCATTCCTGCAGCACAGTGGGTGTGCCATCCTGCACGTCCATTGTGTCTTGGGCGAGCATGCCCTCTCGGGGCACAGGGGCCCCCTAGCCTTCCAGAGGGTTGTGACTTGGGTAGATGTGCTCGCCTGCACGCTCACTGTGTTGCGGGAGGACAAGCCATGGCCGAGTGCACTTGCCGAAGTCACAACGACCCCCTAATAGGTAGGCGGTAAATTCTGAGAGTCAAACCCCTACCTCCCAAGGGGCCAATTTCGAGAATTAGCGCCCTACCTACGAGGGGGGCAATTTGACTATCAAGGGGAAGATTCTTAGAATCATCCCCTGGCCTGCCAAGGGGTTGGGGGACAAATGCAAAAAAAATAAAATAAAATAAAATTAAGGAATGGTTTTTTTTTTTTTTTATCTTGGATGAGCCTAACAGCCTAGTTGTCATGGGGGTCGATGTGCATGTTATGGTATTTTTTCGTTTTTAAATTTTGTTTTGTTTTGTTTGTTTACTTAATATATTGGTTTTTCATATATATATATATATATATATATCTGTGTGTGTGTGTGTGTGTGTGTGTATGTGTATATGTATATATATATATCACAGAAAAATGACATCAATGAAGGTTTCTGTGAATCTTTCTGGACCAAAGACAACTAAAGTTGGAGGTGGATCCTCAAAAACTATTGTTGAACAAACCCTACTTGAGCTAATAACTAAAAATATGGCAAGTGGCTCCTTAAAGAATAAGAAGTTGGTTTCTTACTGGAAGAAATCACAAGAAGTGAAGCATACATAATTTGCATGGTTTGTGAAAGATAGAGAAGGCAAACATGATATGCAGATATATCTATATGTTGGTATTATTTACCTTGGTGGAATTTATGAGGTGTTCGAAAAAGTATTATACATATGCTTGATACCGGATACTGAAGTTTATGTACTTACAAAACCTCCTAAGTTACGTGACAAGATTAGATATCAGTTTGCATTGTCGATGTATGACATGGTGGGTGATTCTACAAAGATGTGTAAAAAAATTATAAATGACATTGCACAAGATATCGTAGGTATTGTTGTTTATATTTATGTGTTTTTCGTTATTGTAGCTGTATCATTATATTTTTTATAACTTAGTTTTTATTGACATATGATATTTTGTTTGACATAATTTTATTGAAAGTCTTTTAATTATGTTGGGAGGAATTTATTTTATAGAGCGAGATATTATGAATGTTGTCAGTAGTTTCTACTAAGGGTCAGAAGAAGATATGACAAACAAGAAAAAAAACTACTTCATGATACTACAAGACTACATCCAAGGGATCAACAAATAATGCCTATAGTGGATAAATCTAGCAAAGCTATACATGTTACTTTTGAAGATGAGGAAGTTGAAGCTGAAGAATATGTTGTCATGTGTAAGGAAACCAGCTCACAAAAAGATAGAAAAGATAGATCAACGCCTTAGAATTCAACCTCTTAGAGGGCGCAACCTCCTTTACATTACACAAATGAACAATTCTTGGATGATACAAATGACTAAACCTCCCTTCTATATATAGGAGTCTAAGGGGTCACAATATAATCAAGTCGACATAACAGTAATAACATAAGGGCACAACAATAACAATAGTGGGTTTCTATGGGGCACACTAATAAAAATATGGGGACAATAGGGACACAATAATAACAATAAGGGATACAATGACAATAGTAATGGGGAATCACTATTATTATAGGGACCTAACATGCCCCTCTCCTTTCGAAAATCATTGTCCTCAACGCTTGAGTAGTTTGGATGCTTCTGTATAAAATTCTCATCCTCCCATGTAAAATCTTCAGTGGATAAGTTATTCCACTTGATGAGATACTCTGAAATTGATCGATTTTGTAGTTGTGGAGTTCTTGTTTCTGTGACTGCTTCTGGTTCCAATATGATTTTTCCTTCCTCGTCAAGTTCTGGCAATATTGTTTGAACTGGGAGCTTGTCACCTATAACCTTCTTTAAACATGAAACATGGAAAATTGGGTGCACTCGAGAAGCTGCAGGAAGCTCCAATTTATATGCCATAATACCAATCTTTTGCAACACCTTGTACGGACCATAATACTTTGGTGATAATTTATTATCCTTCTTAGCTTGCTTGAGGGACATTTGTTTATATGGTTGTAATTGTAGGAATACCCAGTCACCTACATCAAAACTTCTTTCATTGCGATGTTGATCTGCCTGTTGTTTCACTCTATTCTGTGCCAACGTGAGGTTATCCTTTAAGAGTTGGAGAACTTGTTTTTGATGCTCGATGTGATGTTCCATTGCTTGAAACTTAGAATTTTCTCTTAAATATGATGTGATGGATGGTGGATGCTATCCATAAAGTTTCATAAATGGGGTCATTTTTGTTGCATTATGGAAGGAATTGTTATACCATCGTTCAGCCAGAGGCAACCATTTGACCCATTGTGTCTATTTATCATATACAAAGAAAAAAATATATCCTTCCAAACATTTGTTTACTATCTCATTTTGCCCATCAAAATGAGGATGATAAGATGAGCTATGAGCTAATTAATTACCGAGACAAGAAAATAATTATGTCCAAAAATTTCCAGTGAAAATGGGATCTTTGTCGCTTACAATAACCTTATCAACCTAAATCTCTAGTACCACTTGATCTGATAATGAGATCTAAGACAATTAATAAGGTATTACAGACTCCTGTGCATGGATTTGCCTATGTTATTTTATGCAATGGATCGATCAGATTGCGAAATACATAAACTATGAAGTAGTAAAAGGTTATAATAGACAAACACATATAAACACAACAAGTTTAATAAGGAGTTCACCCAATACTCTTGGGCTACATCTCCTGGTCCAGCCTTTAGTGGTGGCCTCTCTATTATGTCTTCATAACAGAGTTTTACAACAGTGAGAGCTCAATTTGAGACTCAACACGCAACATATACAACAACAAGAGTATGCTTGAACCTCTCAAGCCTCTGTGATTACATAGATCCTCTCAATCACTCTTTGTCTCTGTCTTAGCTCTGTCTCAGCACTGCCTCCTCTCTGTGTTCTGCTTTCTATGGCTTTAAAGCCAATTCTATGTTGCCTGCTCGTTTCCTCTTCTCGACTTTCTATCTCCTGGCCTCTGTCCACTCAAATCCCCATGATCAGCATTAGCAAGCATCGCATAATTCCTTTAGGGGAGGTGGCCACCTGATCCATAACATATGAGTGCATCGGGCCTCTAAAATCCTGGAAACGGCCATTCTCTGTTTACATAGAGAAATGTGTTCAAACGTAGGAAAAATCGCCAAAACAATGTTCATCCAGACTTCAAAAGTCCTTAAATCCACCCTATTCTCCTATTGGGTCCGCTTGTAAGTCGACATCACATGTCACAATGGCCTATTCCTTTGTATTTGAGAAATACGTTAAAACTGCGAAAATAACTTTAAAAATGGCTTCCTCCAGACTTCAAATATTATGTATTTTCATTCCCAACCCCTTCGGGTCTGGGTCTTATCGCATCAGCGCTGTTTCTTTGTATTTTGTTAAATAACGAAATATGTGAAAATACATTAAAAAATTCCTTTCACGGATCTCAAATCCTATACAATAATGTTTATATTCGTTATCGGGTCCAGTTGATCGCATCGCATATATATATATGTGTGTGTGTGTGTGTGTGTGCATAGGCCCCACTTTGTTGTGCTTCTCCAATTGCGATATTGCGATGCGATTAATCGCAATCACATATTGCTCATGCCCCAGGACGTTGCAAGCGTTCTTTGTAATTTTCGATAGCGATCCTGCAATACAACGTGGGCCATCAATCTGTGTGCTTGATCAACGGTCCTAGTTGACTCCGTCGGTCGCCATCGCAAGTTTTATATGGTCTGTGTCAATTTCTACTGATTTCCACTGCCGATTGCGATTCGCCAATCAGATTTGGACCATTGATCAGCCAGATCTGACGGCTACTATGCATTCACTGTTCAGACCTCTGATACTCTGTTTTTCACCGTTTTCATGTGTTTTTGGCCTCCCGATAGTGTTTTTCCTCCTTTCTAAGGGCTCTTCTCATGCGATTGTTTTGATCATGTGTTGGGTTGTGTTATATTATTTCCAAGACTAGCCGACGTATTTAAGCAGGGGGTTAGAGGGGGGGCAGAGCCCCCCTTCGTTGTGCTGATTGTGTAGCGAGGGGGGGGGTTTTCACAGGGGGTTTGAGGCGTACCCGTAACCCCACTTTATGGGGTCCGTGGCAGTGCTCTGGAAAATTTTGGTTTTGGACCCTATGTTAGAATGGGCGGACCCACCTATGGTTTTTTGCATGATTTTCGCACATGTTTTTGGACATGATGGTTTTCGGTCCATGGTATTGGATGCTTCGACATGTATAAATAATTATTATAACATTGAAAGGAACATAATGAAAAATCAAGCTTGTAGTCCCGGTTTCGGGATCCAGGAGAAAATCTCTGTGTATATGTGTTTTATGTCTTATGCTCTCGCATTGTTTATTTTCTATGTTTTAGAATTCGTATGCAGGTAATTTCTGTATGGGGTTAAAACCTACATTTAGTATCAGAGTAGTTTTGGCTTCAAGGGGACGTCTTTGTTGCTGAGGGGTTTCACTCAGGCCTATGGTAAACCCTGTTCAGTGGGAGATCTGCGAGATCAATTCTAGTGGTGAAAGAAGATGGCGAGCAGTGGAAAGATAGAGATCGAGAAATTTAATGGTCAGAGTTTTGAGTTGTGGAAAATCAATATGGAGGATCTGTTGGTGGATAAAGATTAGTGGATCGCAATAGATTCGAGTACTAAACCAACGGAAGTGTCCGATGAAGAATGGAAGAAGTTGGATCTGAAGGCAAAGAGCACAATACGATTATGTGTCTCAGATTCAGTATTGCTTAATGTATCAGGGGAAGCTATGGTGAAGGCTTTGTGGGACAAGTTAGGGACTTTGTGCTAATCTAAGTCTCTGGTGAATGAACGGTTCCTGCAGAAAAAGCTGTATAACATTAGGATGAAAGATGGAGACTCGGTGATAGAGCATCTGAATGCATTTAATACTGTGGTAAGTTAGTTAGCATTTGTTCATATTAAAATTTCAAATGAAGATAAGTGCATCAATTTGTTGTGTTCTCTACCAGATTCATGGGATAGTCTGGTTATTGCAATAGGTAGCAATGCAACTGCCTTGCAGTTTGATGAAATAGTCTCATCCTTGTTGACGGAGGAGGTGAGACAGAAAAATATGGAGATCCAGAATGGTGATGCCTTGTCTGTACGAGGACGGTCCCAAAACAGAAACAAAAATAAGTCATCGAGTGGGAGATATAAATCTCCAAGAAATCCTGTAAAGGTGGTGTGCTGGAAATGCAGAAAGGAAGGGCACTACAAAAGGGACTGTAACTCTAAAGCTCCTGATAAAGGAAAGGGATCTGATGATGCTCCTTATGCAAAGGAGAAAACCACCTTAGATGAAGGTGGGGATATGTACTTGGCTTCTTCAAGTACACATGTAGATCATGAGGCATGGTTGATTGACTCAGGTGCATCCTTTCACTTCACTCCCCATAGAGAGTGGTTCTACGAGTATGAGAAATATGATGGTGGTGATGTCTTCTTGGGGGATAATAGGAAGGCTAGAATCATTGGTCGTGGAAAAGTAAAGTTGAAGTTGCAAGGTGGAAGGGTTAGAACATTTCCGGGTGTTCTGCATATTCCTACGTTAGCCAGAAATCTGATTTCTGTAAGCAAGCTGGATGATGCAGGTGCAAAAACAGTGTTTGAGAAGGATACCTGCAAAATGGTTCGGGGAGCACTGGTATTGATGTGGGGAGTTCAAATTGGAACTCTATACAAGCTACAAGGTAGCACTGTTATTGATGGGAGCAATAGTTCTGTGGTTCCTGAAAGTGAAGCAGAAAATCTAGTGGTCTCTGGAGAGAAGACCATGCTGTGGCATCAAAGGCTTGGACATATTGGAGAGAAGGGGCTTCGAATACTTCATGGTAAAGGTATGATAGAAGGTATGAGTAATAGTTCTCTGGATTTTGATTTCTGTGAAAATTGTGTATATGCGAAATAGAATAGGTTAAGTTTCTCCTTTGGTGGTAAGAGGGTGAAACAGATATTAGAACTTGTGCATAGTGATGTGTTTGGACCTGTGAAGGTTCCATCACTTGGAAAGTTTGTGTACTATGTATCATTTATAGATGAATTCTCAAGGAATACATGATATATTTCTTTAATAAGAAATTTGAAGCCTTTGACAGGTTTAAAGAATTTAAGGCTCTCGTGGAAAACCAGACAAAGAAGAAGATCAAGGTACTGAGGATAGATAATGGTGGAGATTTTTACAGCAAGGAATTTGAAGAATTTTGTAAGAAGTGTGGTATAGCATGATAGAAGACTACTCCATATACACCTCAGTAAAATGGAGTTGCAGAAAGAATGAATAAGACGTTGATAGAAAGGGCAAGAAGCATGCTCAGTGGTGTCAGGTTAAGACATGAATTTTTGGCAGAGGCTGTGGATACTGCATGTCACCTAGTCAATAGGTCACCTTCATCAGCGTTAGAGGATAAGACTCCACAAGAGGTATGGACTAGTAAGAAACCCTCTTTCACATCTGAGGGTATTTAGATGTGATGCATATGTACATGTTCTAAAGGAGAAACGAACCAAGTTGGATAGTAAATATGAAAAGTGCATCTTTATTGGGTATAAGGATGGTTTAAAGGGGTATAAGCTTTGGAACCTAGAAATACGGAAGGTTGTGTATAGCCTAGATGTGGTGTTTAGAGAGGTAAAAGATGTTATTAAACATGAATTCCAACCAAAGGAACCTGAGAAGATAGAGTTTGAGGTTAAGGAGGAAGAATCAGACTCTACAGCAGAGGAGGAATCAAAAGATGAAGAGCCACAAACTCTGGGCGTGAGAAGATCAGTTCAAGAAAGAAGGTAACCAGAAAGGTATAGTCCATCTACTTTCTGTTCATATTTTTCTTTATCTATTACTAACGATGATCCCAGAACTATGAAGGAAGCAGTAGATTCAGAGGATGGAAAACTCTAGAAAGAGGCCATGGTTGATGAAATGGCATCTTTGCATAAAAATGAGGCTTTGGATCTGATGGACTTGTTGGTTGGAAGGAAACCCATTGGCAGCGAATGGGTGTTCAAGAAGAAGACAAATGTAGAAGGAAAGGTGGAGAAATATAAAGCTCGGTTGGTAGCAAAAGGTTATTCCCAAGTGTCGGGAATTGATTTTGGTGATATTTTTTCTCTTGTTGCCAAGGTAACTTCTATTAGATTACTTTTATCTATTGTTGCTACTTTTGATTTTGAGGTAGAACAGATGGATGTGAAGACAACATTATTCATGGGGATCTGGAAGACGAAATATACATGAAGCAACCTAAAGGCTTTGCGGTGAAGGGTAAGAAAGAACTGGTATATGGGAACTTGGCTTCACCATAAGCAAAGTAGATCACTGTGTGTATTTTAGATTAATTGGTGACCGTGTTATTTATCTGGTCTTGTATGTGGATGATATGTTGCTGGTTGGAAATCACAAAAAAATTATCTAGGATTTGAAGACCCAATTGTCCTCCAAATTTGACATGAAAGATCTTGGTGCTGCAAACTATATTTTGGGCATGGAAATTAAAAGATATCATACAAAGAGGAAGCTCTGGTTAAACTAGAGGAAGTATGTTGAGACAATACTGCAGAGGTTTAATATGCAGGATAGTAAACCGGTGAAGGTTCCTATTCCTGTAGGTGTGAGGTTATCTGCTGAACAGCGTCCCAAGACACAAGAAGAAAAAGAGGAAATGTCCCATGTTCCATATGCAAGTGCAGTTGGTAGGCTGATGTATGCAATGGTCTGTACTAGACTAGACATTGCACATGCAATGGGAGTATTGAGCAGGTTTATGTCAAAACCAAGGAAGGAGAACTAGACAACAGTGAAGTGGGTTTTTAGGTATTTGCGTGGCACTAGTGATTATGGTTTGTGCTACCAAGGAAGACCAGGATTGGACAGAGTGTTGGATATTCATGGCTTTGTTGATGCAGACTGGGTTGGAGATCTGGATCAGAGAAGATCTACAAGTGGGTATGTGTTTAACCTATTTTGAGGTGCAGTCAGTTGGATGAGTAAGAAACAATCTGTAGTGGCACTGTCAACTACAGAGGCCAAATACATGGCAGCCACTCGTGCAAGCAAGGAATCAGTTTGGTTGCAGAGATTATGTTCAGGTATGGGGTTAGTACAGGAAGCTATAAGGATAGACTGTGACAGCCAAAGTGCAATTTTCTTGGCAAGGAACCCTGCATATCATTCAAAGATAAAGCACATTGATGTTTAATATCACTTTGTGAGGGATATGATAGAAGACAAAAAGGTGTTGCTGGTAAAGGTGGACACTTTGAAGAATATTGCAGATGCGTTGACAAAATCTGTGAGCTCTGAGAATTTCTATTGGTGTAGAGAGACAATGGGCATTTCGGGGCTGGAAAAATGACTAAGCTATCTTGTGGCCCCCTGTGGAAAGAAAACAACAAGTGGGAGAATGTTGGGTTGTGTTATATTCTTTCCATGTAGTTAACAGGGGGTTTGAGGGGCACCCGTAACCCCACTTTATGGGGTCCGAGGCAGCGCCATGGAAAATTTTGGTTTTGGACCCTATTTTAGGTTGGTCGGACCCACCTATGGTTTTGTGCATGATTTTTGCACATGTTTTTTGGATGCGATGGTCTTTAGTCCATGGTATTGGACGTAGTGGTTTTTCGGTCCATGGTATTAGATGCTTCAGCATGTATAAACATGTATTATAACATTTAAAGGAACATAATGAAAAATCAAGCTAGTAGTCCTGGTTTTGGGATCCAGGGGAAAATCTCTGTGTATATGTGTTTTATGTGTTCTGCCCTCGCATTATTTATTTTCTGTGTTTTAGAATTTGTATGCAGGTAATTTCTGTACGGGGTTAAAACCTACACATATGCTTTATGGATGTGGGGATTTTCCATTCCTTAATGGCTTTAATTTTGCTAGGATCTACCTTAAAACCTTCATGAGATACAATATGACCCATATATTCCACCTCTTCTACTCCAACATGTTCAACATGATCCTTCCAAGACTTGCTATAGATTAGTATATCATCAAAAAATACTAACACAAATTTTTTAAGGAAGGGTTTGAAAATGGAATTCATCAAACCTTGAAATGTAGAAGGTGCATTGGTACGGCCAAAAGGCATGACCAAAAATTCATAATGACCCTCATGAGTTCTAAATGTTGTTTTCGGAATGTCTTCAGTCTTCATTCTGATTTGATGATATCCTGAATGAAGATCCAACATGTTGAAGTAAATTGATCCATGCAATTCATCCAATAATTCATTAATGACAGGAATGAGAAATTTATCTTTAATAGTGAGCTTGTTGAGCTCCCTATAATCCGGACACATGCGCCATGATCCATCCTTCTTGTGCACCAATACTACTGGAGTAGAGAAAGAACTTTGACTAGGTTGAATTATACCAACCTCTAGCATTTCTGCAACCATACATTCAATTTCACTCTTTTGAGCATAGGGATATCTGTATGGCCTGATGTTTGGAGGGAAAATTCCTGGAATCAAAGGACTAGCATGATCATGATCACGAATAAGTGGGAGACTTTTGGGAGTCTCAAATACCTTGGAATGATAGTCCAAGTGTTGGGTCCCTATAATACTAGTGATTACCCCATTACTATTGTAGTTATACCCCTTATTTATATTGATGTACCCATGTAGTGCCCATATTGTTACTATTGTGCCACATAGAAGCCCACTATTGTTATTGTTGTGCCCTACAATATTATTGTTATGTAGGCTTTGATTGTATTGGGACCACTTAGACTCCTATATATAGAAAGGAGGTATTTTCATTTGTATCATCCAAGAATTGTTCATTTATGTAATGTAAAGGAGGTTTCCCCCTCAAAGAGGCTGAATTCTAAGGCGTGGATCTCTCTTTTCTATCTTTTTGTGAGCTGGTTTCATAACATTTGGTATCAGAGCTTTGGATTCTAGGGTTTCGCTGCTCCAAACAGGTCATCGTGGCATTTTCGCTATAACTTTTTTTCTGTGACGTTTCAGAAGTTGCAAAAAAAACCCATTTGAGAAGAATTGGCGCTGAACCTTGGGTCTGAATTTCAGAGCTTTTCTCGTGATATTTTCGGAGATATGATCTGAGGAAGTTGGTCTTTTTGCAGACTCCTGAATTACATTCAAAACAGGTGACCTGGGGAAAATCGTCATAACTCTCTCTCTGAGGATCGGATTGAAATTTCGTAAAAAGGTACAGAAAGAGGATAGACTGTAGTTTCGGATGTGTGTGTTTCAGATTCAAAGGTTGAAACAGTGACTCGTGGCACGTCGTACAAGTTCGCTCTACTGAACCAGTCTAAAAGCAAGTCACTGTGGGAGATTTCACATAACTCTTCCTTGGAGAATCCAATTTGGCTCAGACTTGTGGCATTGGAAAGAGGACGCAGAAGGCTACTACAGGTAGCAATTTCAGAATTGGATGATTCGAAATTACAGAGATACATCAGATTCAATATCAGGCTTCTATAAAGTGAAAAAAGGTGTGTAGTTTTTTTTTAATTTTTGTGTAAGCTTGGTTTAACGGAATTCAAAGGGCATAGTAAATTATTATATCGGTAACTGATGCCCCGAGGAAAGAAAATGCAAACACCTAGTAAGGAACCTGAAAGCTCTAGCATGACTCATGAAGAAGAGGAAGAAATGCTACATGATATATCAAAATTACAAGAACAAGTGCAACAAATGTCACGCTCACAAAAGCTAACAGAAGCTAAGATAAGTGGCGTGGAATCTAAGGTAAATGGCGTGGAATCTAAGATAAAGGGAATGGAAGCTAAGATGGATGGCATGGAAGCTAAGATTGACGCTAAATTTGATGGCATGGATGATAAGATGGATGAATTGAAGAAGTTGCTACAAGAAAGGGTCACTAATGGTGAAAAGGTAGTAAAGGAAACTCATGATGAGAACAAAAGAAATGTTAATCATGATTCCATAGACTCTAATGTTGGATCGAAGACTCACCATGTTCCAAAAATCGATATGAGGAAGTTTGATGGCAAGGATCCCGCCACATGGATATTACAGATGGAGCAATTCTTCGATCTCAATAATGTGCAAAACACACAAAAGGTACGTATGGCAACTTTATATTTGGAACCAAATCAGTTTGTATGGTATCAATGGCTTTGTTCTCGTAAACAATTTATCACTTGGGCAATTTTTACGGAAGAATTGATAGCACATTATGAGGATACAAAAAGCAACACTTTTTTTAGCCAATTGATAAGTCTCAAACAAAAGGGTTCAATAATGGAGCACATTGAGGAGTTCCAAAAATTGAACATAAGGGTAAAAGATATTCCAGAGGAGCATAGGATTGATGTGTTCATAGGGTCTTTAAAGGATAATATCCAACATGATGTGCGCCTTTGGGAACCTGATTCATTAGAGAAGGCATTCAGGTTAGCAAGAAAAATGGAAAGCAAAATTATGGCAACTAGGAAGCATACCATTCACAACTATAAAGATGGAAGTGTTGTTGCCCATAGTCTTCCACAACCTACAAGGTTGACACCACAACAATTGGAAGAAAAAAGAGCAAAAGGGCTTTGTTACAATTGTGATAGCAAATACACAAAAGGTCATAAGTGTGCTGAGAAGAAATTATTCTACATAGATTGTGAAGAGGAAGAAGAAAAGGAGCAAGAAAGGTCAAAAGAAGAGGATATATTCCAGGAACAAAGCCTAGATGAAGAACAAATAAATCCGACCATATCTTGTAATGCATTGGCGGGAATTACCACTCCTCAAACCATCAAGATAGAAGGACAAATCAAGAAGAAAAAGGTAATAGTGTTGATTGATTCAGGAAGCACCCACAATTTTATTCATTGTAGGGTAGCAAAAGAATTGAATTGCTTCCTATATCCAGCACCAGAGTGTCAAGTGATGATTGCAAATGGAGGAACAATAAATTGCTCTGGAAAGTGCCATAATATCAAGCTATCCATGGGAGAATATGTATTGACTAGCCCAATGCTTTCCATTCCAATGGGAGGTGCTGATGTTGTACTAGGAGTCCAATGGCTACAATCCTTGGGTACAATAGCTTTTAATTTTCAAGAACTTTTCATGAAATTTTCTGTGGAAGGAAAGGAAGTTGAATTAAGGGGTATTGCAGGGAAACCAGGAAAGATAATCAGCTCTAATGGTATGACAAAGCTTCTAAAAAAGGAGCAAAGAGGTGTAATTGCACAATTATGTTCGCTAGATGTTTCCACATTGGAATCATCTATTTCTCCAGATCTCCAAAAAGTCCTGGACAATCATTCCAAGGTATTTGAGACTCCCAAAGGTCTCCCACCTATGCGTGATCATGATCATGCTATTCATCTGATTCCAGGAAGTGTTCCTCCAAACATCAGGCCGTACAGATATCCCTATGTCCAAAAAAGTGAAATTGAACGTATGGTTGCAGAAATGCTAGAGGCTGGTATAATTCAACCGAGTCAAAGTTCTTTCTCTGCTCCAGTAGTATTGGTGCACAAGAAGGATGGATCATGGCGCATGTGTCCGGATTATAGGGAGCTCAACAAGCTCACTATTAAAGATAAGTTCCCCATTCCTGTCATTGATGAATTACTGGATGAATTGCATGGATCAATTTACTTCACCAAGTTGGATCTTCGTTCAGGATATCATCAAATCAGAATGAAGATTGAAGACATTCCGAAAACGGCATTTAGAACTCATGAGGGTCATTATGAATTTTTGGTCATGCCTTTTGGCCTTACCAATGCACCTTCAACATTTCAAGGTTTGATGAATTCAATTTTCAAACCATTCCTTAGAAAATTTGTGTTAGTATTTTTTGATGATATACTAATCTACAGCAAGTCTTGGAAGGATCATGTTGAACATGTTGACAGGGTGCTACAACTATTGGAGGAGAAACAATTATATGCAAAAAGATCCAAATGTTTCTTTGGAGTCCAGGAGGTGGAATATTTGGGTCATATTGTATCTCATGAAGGAGTTAAGGTAGACCCTAGCAAAATTAAAGCCATTAAGGAATGGAAAATCCCCACATCCATAAAGCATCTGCGAGGATTTCTTGGGTTGACAGGGTATTATCGCAAGTTTGTTAAGAATTATGGGAGAATAGCAGCACCTCTAACAACATTATTGAAGAAAGATGCATTTTCATGGACTCCGGAAGCAACAAAGGCCTTTGAACATCTTAAAGAGGCAATGTGCCAAGCACCGGTCTTAGCTACACCGGACTTCACAAAAACCTTTATTGTGGAATGTGATGCTTCAGGAAATGGAATTGGTGCTGTTCTAATGCAAGATGAAAGACCCATTGCTTTTGAAAGTCGTCCAATCAAGGGAAAGTTTTTAAGAAAAGCTATTTATGAGAAGGAAATGTTGGCAATACTCCATGCACTTAAGAAATGGCGACCCTACCTAATGGGAAGACACTTCAAGGTAAAAACGGATCATGATAGCCTTAAATACTTTTTAGAACAAAGATTATCCTCTGAAGAGCAACAAAAGTGGGTCACAAAGATGTTGGGTTATGACTTTGAAATCATCTACAAAAAAGGGAAGCAAAATGTGGTGGCAGATGCACTCTCAAGAAAGGATGAGGATGTGGAAGCATTGTTGTGCGCCATTTCTATTATCCAACCAGATTGGATAAACGAAGCAAGGGAGGAATGGAAGAATGACGAAGAAGTGTGGGCACTTATTCGAAAGCTACAACAAGATTCCAGTACGTCTGATACATTTAGCTGGAAAAATGATTCGTTATGGTACAAAGATCGCTTATACCTCTGTAAGAATTCCCAGCTAAAACAAAAGATTCTTATGGAATTGCACACTTCTCCCTTAGGAGGGCACTCAGGATTTTTAAAAACTTACCACAGGGTTAAGAAGGAATTTTTTTGGGATGGCCTTAAATCAGATATTCAAAAGTTTGTGGCGGAATGTTTGGTTTGCCAACAAAATAAAGTTGAAACAATTAAGACACCGGGTCTATTACAACCTTTATCCATTCCAAGCCAACGTTGGGAGGAGGTTTCAATGGATTTTATCACAGGTTTACCCAAGTCTGAGGGAAAGAGTGTCATCATGGTGGTAGTTGACAGACTTACCAAGTATGCACACTTTTGTGCATTATCACATCCATTTAAAGCCAGTACAGTTTCTACTGCATTTATGGAAACAATTCAAAAGCTACATGGAAACCCAAAGATTATTGTAAGTGACAGAGATCCCATTTTCACTGGAAATTTTTGGACAGAATTATTTTCTTGTCTTGGTACTCAGTTAGCTCATAGCTCATCTTATCATCCTCAATCTGATGGGCAAACTGAGATAGTAAACAAATGTTTGGAAGGATATCTTCGTTGCTTTGTATCTGATAAACAGACACAATGGGTCAAATGGTTGCCTCTGGCTGAATGGTGGTATAACACTTCCTTCCATACAGCAACAAAAATGACCCCATTTATGGCACTTTATGGGTATCAACCACCATCCATCACATCATATTTAAGAGAAAATTCTAAGGTTCAGGCAGTGGAACATCACATCGAACATCAACAACAAGTCCTCCAACTCTTAAAGGATAACCTCGTGTTGGCACAGAATAGAATGAAACAACAGGCAGATCAACATCGCAGTGAAAGAAGTTTTGATGTAGGTGATTGGGTATTCCTACGGCTACAACCATATAAGCAAATGTCCCTCAAGCAAGCTAAGAAGGATAATAAATTATCACCAAAGTATTATGGTCCGTACAAGGTGTTGCAAAAGATTGGTACTATGGCATACAAATTGGAGCTTCCTGCAGCTTCTCGATTGCACCCAGTTTTCCATGTTTCATGTTTAAAGAAGGTTATAGGCGACAAGCTCCCAGTTCAAACAATATTGCCAGAACTTGACGAGGAAGGAAAAATTATATTGGAACCGGAAGCAGTCACAGAAACAAGAACTCGACAGCTACGAAATCGATCAATTTCAGAGTATCTTATCAAGTGGAAGAACTTATCCGCTGAAGATTCCACATGGGAGGATGAGAATTTTATGCAGAAGTATCCAGAACTACTCAAGCGTTGAGGACAACACTTTTTGAAGGAGAGGGGCATGTTGGGTCCCTATAATACTAGTGATTACCCCATTACTATTGTAGTTATACCCCTTATTTATATTGTTGTACCCATGTAGTGCCCATATTGTTACTATTGTGCCACATAGAATCCCACTATTGTTATTGTTGTGCCCTACAATATTATTGTTATGTAGGCTTTGATTATATTGGGACCCTTAGACTCCTATATATAGAAAGGAGGTATTTTCATTTGTAGCATCCAAGAATTGTTCATTTATGTAATGTAAAGGAGGTTGCCCCCTCGAAGAGGCTGAATTCTAAGGCGTGGATCTCTCTTTTCTATCTTTTTGTGAGCTGGTTTCATAACACCAAGACTTTTTGGAGATCTGGAGAAATAGATGATTTCGATGTGGGAACCTCTAGCGAACATAATTGTGCAATTACGCCTCGTTTTTCCTTCTTTAGAAGCTTTGTCATACCGTTAGAGCTGATTATCTTTCCCGATTTCCCTGCAATACTACTTAATTCAACTTCCTTTCCTTTTGCACAAAATTTCATGAAAAGTTCTTGAAAATTAAAAGCTATTGTACCCAAGGATTGTAGCCATTGGACTCTTAGTACAACATCAGCACCACCCATTGGAATGGAAAGAATTGGGCTATTCAATACATATTATCCCATGGATAGCTTGATATTATGTCACTTTCCAGAGAAATTTATGGTTCCTCCACTTGCAACCCTCACTTGACACTCTGGTGCTAGATATAGGAAGCAATTCAATTCCTTGGTTATCGTACAATGAATAAAATTATGAGTACTTCCTGAATCAATCAACACTATTACCTTTTTCTTCTTGATATGTCCTTCTATCTTGATAGTTTGAGGAGTGGTAACTCTGGCCGGATTCATTTCTTCTTTATCTATGGTTTTTTCCTGGAGTGTATCCTCTTCTTTTGACATTTCTTGTTCCTTTTATTCCTCATCTTCACAATCTACGTAGAATAATTTCTTCTCAGCACACTTATTACCTTTAGTGTATTTTCTATCACAACTGTAACAAAGCCCTTTTGCTATTTTTCTCCCAATTTTTGTGGTGTGAACCTTGTAGGTTGTGGAAGGCTAGGGGCAACAACACTTCCATCTTTATAGTTGTGAGTGGTAGGCTTCCTGGTTGCCATAATTTTTCTTTTCATTTTTATTGCTAACCTGAATGCCTTCTCCAATGAATCAGGTTCCCAAAGGCGAACCTCATGTTGGATATTATCCTTTAAAGTCCCTATGAACACATCAATCATATGCTCCTCTGGAATATCTTTTACCCTTATGTTCAATTTTTGGAAGTCCTCAATGTGCTCCATCATTGAACCCTTTTGTTTGAGATTTATCAATTGCCTAAAAAAGGTGTTGCTTTTTGTATCCTCATAATGTGCTATCATTTCTTCTATAAAAATTGCCCAAGTGACAATTTGTTTATGAGAGAAAAGCCATCGATACCATACAAACTGATTTGGTTCCAAATATAAAGTTGCAATACGTACCTTTTGTGTGTTTTTCACATTATGGAGATAAAAAAATTGATTCATCTATATTATCCATGTTTCGGGATCCTTGCCATTGGACTTCCTCATATCGATTTTTGGAACATGGTGGGTCTTCAATCCAACATTAGAGTCTATGAAATCATGATTAACATTTCCTTTTTTCTCATCAAGAGTTTCCTTTACTACCGTTTCACCGTTAGTAACCATTTCTTGTAGCAACTTATTCAAATTTATCTTCAATTCTTCCATCTTAGCATCCATTCCATTCATTTTAGCATTCATTCCATTCATCTTAGCTTCCATGCCATCCATATTAACTTGCATTCCATTCATATTAGCTTCCATTCAATTCATTTTGTTTCAGTTACCTTTTGTGAGAGTGAAATTTGTTGTACTTGATCTTGTAATTTTGATATATCATGTTGCATTTCTTCCTCTTCTTCACAAGTCATTCTAGAGCTTTCACATTGCTTACTAGGTGTTTCCATTTTCCTTCTTTAGGGCATCAAGTAATGCTAATAATTCTTCACTAGTCCCTTTGAATTCCTTCAAACTAATTTTTCAAACCAATCTTATGCAAAATTAAAAAAAAAAAAACTACACACCTTTATTTTTCACTTTGTAAGAGCTCGATATTGAATCTATTATATCTCTGTAACTGCGGATCTTGAATATCTAAAATTGTGTCCTGAAGTAGCCCTTTGAGTCCTATTTCTAACCCCACAAACCTAATCAAGATTGTATTCTCCAAGGAAGAGTTATGCCAAATCTCCTACGGTGACCTGATTATATACTAGTTCAGTAGAGCAAACTTGTACGAAGTTCCACGTGTCACTATTTCAACCTTAGTATCTAAAACTGATATATAGAAAATTACAGGAAGTCCTCTTTCTAAAACTTCTGACGAAATTTCAATCTGATGCTCAGAACAAAAGTTATGACGATTTTCCCCAAGTCACCTGTTTGGAATGTAATTCGAGAGTTTGCAAAAACCCTAACTTCCGCAGATTATATCTCTGACAATCTAGTGAGACAAGCTCTGAAATTTGGAGCTGAAGTTCAGAATGATTGCAGCTCAAATGGGTTTTTGTTTTAGCTTCTGAAACATCGCAGAAAAAAGTTATAGAAAAAATTCCAAGATGACATGTTTGGAGCAGCAAAACCCTAGAATCCAAAGCTCTGACACCAAATGTTAGGAAACCAGCTCACAAAAAGATAGAAAAGATAGATCAACACCTTAGAATTTAGCTTCTTCGAGGGGGAAACCTCTTTTACTTTACACAAATGAACAATTATTGGATGATACAAATGACTAAACCTCCCTTCTATATATAGGATTCTAAGGGGTCACAATATAATCAAGCCGACATAACAGCAATAACATAAGGGCACAACAATAACAATAATGGGTTTCTATGGGGCACACTAATAACAATATTGGGAAAATAGGGGTACAATAATAACAATAAGGGATACAATGACAATAGAAATGGGGGAATCACTAGTATTATAGGGACCTAACATCATCACTGAGTATGAGATTAGAACTAATGTTAGAAAGGAGAAGATCCATAAAAGACCAAAAAACAAATTCCCAAGAATGTCTCCCTTCTAGTTGATGAGGAGGAGATTCCTTATGTAGAAGAAAATATAATAACCGAGAGGAGGAAGAAATTAAAAGTTGATAATTCTCAAAAAATTAGGGCTAGTAGTGCAGATCCTAGTGAAAACTCAAAAGGAGGCAGGGAAATCATTACACCAGGAGTTGAAATAAAGGATGGCATTATTAAAACAAAACAAAATGCCATTCGACACAAGTTGATGAAGACAAACTTAATTGAAGGTATTCATACATTTCAACTTAATGTCAGCCAAGACGATAAACCAAATGAAGGAAAATTTAAATATCAAATTAGAAAGCCACACCACTTGAATGTTTACAACTTGAAGACATTGATGAGGTACAATCCATATGCTCATGTGGTTGATTATGTGCTTCATATTGATCCAATTCAAGTTCCCAACAAAGAAGCATTTGATAAGTCAAAATGTTTTGAATACAAATATTATGTACTTAGGGGGGACCATTCTGTAGAAGCTCAAAGGCAATTGATGGAGGAATTTCCCATTAACCCACGTTTTGAAGCAATGAAATGTATCATTTATGTTGGTTTAACACATACAAAAGAAAATTTATGGGCATAGATCATAATACAGATAATGAGTATAGGAAGTCTATGACTTTCATCCAAAGGGTTAGATTTATCATAATGAATTTGAAGAAAAATGTGGTGGGGATAAGACAAAGGTTAGTCTAGCCTTTCGAAAAGAATGTTGTATGGAAATTGGTTATCAAATTGAGGAAAAAATCAATTCAAAAGGTGGCAAAGTAAATTTTGATATATTCAAAGGTATGTATAACATTTTCTAGGTTGAATTTAGAACTTGAGAGATATGGGAATTTATTAATGATTTTTTTGACATGTGGGAGAACAATAGCATTAAAAACCAGAAGGTCAAAATGTCTAAACCATTGATATGTAGTGGCGGTAAATCAGGTCCTGAAATGAAGCTCCTTCCAGAAGATATGACTATCACACCTTGGAGATAATTGCAAGGAGTGAAGGATGAAAATATTGTCAAAAAAATATTATCTGATGTGAAGTCAAGGGAATTATCATTGGACAAAATGTGTGAGGAATTTCAAAAGTAAGTTTGTTGAATTATTTTTACTTATTTCTAAATTATAAGTTTCTTTTCAATATAAAATATTAGTGTTGGTATTATTTGTTATACATATCATTATAACTTTATTTATTCAGTCACAAGGTTTACATGAGAATATAAAAACAAATGGTTAAATTGTTGAATGAAGATAGCTGGGATGATGTTGTACGCAACTACCCAGATTCAAGTTCTACATCAACTATAAAAGATTTGTATCTTGCATTTAAAAAGGTATGTTGATTTATACATTCATTTTTATTCATGTGTATATTGTTTTTTATTTTATAACTTACACAATAATTTTTTATTCATTAAAGATGAAGAATGATGCAAATGGAGAACCAGATAGTTTCAAAAGCTTTATTTTAAAAAACAAGATGGAAAGACTGAGAAAGTAGTGTCTTAGTAATGTTGAACTTGATCCTAGTCTTACTCATTTCATTTGGAATGAGCTTGAGGCTATCAAATATCAAATACTACAAGGTTATTGTGAATACATTGTAAAACTCATACCTGAAAGGTATTATTCCCTAGTTACTGCAGATATCCCTCATGGTTTCAATATCCCAAACATTGAGTATGATAGTGACCCTGATACTTATCAAGCTCTTAGTATGTGGTTGCGGGATTTGTAGAAGTCAAAACATCACCATTATGGAGATTTGTGATATTTCATTCAGACACACAATTTGCAATGTTATTGACAAGCTTCAAGGGAAAAGAAAACTCAAGGATGCAGCTTACTTGGTAATATGTTGAAATTGTATGTTTGATTAAAGTTAAAAAAATAATTTATGTACAAGTTAATTGAAATTTTACTATTTCGTGTTACAAGAAAAAGTCAAATCTTATTAACTACGGAGATCAACCAATTATAAGTGATTGTGAGTTCATCCATGTTGAAATTTTGACAAAAGATGATAGTTATAAGCCTATGCTTCTTAATCGGGTAAATGGAAAGAGTCATAGCCAAGTACTGGTTTATGATGTTGTTGTAAAAGAACTAACATATGAAGATAGAGAAGCAAAAGGAGAGATAGTTAACATTGATAAAAAACCACAGTCATTGATTAACTATCTTATAGATTTATGTTCAAATGAAGGAGATTAGGTTTTGGATTTATTCTCAGTGTCAAGTAAGTTTTATTATATAAAATTGAATTTCAATATCTTGTTTTTTTATATTTATGTGATTATACTAATTTACTTAATTATTTATTTTGTTCTTGATGATTAAGTACAACAGTAGCATGTTGCCTACAAAAAGTAAGAAATTGCAATGCTATTGAAAAAGACCCAATACATTGTCATTTATTCAGCAAAGAATTAATGTTCTTCAATTTCTTCCAGATGCAATGAAAGAAGTTGGTTTGAGGAAAGGGGCTTTTAATGAATCACATGTGGCAAAAAAGGTAAAGTAACCTCAACCACCATTACATGGAATGATTGTAAAGGCATACATTAGGAGATTCGCAGACATCAAAGATCCATTAGAAGAGGAAAATGAGCGAACTTAAGCATAAAATATTATGGAAGAAGACAATGATGAAACCCTAGAAGATAAAGAGTATGGATTACATGATATTATGGATTAAATTTAAGTTATGCTTGGAAATCAAGCTCATTTTTTGTAACTATTAATTAGTTATACTTGTAATTTTTTGACTTTGACATTTTATGATAAGAATAAGTATTCAGTTATTGTTGTTATATGTTCACTATTTGTATTATGTGTTTTTTGCTTTAATTTTTATGTGAATTAGTATTTTTTGAAAAAAAAAATGTGATTATTATTATTTTTTGACATGAAATTCATAAAAATTTCTATTATTTAACCATTTTTGTTAAATATTTCCTATAGAATTTGTTTATTTGACATGTCATTTTTAGCAAAAAGTCTCAAAATGTAACTTTTTTGTTATATTTATATTAAAAATGTATATTTTTATGTCAACTATTAAAAATTATTGTTTTGTAAGAGACAATTATTTGATGTGCATTGAAATATTAATTAACTATATATAAATATATAGAAGATCGAACCTTTAAAATATCGACCTTTTATTCTTTTAACTATGCAAAAAAACAAAGATATCACTACAAAAAAATGAAAAGAAAAAAAAAATTATGAAGAAGAGGACAACTTCAAAAATTGCTAAATTTAGAAAATAATTATTCACATTTAATACATTAGAAAATTTAAAGTGTCAAAAATTGTGATATATATATATATATATGTGTGTGTGTGTGTGTGTGTGTGTGTGTGTGTTTTACGAATCAACACTTTTCAAAGTAGGTTGATTTTTTTGCTACGTCAAAAAAAGGGTAATCATATCAGTTCCCGTTTCAAAGTTTATATTTTTTATGATGTTTTCGTCTATACTAGGGGCATTGAATAATTTCGGTGGCTTTGGTACTTATCTTGTTGAAGGTGTGTTATATGTGTTTTAACAATTGTTGCTTCTATGTGAACTATTTTTCTAGTTCATCAACGATTCATCCATATGTATATGTTCTTGTGTCTTCACTAAATTAGTATTGTTACTCTTCTTTTAAAGGCTCACTTTTATCTCCCCTTTGGTAGAAGAACATTAATACATTCTGTAGCTGAACATTCCACAAGGAATACTCACTTGTTCATCTAAAATTACATGTACAATACTCTCCCATGTTGAACACCAGAACCAAGGAAAATCTCTAAGAAACAATGGTAGTCAGGCCTTATTTTGGAAAGGGATCCCACACCAAATGATGTGAAGTCTAATTGGGACTTTTCATCGGTGATACCTCCTTTCATGTTGGTGGTATCCAACATTGTCAATATCTTGGTGCTAGAAGGAGAGTCAAATAACAAGTTGTCCCCATTGAGTCTGTTTTGAATCTCTTATCTTAAATGGCTCACCCCCAAATCATAATCCTGGAATATTTCTCTAAACTATCCCCTAGAAAACATTTCATCTTTGTGGAACAACTTGATGACCTATCTCAATTCAAGTTTGATAGTGAGTGTGATACATCCATTACGGATCATGCATCTCTTTTTCTTAAGTTTTGTGAACGCTATGAAATTGACTGTGAATATGTGGCTTGTATTCTTTTCTACCTCACACATGAAGGTCAAGTTAATCAATGGTGTCATACCCTACTACCCATTTCCATTCATTATTTTAAACACCTCATCAAGGAGCTTCATTTATAATTTGATAGGTATGATTACTATGATGTCCTTAGAATAATTTATTAACTAATAATGAATCCTAATGAATCAATTGAGAATTTTTCTAATCATTTCCTTCACCTATGTTATGAATTTCTTGAAGAAGACATGGATTGGGATTTATTTAAAAAAAAGTTTGAGTGTTTGGTTCACATCTATTTTCATGGTGAATTTGAAACCCCTGATATTTATTCTTCCCAACTTTTGTAAATCATGAGGCACCTCTAATTTCAGAGGAGGAACCTACTATCCCTTTTGTTCCTTATCCTCCTCCTTTTCTAGTTTTGATGTGGGTGCCTCCTTGCATTGATGTCAAAGTTGGGAAATATGAAAATTAAATGCCCAACTTGTCTCTTCAACCTACATCCATTTCTTATTATCTACATCTAGTGGAGGAATCTTGGAATGGTTCATGGAGCCTAGGGTGAAGGCTAATCCTTCAGCTCCTCAAGATGATACTAGCTTTCTTAACCTCAATCCTTAATCTCGTTCCACTGAAAGTATTACTTCCTTAAGGGACATTTTTCATCCTTTATCATCTACATGCCATGAATATTTGTACCATGATCTACTTGATAAATATGCTCCACCAACTAGTTCTGCACACTCTCTTGATTTTCGAGTTGTTGGTTCAAATTGTGATCAAGTACAAGGAAGTCATATTACACAGGTAGAGGAGAAGGAAAGTGAAGAGACTCTTGATCTCTTTTCCCTCTTTCAAAACCCTCTATTTTATGATGTTGTTCCTTCATTCTTAGATTATCTTGAATCTACTAATCTCGGTAGTCAACTGAATGAAGTAAATTTTCTTAATAAATATATAGTCTTGGGAAACCATCATTCCAATATTGATGAATCTTTTGATGAGTACAATGATGAATTCTCAAGTGCACCAACTCATCTTTTGGTTTCTCAAGAATATTTTGATTTGAAAGAATTATATCTAGAATCTGATCTGGTTAAAGAAGGTGTTCTTATGGAAAGTTCCTCTTCATCTCACTATCCCTTATACTCTACTATTTATGATGCAACTATTTGCACGAAGACACTCCATTCTCTTCAAGTTATTCATCTAATGAGTTAACTTCTCAATTGACACAAGGTAGTGAGGTTATCCATGATGAAAGAAAACAAAAAAAATCATTGAGTGCCCACTCTACTCCTTGTCATTTTCAATTTTTCATGAAGAAGATTCTTCTATCCAGGTTACTCATGAAATTTTTCCAGTATATTGATCCTTACATGTGCATTTAGAAGAATCTTTAAGATTAAGTAATATGGTTGTTGAAGTTGTAAAATACGATCAATCAGTGATAGATATGGTTGTCCTCTGGTTAGTAGTGGTCCTATTGAAATTACTAGTAGCAACTATCTACACACCATGAATGATCTGATTCAATTTTCAATATGTGATTGTAAAACCCTTGAAAGTTCTAGGACTTGTCAGAAAGTCGAGGCACCTCAACTTTTGTTGATGGTTATGTTAGGATCTCACAACCCTATTGATCCATATCCATGTGAGGCTCTCATACTTTACTCAGGTTCAGAGTGTGTATCTCTCATGGAAGCATGGAGCTGTGAAGTTGATCATTTCAAATATTATCTTTGGCCGAAGGAATAATGCCTATCAAATACATTTTAGAAAAGTCAGCTGCTATTTTTTCTTGTGAATGTTATACTTATAATCATTTTCTTGTTTGCATCAAAAATCCTCTTGAGTAATAGTGAACGCGTGATTTATCTAGTGAATCAAATTCTTCTTCACTCATTTCACTTATTTCGATGATTACGATGCTATTGCAATATGTAACTAGGTACAAGGAAATAGTGTTTCATATTTATCGTGCAAGGGAGATGATTCTATTATTGAAAGCATTTGTGTAGCTATTCAAACTGATATGTCTTTGTTTTCTACTAACCGAGAATCTCATAACATAATCGGTCCATCTAATCATCATACTTACTTTAGTAACTGTCATCCAAATTATCATTTTCCCACCAGCATATCCGATGATATTTTTTCTACATTGATTAATAATTATGGTTTATCTCATTCTTCTGATACTTTTCAATAAATTGAGGCACTTCAGCCTTCGTTGATGGTTATGTCAAGCCCTCACTACCTTGACAAGCCTTCTAAATATGATCAGTTTTATTTTCCCTTAAAATATTCTCATCCTGATCCCGTGATTTCAATTGAAAATTCATCTTTTCAAGGATTTGATGGTTTTCAAAAGGATTGTTTTGAGTTTCATGATCTAATCTATGATCAATTAAAAGCATCATACTTAGCAATCCCTTTTGGTAATAACAATAAGTTCCAATATTTTTGGATGTTAGCTAAGGAGGATAGTACATATGAATATGCATTCACAAGAAGCTTGTGAGGTTTGTTTGATTAGGTTTTTCATTGAAAATGTAAGATTGGAAGTTGGTTAGAAGTAGTGGTTATGACATATATTTATGCTGACATGCAAGACCTTCAATTCATTGTTCAAGTTATTCAAGATCTTATATTTTCTATTGCACATTGTTTTAATTGCTCGTGTCTTTGTGTATGTAGATCGAGAGTAGTTACAGTGGCTACCGTTGAAAATTTCATTACAATTGACCCTGGCCTTCTAGCTAGCAAGGTTAGAAGTAGGTCTAGATGCATATTGGTCTCCCTTGCACACTTGCCCTGCACTCACTCTCTGTAGTCTTTCTTGTGTTTTCTTACTTTTGTCTTGCATGTTGTTTTCGGTTTAGCATCCATTTTCTTTGCCCTTTTTATTTTGTTTTATTGTTGTGTATTATCTCTTCTTTTATGTTTTGTTTAATAAGATTTTGCATGAATGATGTTCCCTTTGGATGAAAGACAATGTGGAAAAAATTGAAAAGGGTAATTGTGACAACAAACGATGCTTAGCTTATCCATTATCCTCTTCTCTATCTTGGGTTTATATATTATGGGTCAATGATGTTTTAATGGAAAAGAAAATCCTCGTGTAAAGAGAGTTTTGTGTGAAAACATGACACCCGCATCTATTATAGGAACCTCGTTTCTCTACTCAATTCTTTATGTTTTGATGATTTACATGCTAATCCAATGAAGTAGATAAATACAAGGGGAAAATATTAACAAGTAAATTCATATTAGAGGTTTTATATATGTTTCTATGAAGAAACAACCTCTTTTTCTCTCAATAAGCTGGGATCCGCCTTCCACCCCATGAAATAAATAAGTATCGAAGCACAATCCTATAAAGTAAAATAAATAAAGGGTGAAAGAAGAGAAATGATTTGTGTGTGAGGATAGGAAGAAAGTAAGTTCCCTGAGGTATTGTCTAGGCTTGATGGCAATGAAGCAATGCTTGCATTCTTGAAGTGACTCTGTCGGGGTACTATCAAGGCCTACTGGTAGTGGGGCAACACCAGAGATGAAAACTCATACTCTGAATATCTTAAGCTCATGAATTACATTACCCTTCTCATGAATCAAAACATTATGATGTGGTTGGACTTTTGAATGTGTTGAAATGAGAAAGCGATGAGGGGGACTATGTATATAACCATGTTAAATGGGGAATTTAGAGTAATCTACATAAGGAATCAATACTTTTAACAAAACTAGACCTTGTGTATAAACTATACCAAGGTAGAGAAGATGGAGTTCCACCAGTGTGTCACCGTTTTGTCACTATAACAAACACCCTCCAAAACTTGGTTGACACTTGAATTTTGGAGCCTACTGTGGATCTTGCAATCGTTCCTTCCATAGTAACTTTATGGTCAATCAATGCTTTGTTAAGTATTCTAGTATTCTTCTCATTTTGTAAGTCTCAAAGTCACCTGCTCACACATGCTCAACCTGTAAAAATTTCATGAAAAGCTCCTACCTAAGAAACTTGACTTCACTCAACCCTCTGAAACTACACACTGCAGAACCTTAACAATCACGCTTAGCCCTTGCCTCTTAGAACTATGCAATGTGAAGTTCCTACGTACTATGCAATGTGCAGTTCCTGCATCTTAGAAATGCGCAGTGTGTAGTATTAGTGCTCAACCCTAGCCCCTTGAGTTTCAAAACTACACAACCTTTCCTTCCAGTCAGTTGCCTCTTTGCACCTCATAGTCTCAAGCTTTAAGTTTCTAGCCTAAATCCATGAGCTACGCAACTACGCAAGTCCTAGGCCTCTTTCCATCCAAAACTACGCAGTGGGAAACCTCAAGCCTCAAGCTTCATGCCTGCCTCCTTGGGCCCCTCAACTACATAGTCACTCTGTCATATCCTTCCTGAACTATGCATTGTGCAGTCTATAGCTTTAGTCCTAGCCCCTGAGCTCTTGATTTGTGCAATTGTGAAATCCCTTAACCAATTTCTCAGTTCAAAACCTATTTCCATCTTAGTCAGTGATTTCATGAATGATCCAAATTGGATCCATAAACGATTGTCAAAGAACCATGACTGTATCGGGACGAAACAAATCCTTGAAGAATCCAAAACAGCAATCGAAACACCCTGAACTAGTGGCCATGGCAGCCGGCACGGAACGACGAGGACCTCGGCCAAAGTGCGCTGACCGAGGCCCATGGAGACTGTGCAGGAGGTCGATGTAGCCCCTGGGAGCCTTGGAACGAGAAAAGGAGCTGATTTTCGATGCGCGATTAGCGATTAGCTCCTAGCGCTAATCGCACATTGCTGGGCAAACAGGGCCGAAATGGAGGGGCCTTAAGCCCTTGGTCACGTTGGGAGCTGGAGAACCACGGGCGGAGAAATGAAAAGTGCCAACATACGAAGGTGGGACCCACGACCTGGAAACCAGCGGTTTTGCGGTAAGAGGTTTTGGAGGAGAGTGGAGCGATCCCACTCAGCGGTCAACGTGTGGCAGCAGAGGTGAGAGAAAAACCGTCGTGATCGTGCATTATCAGTCGAGCAAGTCAACCACGCTCAACGTGCGTATGACGTTGGATCTTAAGGAGCCCAAATCAGACGGCTGAGATTGCGCCCGATAGAAAGAAGCGGAATTGACAGGGAATTAAGATGCAATTTAAGGGGATTTGGAATTCGTTGACCGCCACGGTGGAGAAAGAACGTATCCACGACATAACTGAAGAAACGAATCGACGAACAAGCTGGCACTGTTCTGATGGAGACACATGGCTACTTCCCGAGCATTCATGCTGACGCCGAATAAGGAACTCCAAGCACACAGGCAGTAGGCGAATCGACGCGGGCAGGAGAGGAACCGAACAGGCATGGAGATCGAATGGCTAAAGCCATGAACAGAGACAGTCGAATAGAGATTCTGAGAGGAGGAATACAGAAGAGTCCAAGCGACCAAGAGAGATAGTGAACAATGACCCTAAGAGGAGGACTGAGCATAGAGAGCAGTAAAGCTAAGCAGAGGCGATAGAGGACCAAGCTGACCACAGGCAGCATCGAGCACCAGAGAGCTTGAAGAATCAAGCCTTCCCATAGAGGAATCTATCTAGATTGAGCATCATAGTTGGCTCTTTCCACTGTAGACCAAGGGTCACAAAGCTAGTAGGAAGAACAAGAGTCTGTGTACTCCGAGTGGGTTGGGGAATCCAAGAACCACCCTGCCAAGCAAAATCAGCTTCAGGAGAACTCATATTGAGTCCCTGTATTGTAATTTCTCTGCTGGAAGACACAATAAAATAAGGCCACCACTGAAGCTAGACCAGAGACGTAGCCCTGGAGAATAGGGTTAACTCCTTATTAAAAAGTGTTTGTGTCTTTGTGTTGCTTACTATATTTCTCTGCTGTCTTTCTACTTATTTTCTGTGTATTGGAAATCTGATCGATCAGTTGCTTAAATAACACAGAACACACACCATCACATGAGTCTGTAATACCTTTTGTTTAATAAATCTTCAATTGAGGTCACTCATAGGGTAATTATCAGATCAAGTGGTATCAGAGCTCTAGGTTGTAAGGTTAGACAAGCTTGTGTTGGTTTAGTTGTGAATGCTCACTAGATCAAAGCTCAAATTAGGAGAAGGAGAGTTGGTGGAAACTAATCCTGAAATTAGGAGAGTCTATTCTCGGAAGACAATGTCAGAGGAAGGTTCTATAGGACCAAACCCTCAATTCATAGAAAGTTACTTAGCTATAAAGTCTATGGTAGAAGAAATGTATAGGGACTTTAGAAAGCATAACGGTGAAGATTCATCAGGCTCTAAGCAAGATAAAGAAGAAGATGAATCGCATTCCCATGACCACTCCAAAGGAAAGGGGAGAGAGGAAAGCTTCCCTACACCTCCTAGTAGCCCTATGCATAATAAGAAGGCATGTTTGATTAAGTTAGATGTTAAATTTGATTTTCTTATATATGATGGAGAGCTAAATGTTGAAAAGTTAGACAATTGGATTATACAAATTGATTTGTATTGCAGAGTACAAAATATAGACTCAGACAAGAGCAAGATTCAGCTGGCAAGCCTGCGCCTAGGAGGCACTGCCTTGGTTTGGTGGGAAGGCAGAACCCAAGTTGATATGAGGAGGCATGGTAAGACCATCTCTGTCTGGAGTGAATTTGTTATTGCAATCAGAAAGCAGTTCTATCCATTGGCCTACATGCAACAAGCCATGATGAGTTGGCAAACTCTTCGGCAGTTGAAAGGGAAAAGTGTACAAGGGTATACTCAAGAGTTCAGAAAGAGAGCATTGATGTGGGTATTTCATTAGACTCACCAGAAACTCTTTTGAAGTACATTGATGGTCTACATAGCTACATGAGGCATACCATCCTCATGTTTAATCCCACTAGTATAGATGAGGTATTTGTACAAGCTACTCATCTAGAAGGTAGAGGAAAGAATGGAAATCCAGAAGTTGGGGGACCATCCCAACCCACTGTAAGCAAGAGCAAGGAGAAAAGAAAGCAGAAGTGGAAAGCAAGGAAGGCTAACACTACACATAAAGGCAAAGCTTCATGCACTCACTGTAAAAAGGAGGGGCATGATGATGAGCACTGTTGGATTCTGCATCTAGAGCTGAGACCTAAGAAGTCCAAGGGCAAGAAGAAGAAGATTGTTGCAGCTATTCAAAAAGATTTGGGGTCAGACTCGGGAGATGAAACAATCATTGCAGCCACAGGTATAAAAGGTAAGAATTCTGAAGCATCTACTAGTAATTCTGCTCAATCTGTCATTGATGAAGAACATGAGAGAAAAAGACATGAGCTTTTCCATATTCGAGTTGTTTCCAAAATTCAAAAGATTGATACTTTGTTTGATAGTGGCTCACAAGTAAATCTGATTTCTGAAGCAATTGTAAAGAAATTGGGATTAGTAAATACACCTCATAAGAATCCATACCCATTAGGATGGTTGAATGATAAAGCACAACTACAAGTGACTAGACAGTGCAAACGCAAGTTTTCTTTTGGGTCAACATTTGTAGATGAGGTTGAGTTAGATGTAATTCCTTTGGATATATGTGGAATTGTTTTAGGAAGTCCTTACTTGTATGATAGAAAGGTTATTTTCTATAGAGCTGAGAACAAGTATCTACTTGTTAAAGATGGAATCGAATACTTTGTAAGAGCTCATAAGCTCAAGAATAATTATACTCTCATAAACTCAGGAAAGATGAAAAGAATGATAAATTCATGCAAACAGTTCTTACTGATGGTTGTAAAGGAAAAGAAAACTGATAAAACCAATGTATTTGAGGGTTGTAATTCTGATCAGCAAGCTGATATAGAAAAGATTGTTTCAGAGTATGATGTCTTGTTTCAAGAACCTCAATGTTTGCCACCCAAAAATGGAATAGTACATGATATTATTTTGCAGCAAGATGTTCCTTTGCCTAACATTGGGATGTATAGGTTATCTGGTTAGAGAATGTTGAAATCAAGAAGCAGGTGCAAGAGTTTCTCGAGAAAGGTTTCATCTGGCCTAGAACATCACCATGTGGGTCACCAATCGTTTTGGTGAGAAAGAAAGATGGCTCGTGGAGAATGTGCATTGATTATCGAGCACTGAATAAAATAACAATAAAAAATTGTTATCCCCTTCCTCGCATAGATGATCTTTTATATCAATTGAAGGAAGTTGTTTATTTCACCAAGCTGGATTTGCACATTGGATACCATCAGGCCAGAGTTGCAAAGCAAGATGCATGGAAGACTGATTTCAAAACAAAGCAGGGATTGTATGAATGGTTGGTTATGCCTTTTGGCTTGACCAATGCCCCTGCTACTTTCATGAGATTAATGAATGATGTACTCAGACCTTTTCTTGATGATTTTGTTATTGTGTATCTGGATGACAATCTGATTTTTAGTAAAACGTGGGAAGAACATTTAAAGCATGTTAAGCAGACATTAGATATTTTGAAAAGAGACAAAAATTATGTTAAACTCTCCAAATGTGAATTTGGCAAAACCTCTCTAAATTATTTGGGTCATATAGTAGGGGGAGGTGAATTGAAAATAGATCCCTCTAAAGTGGTAGTCATTGTAAACTGGCCTAAACCCAAGTTTGCTACAGAAGTGAGAAGCTTCTTAGGAGCAGCACAGTATTGGAGGAAGTTCATTTCAAATTCTTCCTCATTTGCAGCTCCCTTACATGCTTTGACAGGATTGAACAAGGTGTTTCAGTTGGGAGGCAAACAGCAGAAAGCCTTCAACACCTTGAAGGAAAAGATTAGTACAACACCTGTACTAGCACTGCCAGATCTACAAAGACCATTTGAGATCCAAACTTATGCGAGTGACTATGCCATGGGAGTAGTGTTGACACAACACGGTAAACCCATATGTTATCATTCTAAGACTTTTAATCCTGTAGTAATCAACTATCCTACATATGATAAGGAATTGTATGCATTAGTTCAAATTTTGAAAAAGTGGAAGCATTACTTAATGGGCAAAGAAACAGTAATACATATTGATCATCAGCCACTTCAATACCTACACTCCCAAACTAAGTTGCAACAATCAAGACATTATAGATGGATGGGTTTTCTACAACAGTTTCATTTAGTCATCAGATATAAAAAGGGCATACATAACAAGGTTGCAGACATGTTATCTAGACCCATTATAAATGCATCTACCATACTTAAGCATAATTTTGCGCTGCATGAAAGCCACATAGAACAGTATGCTCAGGACATGGACTTTAAAGATGTATATGCAACTTTGATTCAAGGCAAAAGAGTAGAATAATTGGACTATCATGTAAAGGACCGACTCTTATATCATTGTGGGAAACTCTGCATTCCACAAACTGAGAGAGCAAAGATAATTAGGGAAGGACACACTTCTCTAATATCAGGTCACTTTGGGGTAAGTAAAATAGTTGCACAGCTGCAAAGGTTCTGTTATTGGCCGAGAATGAGTGAGACAGTTTCTAGATACGTAAAGGGATGTGCTATGTGTGCTAAAAGCAAGCCCAGCAACAGAAAACTAGGCTTGTACAACCCATTGCCAGTTCCTTCTCACCCTTGGGAAAGCATTTCCATGGATTTTGTTGGAGGACAGCCAAAATCTAGGAAAGGTCATGATTATCTATATGTTGTTGTGGATAGATTCAGCAAAATGTGTATTTTGATACCCTTTAGTAAACATATTACAGCTGAACAAACTGCAAAATTATTCTTTGAATATGTATGGGTTCATTTTGGATTACCCACTTCTATTATATCTGATCAAGACAGCTAATTTGTGGGAAATTTTTGGTCCAGTCTGTGGGAACTAATGGACACCAAATTAAAGAAAAGCACAGCTTTTCATCCACAAAAAGATGGCCAGACAGAAGTAGTTAACAGGAAAGTGATGCAGTTACTGAGAGGATATTGCAACAAACACCCTAAGCTTTGGGATGAACACTTGTGTTACGTGAAACATGCTTACAATAGATCCAAACACTCTTCTACCCAGAGATCTCCTTTCGAGACCTACTTTGGTTTCATACCAAGGTCTCCCTTGGATTTTTCCTTTAGTAAAGATACCATGGTTGATAGACACAGTGATGTGGATAGGGCAACTAGGTTCATTGAACAGATCCAGGAGATCCACCAAGAAATATAGGAACAGCTGGAAAAGGGCCAAGACAAGTACAAGGCTAGGCATGATAAGCATTGGATGGAGCATAGTTTTCAAGTTGGAGACCAAGTCTAGCTATATATCAGCAAGGACAGGATGCAAGGTGAAGGCAAGAAGCTAAAACCTATCAGGTACAGACCCTTTAGGATACTTGAGAAGATTGGTGAAAATTCTTTTTGCCTTGATCTGCTAGCTTACATGCACATCTACTCAGTCATGAACGCAGATTGCTTGAGGTTGTTTCAACCTTCAACGATTGAGGACCCTGAAGAGCAGATTCAATTACCTTCTGTTGATGACATGCTACCTAAATATCTTAATGAGTTGTAGGAAGATACAGTGCTGGATAGGAAGGTAAGGATGACGCGCAGTGGACAGGTGGAATACCTCAGGATTGGGCTTAAAGGTTTGAAGCCGAGCAGTGCGAAGTGGATTGATATTGGACAAGTGAGATAGTAGTTTTCTCACTTAGTCGATGCTTGAAGAAAACCAACTTTTGGTGGTCCAAAAGCTTTTCAGTAGGGAGGTCGTGATCCAAATCGGATCCCTAAACGACTGTCAAAGAACAATGACTGTATCGGGACGAAACAAATCCTTGAAGAATCCAAAATAGCAATCAAAACACCCTGAACTAGTGGCCATGGCAGCTGACGTGGAACGGCGAGGACCTCGGTCAAAGCACGCTAACCGAGGCCCATGGAGACTGTGCAGGAGGTCGATGTAGCCCCTAGGAGCCTAAGAACAGGAAAAGGAGCTAATTTTTGATGCGCGATTATCGATTAGCGCCTAGCGCTAATTGTGCATTGTTGGGAAAACAGGGCCAAAATGGAGGGGCCTTAAACCCTTGGTCATGTTGGGAGCCGGAGAATCGCGGGTGGAGAAACGAAAAGCACCAACGTACGAAGGTGGGACCCACGACCTGGAAACCGGCGGTTTTGATCGGGGCGCCCTTGAATGGAAAGAGGTTTTGGAGAAGAGCCGTAGGTGAGAGAAAAACCGTCGTGATCGTGCGTTATCAGTCGAGCAAGTCAACCACGCTCGACGTGCGTATGACGTCGAATCTTGAGGAGCCCAGAGCGGATGGTTGAGATTGCACCCGATAGAAAGAAGTGGAATCGACAGGGAATTAAGCCGCGATTTAAGGGGATTTTGAATCCGTTGACCACCATGGTGGAGAAAGAACATATCCACGACATAACCGAAGAAAAAAACCGACGAACAGGCTAGAGTTGTTCCGATGGAGACACGTGGCTACTTCCTGAGCGTTCATGCTGACACCGAACAAGGAACTCCAAGCACGCAGGCAGTAGGCAAATCAACACAGGCAGGAGAGGAACCAAATAGGCATGGATCGAATGGCTAAAGCCATGAACAGAGACAATTGAATAGAGATTCAGAGAGGAGGAATAGAGAAGAGTCCAAGCGACCAAGAGGGACAATGAACAGTGAACCCTGAGAGGAGGACTGAGCACAGAGAGCAGTAAAGCCAAGCAGAGGAGATAGAGGGCCGAGCTGACCACAGGCAGCATCAAGCACTAGAGAGCTTGAAGAATCAAGCCTTCCCATAGAGGAATCTATCTAGATTGAGCATCATATTTGGCTCTTTCCACTGTAGACCAAGGGTCACAGAGCTGGTAGGAAGAACAAGAGTATGTGTACTCCGAGTGGCTTGGGAAATCCAAGAACAACCCTGAAAAGCAAAATCTGCTGCAAGAGAACTCATATTGAGTCCCTGTATTATAATTTCTCTGCTGGAAGACACAATAAAACAAGGCCACCATTGAAGTTGGACCAGAGACGTAGCCCTGGAGAATAGGGTGAACTCCTTATTAAAAAATGTTTGTGTCTTTGTGTTGCTTACTGTATTTCTCTGCTGTCTTTCTACTTATTTTCTGTGTATTGGAAATCTAATCGATCCGTTGCTTGAATAACACAGAACACACACACCATCACATGAGTCTGTAATACCTTTTGTTTAATAAATCTTCCACTGAGGTCACTCATAGGGTGATTATCAGATCAATGAAGCATGATAGAATAGGAGTTTTTGGACTGATCTCGTCTTGGCATGAGTGGATTTTAGTAACATGTATTATATCTTGCTATGACAGGATGATGATGAAGGAGATGAAGAAGGAGACCCTGCCATAAGACAACTTTGTAGCTGCAAAGACAAAGTTGATCAATAAACAAGAAGGATAAGGGACACCAAATTGCAAAAACAGTTGGAGATCAAGATCATAGTGAATACTCCCTATATTCAAGCCTTATGGAGGAGGAGGAAGAAAAACATGTAGCATATTTTAAGAAGGAATGAAGATAGTAGCAAAAAGAATGGCTTGACATTTCCATATCATCATACAATCCATGTCAGCAATGCAATGTCATGTCTTGTCAAGGTGTCATGTCAAGATGACAAATGAGTCATCATTTTCCACATCATTTGTGGATTATGTAACTTTCAATACATGAGAAATGTAATGTAAAGTGGAAGTCAAAGAGTCATCTATATAATGTGAAAATTCATGAAGGATTCAAAAATTCATAGAAAATTCAAACAATCATGAGGGTAGTCCAAGATTCATAAGGAAGGTAAATGGTCACCCTATTTGTTATATATACACCCTCATAGATCATGCAAAGGAATTTTCACCTTGGCTCCTCCTACCAAGCATTAGAGAGGAAGACAATTCTTTTGGAGGAGCAAGTGGTTTCTATAATGCTCCACTATTGGGGCTAGTGGTGTTCATTGTATTGATGTATCTTGGAACTTTTTCTTAACAGTAGAATATCATTGAGCCAACACACTTTCATGTGCATGTCCTAAATATTGTAATACTATTATTTGAATGTTTCCAATGTATGTTTTTTTCATTTGTACTGAGGAAATTGAACTATTTTAGTGGCTTTGGTACTTATCTTGTTGAAGGTGTGTTATATTTGTTTTAACGATCGTTGCTTCTATGTGAACTATTTATCTAGTTCATCAATGGTTCATCCATATGTATATGCTCATGCATATTTATTATATTAGTAATATTACTCTTCTTCTAAAGGCTCACTTTTATCTCCCCTTCAGTAGAAGAACCTTGATACATTCTTCAATTGAAAATTCCACAAGGCATACTCACTTGTTCATCTGAAAGTAAATGTACAATACTTTCTCGTGCTGAACATTGTAGCCAAGGCAAATCTCTAAGAAATAATGGCAATCGTGCCTTATTTTTGGAAGGGCTCCCGCACTAAATGGTGCAAAGTTTAATTAGGACTTTTCATCAGGGAGACCCCCTTGTATTTTGATGTTATCCAACAGCATCGACATATCCTTTTAAATAGGTGTAATAAACTCTTCATATATCTCATTTACTCCTTCTTTACAACTAATTAAGACCTAATAATAAGTAATTCAATTAGGACTCATCTTGGCGAAATAAGTCACCAATGATTAATGTTTTATGTAACTAGTAAGATTATAATCAATGGGAAATAAGAAATTAAATGAACAAATATAATGTGGTATATGTTGTTATTGCATCACCTGATTGCGAACCTTGGTATTTATTGTTTTTGTAAGCTAGCCTCCAAATTATATTACTGTAGAAATAGATTTTGTACAAACACGATGGTGCATGATGATCATGTTTACATGGTAAGGAAGTGTTGAACTATTAGTGCTTTGATCATGTAAAATGGGTCACCATCTATCCTTGGGAGGGAAACTAGATAGTCCCTTCAGGAAGGCAATGCAATTGTTAGTAAAAACTTGAGTTTTATGGCATATGCCAACAACAAAATGCTTAAAGACATAATGAAAGTAATTGTAATTAAATATTAGTAAACTATAGAATCCATACAAAAACAAAACAAGCAGAGGTGCAGGGAAAGGTATCCTACCTTGAGCAGACAAGAATAATTTGGCATTTGAATCAGTCATCTGACTCTAGCTCCCATTCCACGACACATCCTCCTCCATACTCAACTAGATTCTGAGCTTGGACCCATGGAGTAGAAGCGCTGGGCTGGTGGACATTGAGAGATGGAGCAGTACGAGCAGGTTTAACTAGATGAGAAGAATGAAGAACATTACCTCCCTCATGACCCTGAATAGGCTGAGATGGTTTGTTGGTATTGGAACCTTCAAGATGTCATCTAATTTCCTGAGAACCTACTGCCATTATTGAGGGTGTCATGACCATGAGAATGGAGAGTTTAGCATCTGAGTTTTCCAAGTAGCTAGAAGTGGAGGAACAGAGGGGAAAGAGTGGGAAGGGTACCCCTAGAGCTCTATAAAAATTACGTAGCACAGCCCTCATGTTGTTGAATTTGGTCATTGGTTTAGAGAGGCAAATTTCTGACAGCTCCCTTGCCATTTCTCTGTTGATCAAATCTTGAGTCAAAGCATTTTGAATTTCCCATAGCATGTTGCAAGTTGTTGTTTGCTCCTCCACCTCCAGTTCAACTTCTTGATGTCGAATATGTCCCATTATATCAGGGTGAAATTGTTCCCCCTCCTAGCCATGCCAGTGATGAAGAGGAGGACAACCTTTGCCCCTGCCTCCACGTCTCACTTGGGACCTCTCGCGAACCATAGTAAGAAACTCTTTCTTTTTTTCTTGGCACAAAAGAAGCAGATGATCAAGAATGTGGCAGTGTCTTAGGGTCATGTTGATGCCTCAAAAATCGCTACATCAACATCGGGGACAACCACCCGGTCCGGACCTTAAAGGCAGCTCCTTTTCTGTTTGGTGTGGTGGCTCCAACTGGATATAATGGGACCAGTTTCCCAATGATTGGTAAATAGGATGGATAAATGATTGATTCTCTGATATCTAATGATAATGGATGAATGATCTAATCTAAAAGTAAAATTATAAACAACTATCCTATCCCAGGAAATTTCTACTTTTAGTGTAACTTTGGATGGTCTTCATTCACAAACAGGCATATAGATGATTCTTGTTGGTAAGAAAAGATGTTTATTCATATGATAATTACTAAGCCCAAATAGTTGAACAAAGCAATCAAGCAAACATTATTACACTATTCCTCATATAGATCATAGACATAGATATGATTGAAAGAATAACAGTCCTTAGACATTCAATAGTGAAAAGTACAAGGATTCTTGTTAAAATACATACATATATTCAATGATAGCAAAATTTAAACGAATGTCGATTCACATAAAAATGACACAAGAGCATAGATAATAGTACCATATGTTATTTGAGTCACTCTCAATATCAATCGCACTCCAATTCCTTCTTCCAACTTAGAAACACTTCCACAAAAGGCAATGGTGGACATATCATCAAAGCTTTCTTTGTCAAAATTCAGAATATTGGCCCAGTCTTTATAAAAAATAGATCAGAAGCACAATAGTGTGACTTCCTGATTTGAGTTTATACAAAACTAAGTACCCTTTCCAAATGCATGAAAGGGCCTATAAATACTAATTAAGCTAACTAATTACAAAATAAAAGTGCTATTTAATTGGTACAACTATGCTATGAATATCTGCTCAAAATCGGCTTGTCTTCAGTCGGCAGCATGATTCATTGTTTCGAATGATCTCCCTTCGGCTTGAGCTGGCAGATATCTAGCATTGGTTGCAACTCTGGAGGGCGACTTAGGCGAGAATTCAGTTGGGCTGAATATGTGGCATCTTAGATCTCGAAGATCATGCAACTGATGGCATCAGTTAAACATTTGAGTGCGGCCCTCTGACTGTATGGCTTGATTAAGAAAAACCAAAAGGTATCCCAAGTTAAACTTTGGATTCCAACGATTAGTCTTCCTTTCTTTTCGAATTCATGATTGCATGTTTGTTCCAAGGCTTTGGCAGATGTCAATTTACCTGGATTACACTGTGAAATCATGTTAGACAGATAAAGAGTGTCATTGACAAATTCAATTAAATTGCTAGTAGATAACCGACATCTTGAGGTTTCTCTTTCTGCCTTCATTAGTTGCGTCTGCCATTCTAGGAACAGGATGTCTTTGTGTGACTCTAGAATTTTGGGCAGATCTGAAGCCTGTCCTTCAAGGGAGTCTTGCCAAGCAAGAAAACTGGTTAAGGTCTCATCGGCCTATTCTAAATCCTGTCTAGCTTCAACTGATTTATCAACTATTGATGTAGTAATCTCATAAAGAGGTCCGGCCAGAGAAATGTTATGACATAGCAGTTTTAGCTGTGTAATCAATGCCTTATTGATTTGTAGAGCTTATGTTCTGAACTCTGCTACTTGAGGAAGACTCCTGAACTTTTCTACTTCTTGTGACAGTTGAGCGATTTGCTCATCCTTAGTCTTGCTCATTTCTTCATTCATTGCCTTTAATCTGGCCAATGCTTCGAACAATTCCTTCTGTTTCAGCACTGCACTCGAATCTATCCTCTGTTTCTCTTTGATCAATTGCTCATTAATTAGCTGTTTGTCTGCCGCTGTGTTGATAGTTGTTGTTCCAATTGTTCTATTTTCCGTTGTGCTTCAGACACCTGCGACTGCAATGAATCAATCATTTGATCTTTTTCCTTAAGGAGACTGCTCACTTCCAAGGATTTATCCATGGTGGCTACCGAATATGCTCCGGCGTACTAGGAGAGTTTCCTAAGGTCATCGGAAGGGTTCAATTCCTCCTTCCACACCACATTAGCCATCTCTGTTTGATCTGGCAAAAGGGAAGATTGATAAAGTCCCCTCATTTTCCTCTGTCTTTTCACCACATCCCTATGTTTAGGACTATAAAAGACATCTAATGGTGGTTGTCTTCTATCTGTAAAACAATCTGATTGGATGGATCTTTGGGAATTATTTCCGCATCTCTGCTGTTGGGTAGGCCGTTGGTCCCTTCACTTGGAACTGAAGTCGTGGTTGTTTCTTGAATGACTGTCACTTGTGGAGTGCTAAATCCTTATGAAATCTCGGGATCGTTTATAATAGAGTCAAATTGTTGCCACTCTTGGAGGAGTTTGGGATCAATTTGAGTCTCTAAATCAATAACTTCATTGTCTTGCTTCTTTTCTTTCTCCTCCTCTGTTTCCTTCTCTTTTTCTTTTTCTGACTCTTTTCCCTTTTCGGGAATTTTCTCTGTAGCAGGAGGTTCGTCAATACTCTTCTGCCCAGGCTCGCTTGACTTAGTTGTTGATGTAGTAGCCAACAAGTCCAGAGGCAGAGTTTGCAACCTCTGCTCTCTAAGCCTATTGAATTCTACCAGTCCTTCATCATTATATTTCATCCTGGCCAATGTTTTAACCTGAGGCAATGATTCTGCTGAAGAAAATAAATCATCAAATTCATATTTTTCATGGTAAAACTTAGTAAGTTTGGCCTGTTCAAGCACATTATAGGCAACCTTCCGGGGATCGAATTGCCTGTTAGGAATGGTCGCAAGATTGAGCATATTTATTTTTCCTGTCTCCTTCTCAGCATGTTTCCAATCAAGTATGGTATAAACACCGCATCTCAAAGGAAATATGGGTCGTAGCTACTTTTTAGAAGTCCTTGTTTAGATTGCAACAAGATGATGGAGCTTAGTGAAAAGAGTCGCCTTCACTAAGTGGACCCGCAAGCAAATTATGGCACAAGTCCTATTTTTGGATCCCATCAGGGATGATCACAGCAGCAGTGACCATAGCAGGGATGATCACAGCAGGAGTGACCACAGCAGGAGTGATCACAGTAGGAGTGACCACAGCAAGAGTGATCACAGCAAGAGTGATCAAAGTCTATTTTTAGACTGGATGTCCAAAATATAAAAGTCAAATATTATTGTCTCATAATAATATTTGGACTATAAACTTGTTCTTATTCTCTTGGAGCACTTCAGTTTGAGCTACAGATGTGGCCCATGCAGCTGTCAGAAGGAAGTACGCTTTTCTTGTGGGTCAGTTGAGTTGTTGCATGCATGACTTCAGTTAGAACTCAATCAGTTGAGTTTGGTGGAGTTCATTGTGGAGTTGATGGAGTTGTGTTCAGTTTGACTTGGTTAAACTAGTTGTAGTTAGTCTAACTGCAAATAGACTAATGATGAGTTGTTAAACTAATTATTAACTCATAATACAACTATAGAATACATCAGTTAACTCAGTTGCACGTCAGTGCATGTTTAGTTCAGCAGGGACAGGTGTTAGAGAATCAGATTGCTATCAGTTGTGACTATAGTTGTGCATCAGATCTTGCACAATCAAGGGATTGAGTATGCCAATGAGTTTGCTCATGTATTTGCCCAGTATTATAGCCTCTGCTCACGTCTAACACAGTGTGAGTGATTCTTTGGAGGTGAAATACGAGTTTGGTAAACCATTCTCATTCATTCTTGAGCAGGTATTGAGCAGTGGAGGCAGGCAAGCAGTGGGATAGATTTGGAGATCAGATCTTAGTTGTATTGTGTGTAACAGGTGGAACTGGTACTGGATTGCTTGTGATAAGCATTGTACTTTTTAATGTTACATGGTCTCAATCATTAATATACAGATAGTTGGGGTTTTTAGCGAGATGCATTCCTTGGGTTACATACTGTGTTAATGTGTGAATGCTCTTGATGTTTTACTGTTATTGATGTTGCTATATTGATGATCAACATAGAGGAGCTTATGTATTGTGTATGTATTCCACAATAGTACATGATCAGGATAATCTCTATTGAATATGTGTTAAATTATTCAAAATTTCTAGATGGTATCGGAGCTAGATGATTAGTAGAAAACGTTTCTACATGGTATCGGAGCTGTTGATCATCAGATCTACTATTCAGGAAGTGTTTACATTCTATTTCTTCAGGCAGAGTCTGTAATCGGGCCAGGTAGCCTATAGATTCATCCTTCCTTTGGAAGGTGAGATATCCGGTGAATGCCCATACAGTCAATCTCTGTACGAGAAATATTGTGTTCTCACGAATCTTAGATCTGAGGCAGTTGAGTTTGGAGCTGGTGGAAATCGAATTTGCAGCAGTGTTGTTGAAATGTCTTTCAACAGATTGCAAATGTTATTCCAAAGCAAGAGCGACCTGGCGCTCAAGGATAAACTCAGTAACAATAAGTATGAGAATGGATCTTCATCAAAGGTATATGATGAAGAGAATTGCGCTTTGGCTGCCAAAGCAAAGAAAGGGAAGAGCAAGAACGCTTCTCTGTCTGGTGTGAAAGGAAAGAAGCAGGATATGTCCAAGGTGAAGTGTTTTCACTGTCACCAGCACGGACACTATGCCACTAATTGTCCGCAGAAGAAGAAGAACAAGCAGGTTGCCGGATCCTCAGCAGGAGAGGTTCTAACCTCACAGTTTGAGCATGCTTGGTTTCAAGTGTGATGGGATCGGTGTGGTTCTTGGACAGTGGTGCGTCTTTTCACATGACGGGAGATAGAGATTTGTTCTTTGATCTGGAGGACAAAGATCTTGGAGTGCACATCGAGATGGGCAATGATGGTATACAGTGCGACCGGTATCGGTACCATTTCCTTTGAGAGGGAGTCTGGTAAACCCTTCATATTGAAGGAAGTCATCCATGTCCCAGGATTGAAGAAGAATCTTATCTCAGTGGAGATGTTAGAAGACAAGGGGTATGATGTTGTTTTCAGCGAGGGAAAGGCTTTCCTACGCAGCAAGACAACTGGTGAGACCCAGAAGATAGGGGTTCGAGTGAGGAACCTTTATCAGCTGCATGTAGATGGATGCGCAACAATGGTAGGCAAGGCAGAAGGATTGGTGAGCCGGGATGATGGCGAGTTGTGGCACAGGAGATTGGGTCACCTTCACCATGGAGCCTTGAAGGTACTGCAGCAGATCACTACAGGGCTTCCTAAATGCACACTTGCGCAGTCATATCAGTGCAAGGGGTGTACTTTGGGGAAGTTTGTGAAAGCCACCTTTCACGAGAAGGATATTCGCGCCATGACGATCCTTGAGAGAATTCATACAGATGTGTGTGGACTTTTCTCAGTTGCTTCAACAGCAAAACACATGTATTATGTGATTTTTGTTGATGATTTCTCTCGTAAGTGCTGGATCTTCTTCATGCAGAAGAAGAGCAAGACATATTCAAAGTTCTGTGAATTCAAAGCACTGGTTGAGAAGGAGTCGGGGAAGAAGGTGAAGGCTCTTAGGAGCGATAATGGTGGTGAATACATCTCGGACGAGTTCAAGGATTTCTGCAAGGCAGAAGGGATTCGTAGAGAGCTCATAGCTCCCCATAACCCACAGCAGAACGGGGTAGCTGAGCGGAAGAACAGAATGATTATGGGTGATGCACGGGCAATGTTGCATGATCAGGGCCTACCCCTTCACTTGTGGGCGGAAGCATGCAATACAACAGTTTATGTGCAGGACTGTTGTCCTCATAGGATACTTGGCATGAGTACACCCGAGGAGGCTTATTCTGGTAAGAAGCCTGATCTTTCTCATTTGAGGATTTTTGGTGCTAACGTTTACATGCATGTGACGAACGATGCCAAAAAGATGATGGAGCTTAGTGAAAAGAGTCGCCTTCACTAAGTGGGCCCGCAGACAAATTATGGCGCAAGTTCTATTTTTGGATCCCATCAGGGATGATCACAGCAGGAGTGACCACAGTAGGGATGATCACAGCAGGAGTGACCACAGTAGGAGTGATCATAGTAGGAGTGACCACAGCAGGAGTGATCACAGCAGGAGTGATCAAAGTCTATTTTTAGACTGGCTGTCCAAAATAGAAAAGTTAAATATTATTGTCTCATAATAATATTTGGACTATAAACTTGATCTTATTCTCTTGGAGCACTTCAGTTTGAGCTACAGATGTGGCCCATGCAGCTGTCAGAAGGAAGTACACTTTTCTTGTGGGTCAGTTGAGTTGTTGCATGCATGACTTCAGTTAGAACTCAATCAGTTGAGTTTGGTAGAGTTGATTGTGGAGTTGATGGAGTTGTGTTCAGTTTGACTTGGTTAAACTAGTTGTAGATAGTCTAACTACAAATAGACTAATGATGAGCTATTAAACTAATTATTAACTCATAATACAACTATAGAATACATCAGTTAACTCAGTTGCATGTCAGTGCATGTTTATTTAAGCAAGGACAGGTGTTAGAGAATCAGATTGCTATCAGTTGTGACTATAGTTGTGCATCAGATCTTGCACAATCAAGGGATTGAGTATGCCAATGAGTTTGCTCATGTATTTGTCCAGTATTATAGCCTCTGCTCATGTCTAACACAGTGTGAGTGATTCTTTGGAGGTGAAATACGAGTTTGGTAAACCATTCTCATTCATTCTTGAGCAGGTATTGAGCAGTGGAGGCAGGCAAGCAGTGGGATAGATTTGGAGATCAGAGCTTAGCTGTATTGTGTGTAATAGGTGGAGCTGGTACTGAATTGCTTGTGATAAGAATTGTACTTTGTAATGTTACATGGTCTCAATCATTAATATACAGATAGTTGGGGTTTTTAGCGAGATGCTTTCCCCGGGTTACATACTGTGTTAATTTGTGAATGCTCTTGATGTTTTATTGTTATTGATGCTGCTATATTGATGATCAATGTAGACGAGCTTATGTATTGTGTATGTATTCTACAATAGTACATGATCAGGATAATCTCTATTGAATATGTGTTAAATTATTCAAAATTTCTACAGTCCTCAGAGTTTTGGATGTTCCAGCAGTTGTGATTTGGTAAGCTAATTCTCGTGCCAACAGTTTATCTAGTACATACAATGGGAGGACATGGGGTCTTGTGGTGCTACCAAATACTCGTATATATGTGAATTTATCTTCCCCGAACCAATTTCCCACAATAGTCAAGTCAACTTCTGCCTCCTCGGAAATCCTTGGGGCAGGCTTATCAAAAATGGCATAGATAGGCAACATGAAACCATTACAGATTTGATACAAGTGGTCTTTATAATGTGCCTTCCATAACATCTGATGGTAGATGTGGATTGGCTTAGGGTCCTGTGGCATCCACCTCCACCCAAGTATCGGGTATTCGGAATTAAAGCAAACCATATCCATAACATAAGCACTGTAATAGAAGGGGGGAATAGTCCTGGTGGTTTTGCGTGAATTGAATCTAAAATCAAGAATTGCAGAGGCTAATTTATCAGACAATATATTCACCAATCCATGACATAACTACTAACAGCCACTTCCATTAAAGGAACCATTTCGATAGTGAATTTTGCTGAATCATGCATCCCCCATATCCTACACATCATTGCCCCAGCATAACAGTAAGGAGATGCTAAGGAATCCACGGAGTACTTACCCGATGATTCATGTTTTTGCTTTGCGGGATTCTATCTCCACTGTCTAATCGAGGCTGATTCCGTCTCATTCTCCTCTGCGAATTTCTCCAGAAAAGCTTTGTTGTATTTCTTATCAGATTCAGGCAAATGGTACATTTTCCTCAAGTCGTCAGGCTGGAATGAACCGAAAACTCTTCCATCCACTGTGCAAAAGGTCCTATTAGAAACAAGAATTAGTTTGACCACCCATCTAACCATATCAGTGTAAGGAAGAATTTTCTCCCGAGCTGCTATCCTGTGTAAAAATGAGTCGGCCAAATCTTTCAGGGAGGCGTCTGATTTGTTAGTTGAGCCTGCAGTAGCTTCTTTCGACACTTCCTCTGGTTCTTCTGCCTCAATTAAATTATAGATGCTTTGCCATCTTGTATTTCCAAGGCCAAGACATGTAGTGTCCGAAATTAGGCCCTTTTTGCTTGGTCTTGGGTCACTGGTGGACTGGACTGTTACTGTAGGGGCCGCTGCTGCAGCGGATCTCTTAGATTTCTTTCCCATTTTCTTAAAACTTGATACTTCGACGGAATTCTACACAAGGAAGGAAACCGGCGTGATACAGAGAGATAGATAGCAAGAGCCAATATGAAAGAGTTATATCTTTTAACGAATAATCAAAGATCATAGTGAAATTGCCGCAGATAGAATCTAACTGGAAAATCTCGGCATAACTGCTTCATTAATTGGCTCCTTCACCTGTCAATCATGATAAGGGAGCTTTTAAATATCCATCATAACGTCTATATGGTGAATAATTGATTCAAGCGTGGCTTAGATATTTGGCGGCTAATTGCATTTGATGATTGGCGACGTAAAAGGGAGGGTTTTAATAATAGTCCAAAATATCGTTCAATCACCAAGGTGATATAATGCATGCCAATCTTTAATATGCTTAGAAACATGTGCCTTGATTTAAATGCATCACAATCGGGACTGGGCTCGGGTTACTTTACTTACGCTATTGCGAAATCACCGATCACCGATAGCGATACGCCTTATCACATCGGGGAATTTGAAGGTGTTACAATTAACGCATTGATTACCACAGTCAATTGCCGATAGTGATACCTTTTATCGCATCAGAGGAATCGGGGGTGTCTTATAAATGATGTGGTTTGCCTTTCCACGATATCCGATAGTGATTTCCCTTTTTGGATTGGAGTAATTCAATGGGCCTTTATTTATGTTTCTCTTATTATTGCGATATGCGATCTTGCGATCGCTTTATCGTAATAATAAAAAGCTTTATGATTTGTTTAAAAGACCTATTTTATCATTGTTTAAAAGGGATATCATATTTCAGTCGGACCTTTTGATGAGGGTTTTTTCTAATAATAAGTTAATACCAATTTATTCACACATCTATGTTTAAAAGGGACCCATTTCATATTATTATTTTAAAAGAAAAATTTTAAGAAATGGGGGGTTGTTTTACAACACAACAATTGGCGATTCACTGGGAGAAACAGTTATCTCTGGGAAAAGTTTAGATATTTAAACTTTTTAATCTGAAAATATTATCCGAGGGAAAAAATCTAATATAACTAGGCAAATATAAATTCTGAATGTAATGATAACTATTTCTGCTATTCTCTTCTCATGTTACAATTAAATACATTCTATGTTTCAAATTAGCCTTAATTGGTTGCTAATGATAAAACAAAAACTTTTCCAACTTAGCTTTATAATGACTCCTTTGTCATAGGTAGAGCCTCTGTTGCCAGCAAACATCTATAGTCTCGACAGGGATACTTTTTAACCATTTAATCGTTCATTATCCCTTCCATTTCAGAGTATAATTAAAAAGAATGAATCCAAAAATATGTCTTCATATTTTTGTATCATTTTTTCTTTTTCTTTATTTTGTAAGATAAAAATCCATTGTCCTGGTTTGGTAGCCAGCTATTTGACAATGCCATTCACTGGTGATAATTTAACTGAACAAGCTGGCTTGTGATGAGACCCCTTGTCTTATAATTATAAGCCATTACCCTGTTTTGATATGCAGTATTGGTAATGTCAGTTGAACTATTTCCCTATGATCATGGTAAGCAGGCTTGTGATAAGACCTCTTATCTTTCACCTCAAATATATTTTAGAATTACACTCTGAGTAATTATAACCCTTGATGAATGGGATGAACAATTTTCTCCTTAAGAGAAGATGGATGACAGGATAAGAGTTGAAGATGCTAAGATTGAATCAGTATCTGTTTTGTATTGATAACCATTTTCAGGCTGCTTAAAAACATTAAAATGGTTTACAGTACTTCTAATCCTTGAGAAGATTTTACAAAAATAAAATGGGGTTTCAGAATCTAAATATACCTAATTTCCTAGAAATTTTCCTTTCGTTTAAGGCTTCCGTTTTAAAAGAAAATATCATAACTGTTTCTTTTGAGAAACTTTTCAATATAGTAAGACCAATGGAAGGCTAACTTTATTTTTCCAAAATCCTAAAAATCTAAGCTATGTACAAAAATTTAGCTGAAAATTGAATATTTACAAAGGGAGAAGGGGTTACCTTCTCAATTGAAGAATTTTTTCAAGATAAGGCCATTAACAGGAAGAGAATCTCTCTTTCCTGATAGATCTTGCAGTATGAAAGTAGAAGGGCCTATCTTCTCATTGATTTGAAATGGTCCGAGCCACATTTTCTAGAACTTTGTGTGTTTTCCTTTATCCTCATGGGCTTTGTCCCATTTCAAAACTAGATCACCAACCTGTAATTGTTTTGAACTGGTTGAAGTTGTATAAAGATGACTTGATAATTTGCTGATGTTTTGCATGTATAATTCTGGCTTTTCCCTTTCTTCTTCTAGTTTCAAAATTTGATCATGTCTTAGTTAAATAGAAGATGAGGGACTTTCTTCAATAAATTGCACTAAAGCTAAGGATGGAAGCACTAAGTTAGCTGGTATGATAGCTTCCTTTCCATACACTAGATTGAATGGAGAAGTGCCTATAGAAGCTTTTTGAGTTATTCTTTCAGCCCATAGATCAAATATCAAAGATTTATGCCAGTTTTTATGATTCTGTTCAATAGTTCGCTTAATAATTCTAATAAGGTTTTTATTGGTGGATTCTGCCAAACCATTTCCCTGGGGGTAGTAATTTGCATAATACCTCAATTTAAATCCCCTTTTGATAGAAACTCAAACATAGAATTTCCAAATAAATAAGACGCATTATCAAAAACAAGAGCGTTTGGGACACCAAACCTGGTAATAATGAATTGATCTATGAATTCCATAATTGCCTCAGAGTTTGTTGTCTTTAAAGGAATTGCTTCAACCCACTTAGTAAAGTAATCAGTGGCAGTAAGGATATACTTATGTTGTTTGGATGAATGTGGATTGATTTCTCCAATGATGTCCAATCCCCATTGCTCAAATGGTTGCTCAATGTTGACTGGTTTCAAAGGGAAAGCTAGCTTTCTTTGTCTTCCACTGGATGTTTGACAACTTTGGCATTTCCTTACATATTCATGAGTATCTCTGAACAAGGTGGGCCAATAGTACCCAACATGAATGATTTTGTGAGGTGTGGTGTTAGCTCCAAAATGTCTTCCTGCTGGTCCATCATGAAGTTCCTGCAAAACTTTTTGAGCTTCAAGTTTTTCTAAACATCTTAATAAAATTGAATCATAATTTTGCCTAAACAATACATCGTCTATAATTGTGAAGTTTTTTGCTTTCAATCTAATGGCACTTTTTTTTTATAGGAGAGATTGGAAGGAGCGTACCCATTTTTTAAATAGAAAATCAGATTAGTATATTGTGATTCAGAACCCGTGGTACTTATCTGATTGATTTCTTCAGTATCCTCTGTACTTTCAGGTTCTTGAATGTTGGATGCTCCTGCTAACAACCTGCAAAAACCTTGGCCTTTGACAATCTTTGCTGTCTTGATTTCCAAGTCATATTCTTGTAATACTGTGACCCAATTCGTTCTCTTTTCTCCTAATTCCCTTTGAACTAGTAATTGTCTTACTGCTGAAAAAGGAACTATAACTTTTGTGTGAGCTTTTAAGAGGAAGGGCCTGTAGTGTTTTATGGCTTTGTACACAACAAAGGCTTGTTTTTCAACTTCCGAATAATTTAGTTCAGCACCTTGAAGATTTGAGCTGTAAAACGAAATTGGTGCTTCCAAGTTTTGATCATTAATTTGAGTCAACACTGCTGCATATGACGAAGCGGATGCGAGGGTATATAGTATGAAATGATTAGAAAAATTGGGAGTGCTTAAAGCAGGGGCATTAATTATTGATTGTTTAATGGAATCAAATGCCTCCTTTTCTGCAGATCCCCATTTAAACACCGAATTTTTCTTAATCATCATTTGCAATGGTAAAATAATCTGGGAAAAATCTGGAACAAAACGTTTAACAAAGTTAATTTGACCCAAAAATGACTGCATGGATTTTTTATTATGAGGGAATGGAATTTCAGAAATCTCTTTAATTCTGTCTGGATCAATATAGATACCATCTTTTGAAACAATGAAGCCTAAAAGTTTTCCTTGATTAAGGGGAAAAAATGTCTTCTTTGGATTAAGAGAGATACCATACTTTCTACAACATTCAAAGATTTGTTTTAAATCATGTAAATGAGTAGACCTTTTCTTGGAAAATACAGTAATATCATCTAAATAGACAACTACTGATTTATTGACCAATCCTTTGAACGCTATGTCCATGGCTCTCTGAAATGTAGCTCCTGCATTGATGAGTCCAAAAGGCATCTTTTGGTAGGCATAAGTTCCCCACTTAGTTCTGAAGGTAGTTTTAAGCCTGTCATCAGGATGAACCAAAATTTGGTTATATCTTGAAAAACCGTCTAAAAAGGACATTAGTTCTGAACCAGCTACGGAATGTAATGTTTGCTTCATAGTAGCTAAAGGGAAGTTATCCTTTTGGCTTGCCTTATTAAGATTTCTGAAATCAATGTAAATCCTAATATCGCCATTTTTCTTTCTAACAGGCACCATGTTGGAAACCCAGTTTGAATGTCTCACAGGAAAAATTATCTTAGCCTTCAAGAGTTTATTTAATTCAGCCTTTATTTGACTCTCTAGGTTAGGATGAATCTTTCTTAACTTCTGTTGTACTGGTTTTTGTTCAGAAAACATTGGAATAGTATGTTGAATAATTGATGCATCGTATGTTTTCAAATCATCATATTTCCAAGCGAAGACATATTTTTTTTTTGTTAACATCCTAATGAATGTTGTTCTTTCTTCTATAAAAGGTCCTAGTCCCAAATTTATGTTTTGAGGGTTCTCCTCAGTACCTAGATTTATCAATTCAAATCTTAAAGTGGAACTCTGGAGTTTTGAATTGGTCACCTGTTTAAACCTGTCTTTAATATCATAAATATATTCAAGCTTGACCACTGGTTTTGGTATTGATTTTTCCTCTTGCCTTTCTTTCATTTGAAGGTCATGATCACTTTCATCAATGATTTGGTCATCGTAGGACTTGTTAGAAGTCAAGAAGTTTAAAATGTCTTCATCATGATTGAACACTCTCCAATTGGTGACATTATCAGGAATTGATGGTCTAAAAATTAACTCTACTGAAAATCTATCCGGGCTATAATCTTCGGATGGTAGGAGTCTGGAAGCAACATTAGCTAGCAGGTCTGCTGCTGCATTCTAGGACCTAGGGATGGGAGAAATATTGAATGCTAAAAATTGTGAGATGAGTTCCTGTACCAGAGATTGATAGTGTTTGATATGACCAGAAAGGCAATGAATTGAATTTCTAACCTGTTTAATAACAATTTCTGAATCACCAAACACTTTCAGATATTGAACCTTGAGGCCAATTGCTTTGTAGAGTCCCTCAACTAGGGCCTCATATTCAGCTGTATTGTTTGTGCATTCAAATTCGAGTCTGCATGATAACATAGTTTTTTCTCCCTGAGGACTAACTAAAATAAATCCTGCTCCTAAACCTTCACTAGATTTAGACCTATCAAAATATAGTGACCAAAATAAAGAATTATCAACAATTTTATTTACAGTTTCCTCAGCAACATTAACACATCTTGAGCTATCTGTTTGTGAAAAGTTTTCGATCTGAGATGTGAAATTATTAACTGGGAAAGGAGATGGTTGGGCAGTGAAATTGCCAAAGAATGATTCAGATGAATAATTCCCCAAAATATTGTTATTGAATGCTATTGGTTGGTTTTCTTGTTCAAACTCGGTAACTATATGGGTCATGTGTTTCTCCCGATCAATCTTGATCTGATTTGGTTTTCCTTTATAAGGTAACCACATATGGAACCAATCGGAAGAAATATAACCATGGAGTTTTTCAAACCAATCTCTACTTAAAATCAACCCATAAAATTTAGGTATATTAGCGATCAAAATATCAATTCTTTGGACCACTCTAGGATCAGTTGATAACCTAATAGTTACTGAGTTGATTTCCCCTAAAACCTGGACCTTAGTTCTATCCAACTGTACAATATGTATTGCATACTTTTGGGGTTCGATGTTTAGTTTCGAACAAACTGAAGCTGGGATTATATTAGAGGAAGCCCCTGAGTCAATCAAACAGTTGTGTAGATTTCTATTATAAATCTCATAGGTTAAGAGGAAAGGAGGAGTATGAGAAATTGATCTATCCCCAATTAAGACCACATCAGTAGCTTCCACTCTACCAGAGGGTGGTTGGCCTGAATCATTAGCAGCTTTGGACAACACGGCATTAGGAAGAGGTGAAGAAGGAACGACATTTAACTCTTTAAGAAATAATTTATGCTGATGTTTGAGTTTGCTAAGTTCAAACATAGTAATATTCTCCTTAGTCTTCTTCATATCTTCAATAATATTGTAGTCCATAGAATCTGATACTACCAATGTCTTAGATGTTGAAGGTAGATTTGAAGATGATGGTTGATTTTGGGATGGTATCGTTGAAGCTTTCTTTGTAGGAATTTTTTCTTTGGTAGTAGTGGAACATGCATTCCTTTTATTCGAAGTTGTCTAGACAGGTTTAGGAGTACCTTTACTCCTAGTAGTCACAAGGAAATATTCTTGTTCATTTTCTATATCAGAGGTGGGTAAAATAAAATCCCACATTCCATGACATTCGACAGTCTCCTCTTCTTCGGGTTCCTCAGATGGCAAGACGGTTTCATCTTCTTCTTCTTCTTCAGGATCTGAATCAACGTTGGATATAACATTTGGTGGTTTTGATTCAGGTTTCTTAAAAATTTTAAATGGCCTTTTTGTTGAGGTTTCAGCTACTTGCTTCTTGATTTCGACCATTTCATTTGACATAATCTTGAGAACTTTTTGTAAACCTTCCATATCATATGGATCTTTAGGTGTTTTCTTCTTTGAATCATCCTTGAAAGAAACTTTTTTGGATTTTCTATCTTCAAGAGTGGCTTTCTTTTCTAAAGCATTAATACGTTTCTCTACCGCAAGTGCCTCTTTCATGTTTTCAGCTAAAGTTGGTTTTGCAGCCCTGTCTACAAAAATAGCTATATTTGAGGGTAGGGCAGTTATATACCATTCGCTTCTGATTTTCTCACTTGGTTTGGAGGCAGTTGGAATCTTATTCAAGAGTTTATTAAATCGTGAGTTGAATTCCTTAATAGGTTCTTTAGGCTCTATCCTAAGATTGGAGAGATCATTGATTAATGTGGCTAAAGATCTATCATCGCCATACTTAGTAAGAAATTGTTCTTGGAAAATGTTCCAACTAGTAATGGATCCAGAGGGCAGGGAAAAATACCAAGACCCAGCTGATCCTTGCAAAGTATAAGGGAAAAGCCTAACAACAACATCTTCCTCTGTCACTCCTTTCAAATTAACTGATAACTTGAAATTATTAATATGTTCTTCAGCTTGTGTTCCAGCATCTGGATTAAACTTGGGTAACCATTTTTCAGGTGAATCAGGCAATGGATGTAATGGTGTAGGCATGGTGACCGCACCAGGACTATTCCATGGATTCTGAGCCATTAAAGAACCAGTAGTGGATGATATTGCTGATGAAATTCCAGATGTTTGGGAAGGAGTTGATATTGAGGATTGAATAGGTTGGGATGTTGAAGTTCCTGATCCCTGTTAAACAACAATATGTAATGGAGGAGTGGATGGCTGACTTCGCGCTGGGGAAGATGAGATGGAAGATGATGATGAGAAAGTTTCACTATCAGATCCTTCAGTATTCTTTTTTGCCCTTTTCCTTTTAGGTAAAGGCAACTAAGTAGGTTCGATACCGAGCTTTCCGCTTCGAAGTCTAGTGAGAGGGTGAGGTAGATTGAATTGCGAAGTCTCACTGCCTTGAGATACCTTGGATTTCTGTGGTGATATCGAAAAGCCTTGAAGCTTATGGATGAGAGACTGAACTTCAGGGGACTCAGGACTTAATCGTTCTGAAGTATGTGGGTTTGAGCAGTGGTAGTTGATTCCTCTTCTTCTCGCTTGAATACTGGAGTTCCAGCATGCAAACGGGAGGTATGAGGTGAGGTGGAGGGATATTTACTCTCAGAATGGGCTATAGGTTTGGGTTTGCTTGCCATTCACAGTTCATGCCCTCCTTCTAGTGCCAAAAATGTTGATGCCTCGAAAATCGTTGCATCAACATCGGGGATAACCACCTGGTCCGGACCTTAAAGGCAGCTCCTTTTCCATTTGGTGTGGTCGCTCCGACTAGATATAATGGGACCAGTTTTCCAATGATTGGTAAATAGGATGGATAAATGATTGATTCTCTGATATCTAATGATAATGGATGAATGATCTAATCTAAAAGTAAAATTATAAATAACTATCCTATCCCAGGAAATTTCTACTTTTAGTGTAACTTTGGATGGTCTTCATTCACAAACAAGCATATAGATGACTCTTGTTGGTAAGCAAAGATGTTTATTCATATGATAATTACTAAGCCCAAATAGTTGAACAAAACAATCAGCAAACATTATTACACTATTCCTCATATATATCATAGACATAGATATGATTGAAAGAATAACAGTCCTTAGACATTCAATAGTGAAAAGTACAAGGATTCTTTTTAAAATACATACATATATTCAATGATAGCAAAATTTAAATGAATGTCGATTGACATAAAAATGACACAAGAGCATAGATAATAGTACCATATGTTATACTCCCAATATCAGTTACATTCAAATTTATTTTTCCAACTTAGAAACACTTCCACAAAAGGCAATAGTGCACATATCATCAAAGCTTTCTTTGTCAAAATTTAGAATATTGGCCCAGTCTTTATAAAAAATAGATCAGAAGCACAATAGTGTGACTTCCTGATTTGAGTTTATACAAAAACTAAGGACCATTTCCAAATGCATGAAAGGGCCTATAAATACTAATTAAGCTAACTAATTACAAAATAAAAGTGTTATTTAATTGGTACAACTATGTTATGAATATCTCCTCAAAATAGGCTTGTCTTCAGTCAGCAGCATGATTCATTGTTTCGAATGATCTCCCTTCGGCTTGAGCTGGCAGATATCTAGCAACTGTTGCAACTCTGGAGGGCGACTTAGGTGAGAATTCAGTTGGACTGAATATGTGGCATCTTGGATCTCGGGGATCATGCAACTGATGGCATCAATTAAACATTTAAGTGTGGCCCTCTGACTGTATGGCTTGATTAAGAAAAACCAAAAGGTATCCCAAGTTAAACTTTGGATGCCAGCGATTAGTCTTCCTTTCTTTTGCAATTCATGATTGCACGTTTGTTCCAAGGCTTTGGCCGATGTCAATTTACCTGGATTACACTGTGAAATCATGTTAGACAGATAAAGAGTGTCATTGAAAAATTCAATTAAATTGCTAGTAGATAACCGACATCTTGAGGTTTCTCTTTCTGCCTTCATTAGTTGCGTCTGCCATTCTAGGAACAGGATGTCTTTGTGTGACTCTAGAATTTTGGGCGGATTTGAAGCCTATCATTCAAGGGAGTCTTGCCAAGCAAGAAAACTGGTTAAGGTCTCATCGGCCTGTTCTAAATCCTGTCTAGATTCAACGTATTTATCAACTATTGATGTAGTAATCTCACAAAGAGGTTCGGCTAGAGAAATGTTATGACATAGCAATTTTAGCTGTGTAATCAATGCCTTAGTGATTTGTATAGCTTCTGTTCTGAATTCTGCTACTTAAGGAAGGCTCCTGAAGTTTTCTACTTCTTGTGATAGTTGAGCGATTTTCTCATCCTTAGTCTTGCTCATTTGTTCATTGATCGCCTTTAATCTGGCCAATGCTTCGGACAATTCATTATGTTTCTGCACTGCACTCGAATCTATCCTCTATTTCTCTTTGAGCAATTGCTCATTTAATTGGTTGTTTGTATGTCGATGTGTTGATAGTTGCTGTTCCAATTGTTCTATTTTCTGCTGTGCTTCAGACACCTGCGACTGCAATGAATCAATCATTTGATCTTTTTCCTTAAGGAGACTGCTCACTTCCGAGGCTTTATCCATGGTGGCTGTCGAATATGCTCTGGCGTACTGGGAGAGTTTCGTAAGGTCATTGGAAGGGTTCAATTCCTCCTTCCACACCACATTAGCCATCTCTGTTTGATCTGGCAAAAGGGAAGATTGATCAAGTCTCCTCCTTTTCCTCTGTCTTTTCACCACAGCCCTGTGTTTAGGACTGTAAAAGACATCTAATGGTGCTATTTCTTCTATCTGTAAAACAATCTGATCGGATGGATCTTTGGGAATTATTTCCGTATCTCTGCTACTGGGTAGGCCACTGGTCCCTTCACTTGGAACCATAGTCGTGGTTGTTTCTTGACTGACTGTCACTTAGGGAGTGCCAAATCCTTGTGAAATCTCGGGATTGTTTATAATAGAGTCAAATTGTTGCCACTCTTGGAGGAGTTTGGGATTAATTTGAGTCTTTAAATCAATAACTTTACTGTCATGCTTCTTTTCTTTCTCCCGCTCTGTTTCCTTCTCTTTTTCTTTTTTTGACTCTTTTCCCTTTTTGGGAATTTTCTCTGTAGCAGGAGGCTCGTCAATACTCTTCTGCCCAGGCTCGCTTGACTTAGTTGTTGATGTAGTAGCCAACAAGTCTAGAGGCAGAGTTTGCAACCTCTGTTCTCTTAGCCTATTGAATTCTACCAGTCCTTCATCATTATATTTCATCCTGGCCAATGTTTTAACCTGAGACAATAATTCTGCTGAAGAAAATAAATCATCAAATTCATCTTTTTCATGGTCAAACTTAGTAAGTTTGGCCTGTTCGAGCACATTATAGGCAACCTTCCGGGGATCGAATTGCCTATTAGGAATGGTCGCAAGATTGAGCATATTTAGTTTTCCTGTCTCCTTCTCAGCATGTTTCCAATCAAGTATGGTATAAACACCACATCTCAAAGGAAATATGGGCCAAAGCTGCTTTTTAGAAGTCCTCAGAGATTTGGATGTTCCAGCGGTTGTGATTTGGTAAGCTAATTCTCGTGCCAATAGTTTATCTAGTACATACAATGGGAGGACATGGGGTCTTGTGGCGCTACCAAATACCCGTACATATGTGAATTTATCTTCCCCGAACCAATTTCCCACAGCAGTCAAGTCAACTTCTGCCTCCTCAGAAATCCTTGCGACAAGCTTATCAAAAATGGCATAATAGATAGGCAACATGAAACCATTATAGATTTGATACAAGTGGTCTTTATAATGTGCCTTCCATAACATCTGATGGTAGATGTGGATTGGCTTAGGGTCCTGTGGCCTCCACCTCCACCCAAGTATCAGGTATTCGGAATTAAAGCAAAGCATATCCATAACATAAGCACTGTAATAGAAGGGGGGAATAGTCCTGGTGGTTTTGCGTGAATTGAATCTAAAATCAAGAATTGCAGAGGCTAATTTATCAGACAATATATTCGCCCAATCCATGACATAAATACTAACAGCCGCTTCCATTAAAGGAACCATTCCGATAGTAAATTTTGTTGAATCATGCATCCCCCATATCCTACACATCATTGCCCCAATGTAACAGTAAGGAGATGCTAAGGAATCCACGAAGTACTTACCCGATGATTCATGTTTGTGCTTTGCGGGATTCTGTCTCCACTGTCTAATCGAGGCTGATTCCATCTCATTCTCCTCTGCGAATTTCTCCAGAAAAGCTTTGTTGTATTTTTTTTCAGGTTCGGTCAAATGGTACATTTTCCTCAAGTCGTCAGGCTGGAATGAACTAAAAACTCTTCCATCCACTGTGCAAAAGGTCCTATTAGAAACAGGAATTTGTTCGACCACCCATCTGACCACATCAGTGTAAGGAAGAATTTTCTTCCGAGTTGCTATATTGTGTAAAATTGAGTCGGCCAAATATTTCAGGGAGGCGTCTGATTTGTTAGTTGAGCCTGTAGTAGCTTCTTCCGACACTTCCTCTGGTTCTTCTGCCTCAATTAAATTATAGATGCTTTGCCAGCTTGCATTTCCAAGGCCGAGACATGTAGTGTCCGAAATTAGGCCCTTTTTGCTTGGTCCTGGGTCATTGGTGGGCTAGACTGTTACTGCAGGGGCCGTTGTTGCAGCGGATCTCTTAGATTTCTTTCCCCTTTGCTTAAAACTTGATACTTCGATGGAATTCTGCACAAGGAAGGAAACCAGCGTGATACAGATAAATAGATAGCAAGAGCCAATATGAAAGAGTTATATCTTTTAACGAAGAATCAAAGATCATAGTGAAATTTCCGCAGATAGAATCTAAGTGGAAAATCTCGGCATAATTGCTTCATTAATTGGACGCTTCACCTGTCAGTCATGATAAGGGAGCTTTTAAATATCCACCATAACGTCTATATGGTGAATAATTGATTCAAGCATGGCTTAGATATTTGGTGGCTAATCGCATTTAATGATTGGCGACGTAAAAGGGAGGGTTTTAATAATAGTCCAAAATATCGTTCAATCACCAAGGTGATATAATGCCTGCCAATCTTTAATATGCTTAGAAACACGCGCCTTGATTTAAATGCATCGCAATCGGGACAGGGCTCGGGTTACTTTACTTACGCTATTGCGAAATCGCCGATCACCGATAGCGATACGCCTTATCGCATCGAGGAATTTGAAGGTGTTACAATTAACGCATTGATTACCACAGTCGATTGCCGATAGCAATACCTTTTATCGCATCAGAGGAATGGGGGGGTGTCTTATAAATGATGCGGTTTGCCTTTCCCCGATATCCGATAGCGATTTCCCTTTTCGGATCGGAGTAATTCAATGGGCCTTTATTTATGTTTCTCTTATTATTGTGATATGCGATCTTGCGATCGCTTTATCGTAATAATAAAAAGCTTTATGATTTGTTTAGAAGACCTATTTTATCATTGTTTAAAAGGGATATCATATTTCAGTCGGACCTTTTGATGAGGGTTTTTTCTAATAATAAGTTAATACCAATTTATTCACACATATATGTTTAAAAGGGACCCATTTGATATTATGATTTTAAAAGAAAAATTTTAAGAAATGGGGGGTTGTTGTACAGCACAACAGGTCAAAATTGACCTACTACTGAGTGCAAGACCAAAGTACTTATGCAACTAAGTTTCCAGGTGAATTTGAGAATGAGCTAGGATGAATGTTGGGTGCATGGATTTATAGGAATTGCATAAGTGTATCCTAGAAGCCTCTAGAGGGTGTTAAATGCTCTGATTACTTCGATCTTTGAGTGGTTGGGGTGAATTCAAGGCTCTTGGCCTCCCTACTTCCAGTATGCATGCTTGATGGCAAAGTGCCTCCATGAAACTTGCCTCTTGCATTAATTCAAACATCAAGAAATTAATCTTAGCTGGCACCTACATTTGTGGGGTATTTATAACTATCTTTACCTCACATGTCAATTATATTTTGATATGAAAATTATTAGGCTATTGATATAATGATAATTTCAATGTTTATGCATATGATTTTTGAGATTTTAAACTTTTTTTATATCAGTTGTTTGGCTCAACATTTTAATATTTTGATGCTTGGAATAACAATTTAATCTATTCAATGGTTATGTTTTATATCATTAATTGAGTAATGAAATGTATTTTAAGTGTGAATATTTTATTTCTCACTAGTAAGTGGGAATTATTATGCAGATAAAACTATTATATCACATTGTTATATATGTTGTTTATGTGGATAACAATCATAAATATAGTTTTTGTTAAACAAATTAATGTTTATGATGATATAATGTTTTTCATAAATATTTATTGAAATATTCATGATAACATTTTTGCATTAAGTTGATTGTGAGTAATGATTTAAGATGTCTATATGACATAGTCTCAATATTGAAAATGACTAGGGCGGTGTTATGAACAACTTTGGAATGGTGCTAAGAAATAGTGTTATTTTAGCTACTAATCAACTAATGCTACATTGGCACTTATTATATATCAAAGTATATCTAAATGATGAGTTAATTAAATCATTAAAGAACTACACACTCCTGGTATAATGACCTCTTGCTCAACTAATATATGATTATTTTTAAATCGGGGTCACCATAATGTATTCAAATGAGGATTTAAATGTGGTAATATATTTATTTAAAGTGATCTGTTTGTGAAAAATGAGTTGTGTATTGTTACCCCTAAGGGTTAGGGATGTGACCTTAGGGAGTCTTTCCCAAGGGACCTAGCCTAGAACTAACCCATCCCTAATATATTCCTAAACATATTTAAAAGAGGGGAATAATTCTTATTGGAGAGTTCGTGAATGATTTTATGAAATTGAAGCTATGTTAGGCCATTCCTAAAGTTGTGTGAGTTCTTTGTGTTGGGTGTGGAGCCTGATTATCTTCTGTATTCAAACACATCGCCACATTGGACCCTGTTCGTAATGGGGCAACAACGTTACTCGTTAAATATTCGCTGTAGGGGGGGTCTGTGCGAGGGTGGCTGCAACCTTTGGGAGCCGCCCCTAGCGGGGGGATCGGGAGCAGTGCCCCCGAAGCTAAAAATAGATGTAAAATTGCCTTGTAAAATGTTGTAATTTCGTAGTCAATCTAGGCCATTCATTAGGTGGAGATCTGACGGTAGAAGTTATGTTTAATTTAGGGTTTTCTGCCCTAGAAGGCAACCCCTCGCTATATATGAGGGAATTGTATTGCATCTATGTATATCTATATTCTGAGTGAGGAAGAGAGAAGAGATTGAGAGCGAAGAGGGAATTACAGTGGATTTGTTGTAGGTTGTATCTCTTTAGTTTTATGGATAATATAAAAAGAAGGACTAGCTGTTTCTCTGTGGATGTAGCCCAAACTGGGTGAACTACGTATATCTGTGTCTCTCTTGTTTCATGTGTTTTCTGTGTTTATATTTCTACAATATTTTATGTGTTCCATTGCTCTATAATATATAATTTTCTAACACTTTGTCAAAATCATAGGATTTCCCTAGAGTGATTTCCTTGGGAAAGGGAAGCGTTCAATGAAAATATTTGAGAATTTTGATGGCATTCTAGTAATTTCCATTTATTTATGATTTTCTAAGCATATGAGGAGGGGGTGCACAATATCCATTAGTTGAGAGTGTGGGACCTAGATGGGATATTAGGAACATGAATATTAATATCCATCAGTGGAGAGCATTATCCCTTTTCACACAATAGCCATGATTGGAGAGTGGATACGAAAATCAAATTTCCTTCATGCCATATAGAATAAGAACCTTATTTTGAATTACTTAAGGTTATAGATAAGATATTAAAGCTTTTCATGGGGTATATTGTCAATGACTCTAATAGTGCATTGTTTGATAGGAGAATGATTTGAATTATTTTTTTTGGTAGGTAAGCACCCACAGGGGATTTGAACCAGTGACCTATCACAAGGATTGCCTTAACAATGCACCCATTCACCGTCAATCCAAAGCCCCGTGAGCTTGAGAATGATTTTAATTTATGATGGGAATGAAATGATATATATGTATATATATATATATATATATATATAACCAAAAGAATGAGTTATAGAGAAAATTTTCTTCTATTAATAAATGGAATATGTTGAGAATGTATACATGCAGAATGAAAACAAACTAGCTTCAACGGTGGTAGCTTATCTATGAGAAGAGATGTGATGGCTACATGCCTTCACCAAACTATGTTACAATGAGTATCATAGGCTTTTTTTTCATAAAGAAGTAATGAGAAACCATAAAAATCCAAAAACCAAACCCTAGGAGATGAAGCACCAAAGGATTTTGGGCCTCAATGGGGTAAGTTGGAATGTTAGCTTCGTAGGGTCATAACTTTGGCATACGATCTCTGTTTGGCATGCACTATACCCGATTGGAAAGGTCTATATGAGACATACATTTTTTGAATGCCGACAATAGTTTTTTGGCCCATTTCCCTGAAAAACACTGTTTAGTGCCTCAATATGACTTCACAAATTCAGGACCTAAAGTTGTCAAAATAAAAATAAAAAAAATGTGTTGTGAGCCAATGAAATAGGTGGGTGGCCACTGATATCCACCTAGATTAGAAAAGCATGCTTGAGTGTGCTTTCCCAAACATTCCATCATTGTTGCTATCATGAAGCGCAAAATTTTTTGTTTGCACCAAGAAATGACTTCTATAAAACATTGGAAATACATAAGTCTATTATATTTATTCTATGCATATATCACTTCCTCTTCTAATTGTGAGTTATGATTATTGTTTCTTTTTATGCTTATAATTGTTCAGAAAATTAGTATGCTTTTATTGTGTTTTTTGTTTCATAAAGTATTCTAAGTCGTTTCTTAAAAGTGAATTTTAGAAGAAAAGATGTTTATCACATATTACTAATTTGATTACACTTTTGTGATAATTCTTTTGAAATTACTAATTTGTTTTTATTAATTTTATAATTTTAATTTACTTATTAATTATTAAAATAAAAATAGAAATAAAAATATTCTATTTTTTTTTAACTTATTAAAAAAGTATAATGAATTTGTAACCAATTGTATTTGAATATGAATGTATTACATCTTAGAAGTAACCATCCTTGAAATTATAACAAAAACATGACCTTCAAAATTGTTAGGTAAACTTGAGTCAAGATAGAGTCAAAGTTGACCAAGTTAAACAGTGATGGTTTTGGGGCACATGGTATTGTGCACCCATAGTATTCTGCTCGTGGTATTATATGTAATGGAGCTTATAAAAGGCTGGAAGGACTTCATTGTAATGCAAGACCTGGAGGTGAGCGGTGAAGGCTCACTTGGTCGGATTGTCCAAGGTTTTGGCCAATGCTAATGAGATCTTATTAGGTTGGGTTTTTCCCCGGATTTGGGGTTTTCCTAGATAAACATTTGTGTTTATGTGTTTATGGTTGTTGCTGGTTATTTTTTTATATTTATTCCTCTCAGTAATTATTTATGTTATGCAGTAAATTTCTTAACAACTGGTATCGGAGCCAGATATTGGCTTCAAATGGATTATTTGATGCCAGGGGTTTATAGTGCCTGATGAGATCAATGCGGCCTTTTTCCAGATCTGGGTCTGGAAAATAGTGGTGGAACAATAGTATGGAAGAACCTCAAGGAGAATGTGCGGAATATAGTTCCATAACTACCAGGGATCATAGTGCATTTGCGATATTTACTAGTTTGGAACATGCTGACGAATTGTTCGAGATTCATGCAGCTATTTAAAGAAGGTTAGTAGAAGAAAATTGTTCATGTGGCTTCGAAAATTGGTTGTTTTTTACTACATGAGGCCACCGGTGTTGAAATCTACGAGGTTCTCACTGGGCTCACAGTTGGAGCAGTTTGATAGAAGTTTTTGAGCAAATCAAATTGAGAGTAGGGATGGATCAGAATCGCAGCAACAATAAACAAAAAAAAAATTAATGAAGTCAAAATTATTGCATGTAAATGGGCATACTACTGTAAGACCTGGTAAGGCATGTGTACCCCTCGGTGATCACTGGTAAAGTCTGGGCTAGACCTAGGTGATAGGGAGGATGTCGGATTAACAATACCCTGGGTAAAAACTCTGAGGGGGGTAAGAGCTAGAGTGAGCGGGATTGTCTTACTTAGCAGGTTTTGCTAGAGTTATTCAAGGAACCCCAAGTCAAGTTTAAGGGGGGAATTGTTAGGTAAACTTGATTCAAGATAGACTCAAAGTTGACCAGGTTAAACAGTGATGGTTTTGGGGCACATGGTATTGTGCACCCATAGTATTCTGCCCATGGTATTATATGTAATGGAGCTTATAAAAGGTTGGAAGGTCTTCATTGTAATGCAAGACCTGGAGGTGAGTGGTGAAGGCTCACTTGGTCAGATTGGCCAGGGTTTTGGCCAATGCTAATAAGATCTTATTACGTTGGGTTTTTCCCCAGATTTGGGGTTTCCCCAGATAAACATTTGAGTTTATGTGTTTATGGTTGTTGCTGGCTATTTTTATATTTATTCCTCTCAGTAATTATTTATGTTATGCAGTAAATTGTTAGGTAAAATTGACTCAGGATAGAGTCAAAGTTGACTAGGTTAAACAGTGATGGTTTTGGGGCATATGATATTGTGCACCCATAGTATTATGCCCATGGTACTATATGTAATGGAGCTTATAAAAGGCTGGAAGGACTTCATTGTAATGCAAGACCTGGAGGTGAGAGGTGAAGGCTCACTTGGTCGGATTGGCCATGGTTTTGGCCAATGCTAATGAGATCTTATTAGGTTGGGTTTTTCCTCAGATTTGGGGTTTTCCCAAATAAAAGTTTTTGTTTATGTGTTTATGGTTATCGCTGGTTATTTTTTTATATTTATTCCTCTTAGTAATTATTTATGTTATGCAGCAAATTTCTTAACAAAAACCTACAAATTAGGATCGATCTCTCTCTCTCTCTCTCTCTCTCTCTCTCTCTCTATATATATATATATATATATATATATATATATATATATATATATATATATATATAAGGGAAGTTGTTTTTGGACACATTAGATAAACGAATGTTCCCCATGTGTTTCGCGACATGGACTAATTGCCTCTCGTGGATCCTTATCTATGGCGATGTGATCATTGGCTAATGCATGTGGGTTTTGGTCTAACGACAATTGTGATTCCCAAAAAGTGGTATTAGAGCGTAAGTCATGAGTTCGATGCACACCCGGCTCATGTTGGGGGGAGCTTGTTGGACATTGGATAAACCAACACTCCCCGCGTGTTTCACGACATGGACTAACCACATCTCATGGATCCTTATCTCTAGCAATGTGATCGTTGACTAATGCTTTGTGGTTTTGGTCTAACGAAAATCTTGATTCCCAACAGCTGTAGGAAAACATGTCTCTGCCTTTGAGCAAGGCTTGAAGAAAATATTGAGCATGATGAGTTGTAGATTGAAGAAAAAATTAAGCAGAATGACTTGTTTCTATAGGTACTAGGCTCGATTGGATTTGATTGAATTATGCGTGCATATACAAATCCAAATTAATTTTGTCAAAAGATAGATGGAAACCAGTGCTTAAAGAAATACATAGCCATAACAACCAATAACCTAAGCGAGAAACTATAACTAAACCAACATATACTTTTTGTTGTAGGTTTTAACCCTGTATAGAAATTACCTGCATACGAATTCTAAAACATAGAAAATAAACAATGCGAGAGCATAACACATAAAACAGATATACATAGAGATTTTCCCCTGGATCCCAAAATCGGGACTACCAACTTGATTTTTCATTATTTTCCTTTCAATGTTACAATACATATTTATACATGTCGAAGCATCCAATACCATGGACCGAAAACCATCGCGTCCAAAACCATGTCCAAAAATCATGCACAAAACCATAGGTAGGTTGGTCCGACCTAATATATGGTCCAAAAAGCAAAATTTTCCAAGGCGCTGCCCCAGACCCCATAAAGGGGGGGTTACCTACACCCCTCAAACCTCCTGTGACCCCCCTGCTACATAATCAGCGCAACGAAGGGGGGGCTTTGCCCCCCCTCTAACCCCCTAGTTAACTACGTGGGCTAGTCATGGAAAGAATATAACACAACCCAACATTATCCCACTTGTTGTTTCCTTACCACAGGGGGCCACAAGAGAGCTTAGTCATTTATCCAGCCCTGCAATGCCCATTATTTCTCTACACCAAGAGAACTTCTCAGAGCTCACAAATTTTTTCAATGCATCAGGAGTATTCTTCAAAGTGTCCACCTTTACCAGCAACACCCTTTTGTCTTCTATCATATCCCTCACAAAGTGATACTGAACATCAATGTGCTTTGTCTTTGAATGATATGCAGGGTTCTTTTCCAAAAAATTGCACTTTGTCTGTCACATAATATCCTTATAGCTCCCTGTACTAACCTGATACTTGAACACAATATCTGCAACCAAACTACTTCCTTGCTTGCATGAGTGGTTGCATGTATTCTGCCTCTATAGTTGATAGTGCCACTACAGATTATTTCTTACTCATCCAACTGATTTCACCTCCAAATAGGTTAAACACATACCCACTTGTAGATCTTCTCTAATCCAGATCTCCAACCCAGTCTGCATCAACAAAGCCACAAATATCCAACACTCTGTCCAACCCTGGTCTTCCTTGGTAGCACAAACCATAATCACTAGTGCCACGCAAATATCTGAAAAATCGCTTCAGTGTTGTCTAGTGCTCCTTCCCTTGTTTTGAAATAAACCTGCTCAATACTCCCACTGCATGTTCAATGTTTGGTCTAGTATAGACCATTGCATACATCAAGCTACCGACTGCACTTGCGTATGGAACATGGGACATGTCCTCTTCCTCTTCTTGTGTTTTGGGACATTGTTCAGCAGATAACTTCACATCTACAGGAATAGGAACCTTCACCAGTTTACTATCCTGCATATTAAACCTCTGCAGTATTGTCTCAACATACTTCCTTTGATTTAACCAGAGCTTCCTCTTTGACCGATCTCTCTTAATTTCCATGCCCAAAATATAGTTTGCAACACCAAGATCTTTCATGTCGAATTTGGAGGACAATTGGGTCTTCAAATCTTGGATAATTTCTTTGTTATTTCCAACCAGCAACATATCATCCACATACAAGACCAGATAAATAACACAGTCACCAATTAGTTTAAAATACACACAATGATCTGCTTTGCTTTTGGTGAAGCCAAGTCCCCGTATAAATGTATCAAATTTCTGATACCACATCCTTGGTGACTATTTTAACCCATACGGAGACTTCTTTAACTTGCATACCAGTTCTTTCTTACCCTTCACTGCAAAGCCTTCAAGTTTCTTCATGTTGATTTCCTCGACCAGATCTCCATGAAGAAATGTGTCTTCACATTCATCTGTTCTACCTCAAAATAAAAAGCAGCAACAACAGATAAAAGTAATCTAATAGAAGTTACATTGGCAACAGGAGAAAAAATATCACCAAAATCAATTCCCGACACCTGGGAATAACCTTTTGCTAACAACAAAGCTTTGCATTTCTTCACCTTTCCTTTTGCATTTGTCTTCTTCTTGAACACCCATTTGCTGCCAATGGGTTTCCTTCCAGCCGGAAACTCCACCAAATCCCAAGCCTCATTTTTGTGCAAAGATGCCATTTCATCAACCATGGCCTCTTTCCAGAGTTTTCCATCCTCTAAATCTACTTCTTCCTTCACATTTCTGGGATCATCGTCAGTAATAGATAAAGAAAAATTTGAATAGAAAGCATATGGACTATACCTTTCTAGCTTCCTTCTTCCTTGAACTGATCTTCTCACACCTAGAGTTTGTGGCTCTTCATTTTTTGATTCCTCCTCTGTTATAGAGCCTTATTCTTCCTCCTTAAGCTCAAACTCTATCTTCTCAGGTTCTTCTGGTTGGACTTCATGTTTAATAACATATTTTACCTCTCCGAACACCACATTTTTATTGTACACAACCTTCCTTGTTACTGGGTTCCAAAGCTTCTAACCCTTTAAACCATCCTTATACCCAATAAAGATGCACTTTTCAGATTTACTATCCAACTTGGTTCATTTCTCCTTTGGGACATGTACATATGCATCACATCCAAATATCCTCAGATGTGAAAGAGAGGGTTTCTTACCAATCCATACCTATTGTGGAGTCTTATCCCCCAACGTTGATGAAGGTGATCTATTGACCAGGTAATATGTTGTCTCCACCTACTCTGCCCAGAATTCTTGTCCTAACCCGGCACCACTGAGCATGCTTCTTGCCCTTTCTATCAACGTCTTGTTCATTCTTTCTGCAACTCCATTTTGCTCAGGTGTGTATGGAGTAGTCTTCTGCCATGTTATACCACACTTCTTACAGAATTCTTCAAATTCCTTACTGCAAAACTCTCCACCGTTATCTATCCTCAACACCTTTATCTTCTTTTCTATTTGGTTTTCCACCAGAGCCTTAAATTCTTTAAACCTGTCAAAGACTTCAGATTTCTTCTTAAGGAAATATATCCATGTATTCCTTGAGAAGTCATCTATAAATGATACATAGTACACAAACTTACCCAGTGATGGACCCTTCACAAGTCCAAACATATCACTGTGCACAAGTTTTAATATATGTTTTGCCCTCTTACCACCAAAGGGGAAACTCACCCGATTTTGCTTCCCATATACACAATTTTCACAGAAATCAAAATCCAGAGAGCTATTACTCATACCTTCTACCATACCTTTACCATGAAGTATTCGAAGGCCCTTCTCTCCAATATGTCCAAGCCTTTGATGCCATAGCATGGTCTTCTCTCCATAGACCACTAGATTTTCTGCTCCTCTCAGGAACCATAGAGCTATTGCACCCATCAACAACATTGCTACTTTGCAGCTTGTACAGAGTTCCAATCCGAACTCCCCGCATCAATACCAATTCTCCCTGAACCATGTTATAGGTATCATTCTCGAACATTATTTTTACACCTGCATCATCCAGCTTACTTACAGAAATCAGATTTCTAGCCAATGCAAGAATACGCAGAACACTCGGAAGTGTTCTAATCCTTCCACCTTGCCACTTCAACTTTACTTTTCTACGACCAATGATTCTAGCCTTCTTATCATCCCCTAAGAAGACATCACCACCATCGTATTTCTCATACTCGCAGAACCACTCTCTATGGGGAGTGAAGTGAAAGGATGCACGTGAGTCAATCAACCATGCCTCATGATCTACATGTGTACTTAAAGAATCCAAGTACACATCCCCACCTTCATCTAAGGTGGTTTTCACCTCTTCAAAAGGAGCATCATCAGATCCCTTTCCTTTATTAGGACCTTTAGATTTACAATCCCTTTTGTAGTGCCCTTCCTTTTCGCATTTCGAGCACACCACCTTTACAGATTTTCCTGGAGATTTAGATCTCCCTCTAAATTTAGATCTCCCACTCGATGATTTATTTTTGTTTCTGTTCTGGGACCGTCCTCGTACAGACAAGGTATCACTATTCTGGCTCTCCATATTTTTGTCTCATCTCCTCCGTTAGTAAGGATGAGACTATTTCATCAAACTGCAAGGCAGTTGTATTGCTACCTATTACAATAACTAGACTATCCCATGAATCTGGTAGAGAACACAACGAACTGATGCACTTATCTTCATCTGAAATTTTAATATAAATAGATAATAACTGACTTACCATAATATTAAATGTGTTCAGATGCTCTGTCACTGACTCTCCATCTTTCACCCTCAGGTTATACAACTTTTTCCATAGGAACATTTTATTCACCAGAGACTTAGATTGGTACAAAGTCCCTAACTTGTCCCACAAAGCCTTCATCATAGCTTCCCCTGATACATTCAGCAATACCGAATCTAAGACACACAATTGTATTGTGCTCTTTTCTTTCCGATCTAACTTCTTCCATTCTTCATCGGACACTCCCGTTGGTTTAGTACCCAAATCTACCATGATCCACTAATCTTTATCCACCAACAGATCCTCCATCTTGAGTTTCCACAACTCAAAACTCTTACCATTAAATTTCTCGATCTCTATCTTTCCACTACTCGCCATCTTCCTTCACCACTAGAATCAATCTCACAGATCTCCCACTGAACAGGGTCTACCACAAGCTCGAGCGAAACCCCTCAACAACAAAGGCGTCCCTTGAAGCGAAAACAACTCTGATACCAAATGTAGGTTTTAACCCTGTATAGAAATTACCTGCACACGAATTCTAAAACACAGAAAACTAAACAATGCAAGAGCATAACACATAAAACACATATACACAAAGATTTTCCCCTGGATCCCAAAACCGGGACTACCAAATTTATTTTTCATTATTTTCTTTTCAATTTTACAATGCATATTTATACATGTCGAAGCATCCAATACCATGGACCAAAAACCATCACGTCCAAAACCATGGACCGAAAACCATCGGGTCCAAAACCATGGACCGAAAACCATCGCATCCAAAACCATGGACCGAAAACCATCGCATCCAAAACCATGTGTGAAAATCATGCACAAAATCATAGGTAGGCCTGCCCAACCTAATATAGGGTCCAAAAAGAAAAAATTTCCGGGGCACCCCATAGAGGGGGGGTTACCTACACCCCTCAAACCCCCTATGACCCCCCCGCTACACAATTTGCGCAACGAAGCTAGGGCTCTGCCCCCCCTCTAACCCCCCGCTTAACTACGTGGGCTAGTCGTGGAAAGAATATAACATAACCCAACAGTTGTTATGTTATGATGAAGCTATATAAAACAAGTGTCACTACCAGACAATGAGCTTACATCCAAGGTATCAATATTTGAAACTATAAATGAACCAACATGTACTTATTGTTCTGTTATGATGAAGCTATATACTTGTTGTTATGTTTTGAAGAAGCTATATAAAACAAGTGTCACTACTAGAGAACAATGTGATTATATCGAAGATTTCAATATTTGAAATTGTAGAGATCAAGGGTACAAGTTTGGTTCCAGCTACCTTCAATAATTCTCAAAAGTTCCAGACTTAAAATATCCATCAGGTAAGTCCCCGAGCAAATTAGTAGGGGGAAGTACAAGAGGCTTAAATCTATCCATTGTCAGGTGATGGGTCTAAGGATCCTAAGGACTCAGTGAGTTCATTTGCTAGCATTTTCCTTCAAAGAACCCAAACATTGAAATAAACAAGCAATAGTAGTGCTTGTGTAACATATTTATAAGTATGACATAAACCAGTCTTTGAAATGTATTGGAAATAGACCTAATTCTGCTATAAATAAAACATCATTCTTGGTTCAACATGCTATAAAAATTACTATTTATAATGTCACAGAAAAACCTAGGACTTTGCATCAAATTGTAGTTGTATATTCCTCACACGAGGTCTTAAAAAGTGTTATTTTTGTTGTTGATAAATTCCATGGTAGAACTAAAGGAATGTTGTACACAAATATGTTGAAAATGCAACAAGAAAATCCTAATTTAATTTTGTCCTTGAATTGAATTAGGAATTAAATTGTAATTCCACATATCATGACAACTTATAGTAGTTAACTAAGTTAATTTGACTTATTTGGCTCAGTTAATTCGAGTTGAGGGTATAACTAGAGTCATGTAGAGTGTCTCCTACTTTTTAGGAGACTTGGTTGAGTTTATTTTGAGATGTAATTATTTAATTCAGTTTAACTTAGTTAAAGTCAGTTAAACTAGTTCTAATTGATGGAGGAATTAGTCGGAGATCTAGTAATGGGGTGTAACCTATAGTAATGGGGTGTAACCAGCACTGATTAACTAGTAAACTAAAGATTCACTTGTAATTAACTCATGCATGTTAGATTAGAGAAAGACCCAGTTGAGATTGGACTTCAGGGACAATGTACTATCAGTGGTATAATCATCTGAATTGTAAAGGTGGTGCATGCAATCAGAGAAAGGCCTGTGAGGATTGCACAATTCATAATTGAGGAAATTATCAATTAAATATGGGCTAATTCCCTAGGAAACTACGCAAGGAAATAGGAGCTTGGTAGGTAGCAGAATTGGCTAAGTATTCGCTTGAGCTTGTCTAGGAAGAAGTGAGATAGATAGAGATAGTGTGGAGGTTGCTCAGGCTTGAGAATTCTTATTCATGCAATATAAAGATATCAAGGGTTTTTAGTTGTGGCTTTCCCCATAAAATTATTGTGTTATGTGTGATTGAATTCTTTCTCCTTCATGCTTCGTGATTTCATCGATCGTTTATTATTTCCCCAGATGAGTAGAGTAGGTTCAAGTCAATTGTTTTAGCATATTACAATCTGCAATTTGAATCTACACAGAATTTCTATATGGTATCAAAGTTGAAATCACTATATAAGAGGTGAATACAATTTAGTTTTTTTGCAAGAGAAATTGAATTCGCAATATTATACTCTAGAGCCTACAGGATGTCGTTCTATGGATTGACACTCAAATATGCCCTTAAGGGTAGTTTGAACTATATTTCTTGGAAGGACGAGATGGAGGAAGTGTTGGAAAACAACAGGCTTAAGTAATTCATAGGAAAATACATTCCTAACCGAGTTGATGCTCAAGATTTGGCAAAGTGGAGAAAGTGTGTGGCAAAGGCAAGAAGGATTATCCTAGAAGGAGTTTGAGATCATATTGTCTCGAACCTCCATAGTAAGGAAAATCCATTTACAATGTGGAAGGCCTTGACAGACCTATTTCAAAATAGCAGTGACCACAGGAAGATGTCACTGAAGGACAAGCTCAGAAAGATCAAGATGGAGAAGGGTGACTTAATAGCGAAGTACTTGACCAAGTTCATCCAATGTCGGGATGAGCTTGGAAGTGTCGGTGTTATATTTTTTGAAGGTGATCTAGTGAGCCTAGCACTTCTAGGACTTCCCAAGAGCTGGCACAACTATAAGGACTCAATTAATGGGAGGGAGAAACTACCAGAGTGGGAGCGATTGTGTTTTGACTTGGTGTAAGAAGAGATTCGATAGAACACTAGAGATTGATCCTCATCCAAGCATGATGATGAGAAGAACTATGTCTTAGCTAGAAAGGAAAAGAAAGGGAAGGGGAATTCATCCCATTCGAAATCATATTCCATTTAGGGAATAAATAAGAAGGACATGTCGAAGATTACATGTTTTCATTGTCATGAGCTGGGACACTATGCCACAAAGTATCCACACAAGAAGGCTAGTAAGAATCCCTCAAGGGGAGTGGCAAGTGAAACTCTTGCTTCAAAATTCAAGTTGGATTTCACCCTCATCGCTTGCATGGTGACATCAGTGATGGGTAGTTTGTGGTGCGTAGATAGTGGAGGCTCATTCCATATGACCAGAAATAAAGAGTTCTTCAATGACTTGGAGGAGAAGGACCTTCAAATGGCATCAAGATGGGAGATGATAGGAGGTATAACGTGACCAAAATCATTACTATTAACTTTCAAAAGGGGTTTGGTTCTCCTCTCACATTAAAAGATGTCATGTACGTTATGGGTTTGAAGAAGAATATGGTTTATGTTTCCATGTTGGAGGAACATAGCTGCGATGTGATATTTAGCACGGGAAAGGATTTCCTTTGTCACATAGCCTCAGGACAGGTGAAGTGGATCGAGGTACGGGTGAAGAACCTCTACAAATTAGATGTAGAAGACTGAATTTCTTTGAGCTGAAAAGAAGAGAAGGTGCAGATCCGGTGCATCAGTGAGTTGTGGCATATAAGATTGGGTCACTTGCACCACAGAGCTTTGAATATAATGCAACAAATTTCTACAGGACCTCCCAAGTGTACACTGGAGCAAAGAGACACATGAAAAGGGTGTACATTGGGCATGTACACCAAAGCTTCCTTTCACGATAAAGACAGTTGAGCGTAAGTGATCCTAGATAGAGTTCACTCAGATGTGCGTGGACCATTCTCAACAGCATCCATGTCCAAGCACAGGTATTATGTAATATTTGTTGATGATTTTTCTTGTAATTGTTGGATTTTCTTCATGCAGAAGAAAGATCAGCCATTCACAAAAATTTTTGAATTTAAAAGCACTTGTCGAGAAAGATACATACATGAAAGTTAATGCTCTTAGTAGCGATAACGATGGATAATATGTGTCGAATGAATTCATGTAACTTATGTGCATCAGAATGCATTTGACGGGAGTTAATAACACCTCATAACCCACAATAGAATGGGGTGGCTGAAAGGAAGAACAAAATTATTATGGGAGTTGCATGGGTGATGTTACATGATCAGGGCCTATCATTGCACTTGAGGGTTGAATCATGCAACACAGTTGTTTATTTGCAGAACATAAGCCCTCATTGAGTTCTCAAGATGAGTATACCAAAAGAAGATTTTTCAGGAAAGAAACCATATGTTGCACACTTGAGGATATTTCCTTCATAGGTGTACTGTCATGTTATCAAGGATGAACGGAAAAAGCTAGAGCCAACAACTGAGTTGTGCGTATTTGTGGGGCACATTGATACACCTTACAACTATCAAGTGTACCTATCATCCAACAGGATGATAGTGGTTCATAGAGATGTGAAGTTCAATGAAGAGAAGGCCATGAGATGTTCCCTTGAGAAAGAGATTCAATTACATGCAGATGAGGAGATTTTAGCTCCAAAGGAGACCTCAGGATGATGTGGAGCAATCACATGCAGAGGAGAAGAGAGTGGAAGAACCCTCTCATGCAGATATTTCTAAAGATGGAAGGAAACACACCAGATCAGTTGACATATTGATGCATGATGCTAGAGAGAATGTGGGAGAACCCACATCATAGCGTAGACAGAGAAGGTCACCAGATCAGTACATTAGCTACATGGCTCTGATGAGCGAGAGTGTAGAGGTTGAGCCATCCTCATTCGAGGAAGAAGTGCAAAAACCAATATGGGTTGATGCCATGGTTGAGGAGTATGACTCCATTATCATAAATAATGTTTGGGAAGTGGTCCCAAGACCAGAATACAAGTTAGTGGTGAGTTCCATATGGATTTACAAGGTAAAAAAAGAAGTATATGGGAGTGTGGAGAAACACAAGGCTATATTTGTGGCCAGAGGGTTCTCTCAGGTGGAGGGAATTGATTACGATGAGTCCTTTTCTTGATTAGAAAGGTACTCTTCAATCATATATATTGTAGCACTGTAAGCATAGATGAGATGGAAGATACATCAGATGGATGTAAAGACAACATTCCTCAACAACATGATTGAGGAAGAGGTGTATATTGAGTGGCTGGAAGGATTTGAGACCTTCAACAAAGAGTCGCATGTGTGCAGACTCAAGCAAGCATGGTATGGACTAAAACAATCACCACGTGCTTGGTACACCAACATTGACAGTTATTTCACTCGGTTTGGCTTCACCAAAAGTGAAGCAGATGAGAACCTTTACCATATTATGGCTAAAGGTAAATTGTTGATTATAGTATTATATGTCAATGATTTGATTCTAATAGGTGATGAGGAGATGATAAAATCTTGCGAAGAGTATCTTGCAAGAGAATTTGAGATGAAGGACTTGGCATTCGTGCATTATCTTCTTGGTATGGAAGACTTATGGAAAGGAGATGAGGAATTGTTTGTCTCTCAAGGAAAGTATGCCAACGATATATTGATGAAGTTCCACATGTAGAGTAGCAAACCCATGGAGACTCCTCTAGCAAGTAATTAGAGTAAGGAAGGTGTTACTTCAAGTGAAGTAGTGGAGGCTATTATTTATAGACAATTTGTGGGTTCACTTATGTAGTTGGTGAACACATGACCAAACATGTGTTTTGTGGTTAACTAGCTTAGTCAAGCAATGGTTAAGCCAACCAAACATTATTGGAATGCAGCTAAACATGTGTTGAGATACCTCAGAGGCACCACTCAGTTTGGTCTTTGGTACAGATGGACAAAGAGACTAAATCTTCAAGGCTTCATAGATGCAGATTGGGTAGGGAGTCCATTTGAAATAAAGAGCACATCAGGGGAAATCTTCAGCATTTTGTCAACATCATTTCTTGGTACAACAGGAAGCAAAATATCATTTTCGCTCAGTTCAGCAAAAGAAGAGTACAAGGCTTCTAGTCAAGAAGCTTGTGAGGTTATCTGGACGAGGAAGATCCTTGTTGGGTTATTTGGTTAGTAGATTAATCGTACAGAGATTTACTATGACAATCAAAGTTGTATCAAACTCTTTGAGAATCCAATTTTTCATGATCAGTTGAAGCATATCAACATTTGGTATCACCATTTATGAGATTGTGTGCAGAGGAGAAACATGTTGCTAGAATAGATTCCTACAGAGGAGAAGGATGCATATATTTTGACAAAGGCATTGTCAAGGTGCAAATTCAAGTTTCAGAGAGGCAGGATCAAGGTAGCATATAATATGTTTCTTATTGAGAGGAAATGTTGAAAATACAACAAGAAAATCCTAATTTAAGTTTGTCCTTGAATTAAATTGTAATTCCACATATCATCACAACTTCTAATAGCTAACTAAGTTAATTTTACTTAGTTGGCTCTGTTAATTTGAGTTGAGATTCTAACTAGAGTCATGTAGAGTGTATCCTACTTTTTAGGATCCATGGTTGAGTTTATTATGAGCTATAATTATTTAATTCAATTTAGCTGAGTTAAAGTTAGCTATACTAGTTCTAACTAATGGAGGAATTAGTGGGAGATCCAGTAGTGGGGTGTAACCTATAGTAGTGGGGTGTAATTAACACTTATCAACTAGTAAATTGAATATTCACTCATAATTAACGCATGCCTGTCAGATTAGAGAAAGACCCAGTTGATGTTTCACTTCAGGGACAATGTACTATCAGTGGTATAAGATCTAAATTGTGCAGGTGGTGCATGCAATTATATGAAGGCTTATGATGATTGCACAATTCATAATTGTGGAATTTCCCAGTTTTGGAGCCCTTCCCCTTGACCAAATTGAGCTTAAGATAGCTTGTTGGAAAGTTATTCCTATCTGTTTTCTAGAACATCTTGAATTTTTTCATTTGGAGGTCATTTCCCCCCTCAAAAGTGGAATCTCCCAAGATTGCTTCCTGTGTGTCCAAAAAGAGGCAAAGAGGGCATTTTTTGATAGTTTTTTGACCTTTAGGTGACCAAGATTTGCTCCAAAATTGCTAAAAAGTTTAGGGATTGATGTTCTCGTCATGCTGCATCTAAATATGCAAGCCATTCTTTCAAAAAGTATCTCCATCAAAAGCGCAGCGCCACCGATGCCCAAACTCTTGTGTTGCAAAATTTATCCTATGCGCAACGCCACTGTCCTATGTGCAGCGCCGATTCAGACCCAGTTTTGGCGGCCTTCCCTTGACCAAATTGAGTGTGTGATCATTGGAAATCTTATCGATTCTACTTTCCAGAACATCTTTAATTTTCCAATTTGGAGTTCATTTGCCCTGTCAAAAGTCCAATCTCCCAAAACTGGTCAAAATGTGCAGAATGAGGCTGCCAAAACGCAGAGTGTTGTTGAAGTCAACTTTTGAAGGTCTTCCTCAACTCCAAATTGAGCTAATTATAGCTCATTGGAAAGATCTTTGTTTCTAGTTATCATTTAACTCATCAAGAAAGTCATTTGGGCAACCAGACTAGGATAAATCTTGATTTTACCAAGGTCACTCCAGAGGTGTAGCAACCCTCCTGAGACAACTGTATTTTTGACATTTCTCTAAAACCATGACACTTGTGTAAATATTGAAGGAGGTTTTTCTTCCTTGGCCTATTATGGACAAAAAAATCTCTCATTTTTTCCAAATTCATTTTGTCTTGCTCAGAAACAAAAACCCTAGGAGAGGGAAATGAGCCTTACCTAAGCACAACTAAAGCACAACAAGGTGTAAAATGACCCATTGGAACCTGAAACAATGATGAAAAATCCTTTAATGATGGTACACTCATTCGAATGGTGACATGGACTGACACTTGGAAAACTTTGGAAGGAATGAAAACAAATCCTAGACCTAATACCTAGTGAACAAATTTTACTTGAAGACTCACTGAAATGACAAAATTTGACTTTGACACCCTAAGACCACTTTGTAAGAGCATGTTTGATCACTGGTGGAAGGCTTCAAAGACTAACACTAACACATGGTAAGGAAAATCCATTTTCAATGTGGAAGGCGTCGATAGACCTGTTTCAAAATAGTAGTGACCACAGGAAGCTGGCACTGAAGGACAAGCTTAGAATGATCAAGATGGATACAGACGACTCAATACCAAAGTACTTGACCAAGTTCACCAATGTTAGGATGATATTGGAATTTTTGGTGTTATAGTTTCTAAAGGCGATCTGATGAGCCTAGCACCTCTAGGACTTCCCAAGAGATGGCACAGCTACTAGGGCTCAGTTAATGGAAGGGAGAATCTACTAGAGTGGGAGCGATTGTGATCCAACTTGGTGCAAGAAGATATTTAGCAAAGCACCAGAGATGGATCCTCATCCAAGCATGATGATGAGGATAAATTTTCCTTAGCTAGAAAGGAGAAGAAAGGGAAGGGGAAGTATCCCATTCCAAATCAGATTCCAATCAAGGTGGAAAGAAGAAGGATATGTCAAAGGTTAAATGTTTTTACTTTCACAAGCTAGGACAATATGCTAGAAAGTGTCCACACAAGAAGGTCGGTAAGAAGCCCTCAGGAGGAGCGGCAAGTGAAGCTCTTACTTCACAATTTGAGATGGATTTCACCCTCATCGCTTGCATGGTGACATCGGTGATGGTTAGTTTTTGGTACCTGGATAGTGGAGCCTCATTCCATATGACCAACAAAAAATATTTCTTCAGTGACTTGGAGGAGAAGGACCTCCAAATGCACATCGAGATGGGAGATGATGGGAGGTATAATGCAACCAACATCAGTATTGTTACATTTCAAAGGGAGTCTAATTCTCCTCTCACATTAAAAAATGTGATGTATGTTTTGGGTTTGAAGAATAATTTTGTTTCAGTTGCCATGTTGGATGAGAATGGATATGAAGTGATATTTAGCAAGGGAAAGGATTTCCTTTGTCACATATCCTCAGGATAAATGAAGTGGATCGAGGTTAAGGTGAATAGCCTCTACAAATTGGATGTATAATATTGTGATGCTTTGAGCACAACAGAAGAGAAGGTGTAGAGTTGAGACATCGGTGAGTTGTGGCATAGAATATTGGGTCACTTGCATCATAGAGCTTTCAACATCATGCAATAGTACTTCCCAAGGGTACACTAGAGTAGAGAAACACATGCAAAGGGTGTACATTAGGGAAGTACAAAAAAACTTCATATCATGATAAAGACAGTTGAGCACAAGCGGTCCTTGATATAGTTCACTCAGATGTGTGTGGACCGTTCTCAACAACATCTACGACCAAGTATAGGTATTATGCAATATTTGTTGATGATTTTTCTAGTAAGTGTTCAATTTTATTCATGTAGAAGAAAGATCAGATGTTCACTAATTTTTTTGAATTTAAATCACTTGTCTATAAAGATTTTGGAAGGAAATTTAAGCCTCTCAGAAGCGATAGTGGTGGAGAATACGTGTCAAATGAATTCAAGAAATTTTGTGCATCTGAAGGCATTCGATAGGAGTTAATAGAACTTCATAACCCATAGAAGAATGGGGTGGCTAAAAGGAAGAACAGAATTATTGTGGGAGCTACACGAGTGATGTTACATGATCAAGTCCTACAATTTCACTTGTTGGCTTAAGCATGCAACACAATTGTTTTTATGTAGAACAAAATCCCTTACCGAATTCTTGGGATGAGTACATCAAAATAAGATTTTTCAGGAAAGAAACCAAATGTGGCACACTTCAGGATCTTTGGCTCATTAGTCTATTGTCATGTTACCAAGGATGCATAGAAAAACCTAGATCCAACAGCTAATTTGGGCATATTTGTGGGGTACACTGATACACCTCACAACTATCGAGTGTACCTGCCATCCAACAAGATGACATTGGTTTTTAAGGATGTTAATTTCAATGAAGAGAAGGCCATGAGATGTTCCATTGAGAGGGAGATTCATTTACATGTACATGAGGAGCTTGTAGCTCCAAAGGAGGAACCTCAAGATGGTGTGGAGCAGCCACATGCAGAGGAGAAGAGAGTGGAAGCACCCACTCATCCAAAGACTCCTAGAGATGGAAGGAAGAGGCTAACAAATTGATGCATGATGCTAAAGAGAACGTGAGAGAGCCCACATCAAAATGCGGACAGAGAAGGTCACCAGATCAGTACACTGGATACATGGCTCTGATGAGAAAGAATGTAGAGGTTGAGCCATCCTCATTCAAGGAAGCAGTGCAGCAGCCAGTATGGGTTGATGCCATCATTGAGGAGTATGACTCCATTATCATAAATAGTATTTGGGAAGTGGTCCCAAGACCAACAGACAAGTCAGTGGTGAGTTCCAGATGGCTTTACAAGGTAAAGCAAGCAGCAGATGGGAGTGTGGAGAATCACAAGGCTATATTTTTGGCCAGAGGGTTCTCTTAGGTGGAGGGAATTGATTACGATGATACATCTTCTCTAGTAGTAAGGTACTCTTCAATCAGATATATTTTAGCATTGTCAATGCAGATGGGATGGAAGATACATCACATGGATGTAAAGACAACATTCCTCAACAATGTGATTGAGGAAGAGGTGTATATTTAGAATCCGGAAGGATTTGAGACCTTCAACAGAGAGCTACATGTGTTCAGACTCAAGCAAGAATAGTATGGACTAAAAAAAGCACCACGTGCTCAGTACACCAAAATTGATAGTTATTTCACCAGGTTGAGCTTCACCAAAAGTGAAACAAATGCGAACCTTTACCATATTTTAGCTGAAGGTAATTTTTTTATTATATTATTTTATGTCGATGATTTGATTCTAATAGGTGATGAGAATATGATAAAATCTTGCAAAGAGTGTCTTGAAAGAGAATTTGAGATCAAGGACCTGGAGCTCGTGCATTATTTTCTAGGTATGGAAGTATGGCAAGGAGAAGATGAACTATTTGTCTCTCAACAAAAATGTGCCAACGTGATTCTGAAGAAGTTCCACATGTAGAGAAACAAACCCTTGGAGACTCCTCTAGTAGGTAATTGGAGGAAGGAAGATGTTATTTTAGGTGAAGTAGTGGAGGCTATTATTTATAGACAGCATGTGGGTTCACTTATTTATTTGGTGAACACACGACCAGACATGTGTTTTGCAATTAACTAGCTTAGTGATGCCATAGTTAAGCCAACCAAACTTTATTGGAAGGCAGCTAAACATGTGTTGATATACCTCAAAGGCACCACTCAGTTTGGTCTTTGGCACAGGCGGACAAATGGAGTGAGCTTCAAGGATTCAAAGATGTAGATTGGGCAGGGAGTCCATCCGATAGAAAGAGAACATTAGGGGGAATCTTCAGTATTGGGTCAGTAGCAATTTCTTGGTACAACAAGAAGCAGAGATCAGTTGCACTCAGTTCAACAAAAGCAGAGTACATGGTTTCTAGTCAAGCAGCTTGTGAGGCTATCTAGATGAGTAAGATCCTTGTTCGGTTATTTGGTCTGCATATGGATCCTACAATGATTTACTGTAACAATCAAAGTTGTATCAAACTCTCTGAGAATCCAATTTTTCATGATCGGTCCGAGCATATTGAAATCTGCTATCACCATCTACAAGATTATGTGTAGAGGAGAATCATGTTGCAGGAATACATTCCCACAGTGGAGCAGGATGTAGATATTTTGACAAAGGAATTGTAAAGATACAAATTCGAGTTTCAGAGAGGCAGGATCAAGGTAGCAGATAAGCCCTTTATGTTGAAAGGGGATGTTGAAAATGCAACAAGAAAATCCTAATTTAATTTTGTCCTTGAATTAAATTAGGAATTAAATTATAATTTCACATCTCATGACAACTTGTAATAGTTAACTAAGTTATTTTGACTTAGTTGGCTCAGTTAATTCAAGTTGAGGGTCTAATTAGATTCATGTAGAGTGTATCCTACTTTTTAGGAGCCCTGGTTGAGTTTATTTTGAGTTGTAATTATTTAATTCAGTTTAACTGAGTTAAATATGGTTAAACTAGTTCTAACTGATGGAAGAATTAGTGGGAGATCCAATAGTGAGGTGTAACCTACAATAGTGGGGTGTAACCATCATTGATCAACGAGTGAACTGAAGATTCACTCATAATTAGCTCAAGCATGTCAAATCAAAGAAAGACCCAGTTGATATTGGAGTTCAGGGACAATGTAATATCAATTGTATAATCATCTGAATTATACAAGTGGTGCATGCAATCAGAGGATGGCCTATGATTATTTCACAATTCATAATTGAGGAATTTCCCAATTTAATATGGGCTAATTCCCTAGGAAATTGTGCAAGGAAATAAGATCTTGGCAGATAGCAGAATTGGATAAGTATTGACTTGAGCTTATCTGGGAAGAAGTGAGATAGATAGAGATAATGCATAGGTTGCTTGGGCTTGAGAAAAGCATTGTAATCTTCTCATATTTTATGATTAATGCAATATACATGCAGCAGGGTTTTTTAGTTGTAGATTTCCCCATAAAATTATTGCGTTATGTGTGATTGAATTCTTTCTCTTTTATGCCTCATGATTTCATCGATAGTTTATTACTTTCGCTCATGAGTAGAGTAGATTCAATTCAACCATTTTAGCATATTACAATCTGTCATTTGAATCTACTGTAGAAAAACCTATAGATTCACAAGCTAAAGCAATTTTCTAAATAAAGAGACAAGAATATACTTCTACTCTTTAGAGCTGAAGTCCATAAACATTGAGCAAACAATGATAAATAGAGGAAGAGAATCAAAGGCACATAACACAATAAATATCTGGGGAAAGCCACAGCTCAAAACCCCACTATTTGTTTTGTATTAATCAGGAAAATCAAGATGAAATTAAAATGCTTGTTCTCTCTAGAACAATCCCAACACTCAACAAATTCAATCTCCAACTCATAAGAAAGCTCAAGGCCAAACCTTTGCCAATTCAAAATCTCTCCAAGTCTTTATTCCATTGTGTAATTCCTATGAAGGATAGCTTGTATTTAAAGGGAAATAAAGCCTCTAAAATTAGCGCAATCCCTCAAGGATGAGTTCCTGAATGCATGCACTATCAGTGCAACTCAGAAAAATCTAAAACAAATAGTACATTGTCCCTGCACTCTAGTCTCAACTAGGTCTTTCTCATAATCAACATGCATGAGTTTATGATGGTGGAATCTTCAGTTAACTAGAGTAGCACTACTTACGTCACTAGTGTCCCAATTGACTGTTTACTCATTATTAGTTCCTGAAACTGATTGGAACTAATTTAGATGGACTTAACTCAATAAACTAAGTTAACTAATTACAACTCATTCATAACTCATCCTTAAATCCTATAAGTTACATAGAACATATACATGTCTTCTAAAAGACTTCCAATTCAAATTTCCTAAATTAATTAAGTTAATTAAACTTAATTAATTATTTTCAAATTGCTATGAGAAAAGAATTCCATTTTAATTCATAGTTTAATTCAAGGACAAATAAAATTGGAATTTCTTGCTTCCATTTCTCAACACTCCATCTCAACAAGAAATGGATTATCCACTACCCCGATCCTGTCTCTATGAAACTCGAATTTACATCTTGTTAATGCCTTTGTCAAGATGTCAGCATCTTGCTCCTTCGTGGGAATGTAATATAACAACATGATCCACCTCAATAAACAATCTCTGAGATGATGATACCAAATATCTATATGCTTGGACTGATCATGAAAAACTGGATTTTCAAAGATTTTGATACACCTCTGATTATCACAATAAATCACTGTCAGATCCATTTGCTGACCAAACAAACCAACCAGGATCTTACTCATCCAGATTGCCTCACATGTTGCTTGACTTGCAGCCATGTACTTTGCCTCTGCCGAACTGAGTGCAACCGATCTTTGTTTCTTGTTGTACCAAGAAACTGCATCTTACCCAATACTAAAGATCCCTCATGATGTGCTCTTCCTATCAAATGGACTCCCTGCCCAATCTGCATTGGTGAAGCCTTAAAGCTTCACTCCCTCTGTTCGTATGTACCACAACCTAAACTGAGTAGTGCCTCTGAGGTATCTCAATACATCCTTTGTCGCCTTCCAATACATCTTGGTAGGCCTAACCATCACTTGACAAAGCTAGTTAATTACATAACACATATCTTATCGTTTGTTCACCAAATACATGAGTGAACCCACAAGTTGCCTGTAAATAGTAGCTTCCAATACTTCTCTTGAAGTAGCATCCTCCTTCCTCCAGTTACCAGCTAGAAAAGTCTCCATGGGTTTACTGCTCTCCATACAGAATCTCCTGAGTATCTCATTGGAATACTTGCCTTGAGAAACAAACAACTCCCCATCTCCCTGCCATACCTCCATGCCAAGAAAGTAATGCATGAGCCCCATGTCCTTCATCTCAAACTCTCTTGCAAGGTCCTACTTGAAAGATTTGATGAGCTTCTCATCACCTGTCAGTATGAGATCATCCACATAAAGTAAAATGATCAAAATCTTACCTTCCACCACTATGTGATATAGGTTCACATCTGCTTCACTCTTTGTGAAACCCAACCTAGTGAAGTAGCTATCTATCCTAGTGTACTAAACATGGGGTGCTTGCTTCAACCCATACAATGCTTTCTTAAGTCAGCACACATGCGACTTGTTGAAAATAGCAACAAGAAATGCTAAATATAGAAGTGCTAAATTTAGCACTGCTATAAATAGCATTTCGGGATACCTTCCTATTTTAGTTAGTCCCTGAACTAAAATAGAGAAGTAAAATTCGAATTTGATCTTAGCAGTTGTTTGTAAAATAATTAATTAATTCATCTTGAGTTAATTAGTTGTAGAAAATCAAACATGAATTCTATGTGGGGACATGCAACGATTTCTCCATTGATTGAGGAATTTATCCATCAGTTAAAGAGATAAGGATGAGTTGTAATATTGAGTTGTAATTAGTTGGCTCAGTTAACTGAGTCAAGTCCAATTAGATTAGTTCCAACAGTTTGTTGAATTAATTGAGTTCAGTTAGTCAATGCACGCATGCATGTAACTGTTGCACTTCAAATAACTGAATATTCTCTCATAAATAACTCATGCATGTCAGTCAGGGAAAATTTTAAGAACCCCCCCTAAATTTATAAATATAATAAATGGGCGAATCTCCATGGTATATAGGAAAAATGGAAGGCGATTTTATCAATAATCTAATATGTATATATAATTTTTTGGCGAATCTCTCACCAGGCATGGTGAATATTTTACTCAATTATAAAATCTTGTAAGATCTTGGCGAGTCTTTCACTAAATAATAAAACTTTGTAAAGTCCTAGTGAATCTTATCATAGGCTACATGTTGGTTTAATTCTCCCATTTAAATAGGCTACATTCGAGGTGAATACCATGGGTCAATACCATGTGCCATTTTGGTGAATACCATGGGTCAATACCATGTGCCATTTTTATTTTTATTAATTTTAATATTAGGGTTAATAATGGTTTTTTGCATGGTATTAATAACAATCTAGTCCATGGTATTTGTCCCATAGTATTTTGGCCATAGGTTTCACCTAAATATAACCCATTTTTTGAGTGTTCGTAAATATAAGGTGACTTATCGAGTAAATATAAAAAAATGTTTTATTTGTTTACCATACCTCTCATTTATTTATATTTTTATTAATTTACCATACCTCTTTTACAAATATGGTATTTGGCCCATAGGATTCACTTAAATAAAACCTCTTTCTTGAGCCTTCATAAATAGAACGAGGGTTATGGACTAAATATAAAAAGAGGTTTTATTTATTTACGATACGTCTAATTTATTTATATTTTTATTGATTTACCATACCTTTTGAGTAAGTATAAAAAGACGTTTTATTTATTTACCATACCTCCACTTTACTTATATTTTTATTTGTTTACACCCTTACATGTATATAAGGTGACTTATGGAGTAAATATAAAAAATGTTTTATTTATTTACCATACGTCTCATTTATTTATATTTTTATTAATTTACCATACCTCTTTTATAAATATGGTATTTGGCCCATAGGATTCACTTAAATAAAACCTATTCTTGAAAATGGGCGAATGGAAGGTTGTAAGTCCTAATTTAAGGGGCTAAATTTACCTTTTTTACCCTCTCCCTTAAAATAAGGTGGGCTATTTGAGGTGATTTGTAAAAACCCCTTAATTTCGCCAAAGGGCGAACATTCGCCCCTAAAATTATCCTTGATGTCAGTTCAGTCAAAGACCCAGTTGATATCAGATGGAGGTACAGTGTACTATCAGTTGCAGGAATATTCCATTGTGAATATCTCTTGCATGCAGAAGGAATTCATTCCTTAGAGATTGTGTCGTTACTTCTTCAGTTTAGTGAGTGTGTGATGAGGCCAATCACACAGGTGGCATCATTGGACCCCAAGAAAAAATGCGCAAGGAAATAGGAGGCTTGGAGGGCTAAGGGAAGGCATATCTTGTGTCTATTCAGTCTGTGAGTTGTATTGTTTGATTGCAGAGAGAGCAGGATAGCTTGTGAGCTGATTCTTTTTGTAACTTGAACATATTTCCACTTGTATGATAATACAGAGATTGGGGTTTTAGGCTAAGGCTTTCCCCGGGTTATTCTTCTGTGTTCATGTGTGATTGATTTCTCATTCTCAGTTATATGTGTTCTATTTGATCTTGCTCATATTAAGCTTCCGCAAAGTTTGTTGTAGAAGTAGATCTTGTATTTTGCTTTAGTATATTGCATAATGTGTTGATCTACAGTGGGAATTTCTACATGGTATTGGAGAAAAGGTGATCAAAGGTGAAGAACAGTATATAAGAAGGGAGAAGTTCAAATTTTGAGGTTCCTGAATATAGAAATCGAGTTCTTATTACATCTCAATTTCATGGTTCACCAATGGCGTTCAATGGTTTAAGACTCGAGTATGCCCTAGATGGTAGCTCGAATTATATTTCCTCGAAGGATCACATGGAAGCAGTATTAAAGGATAACAGTCTAAAGGAATTCATTAATTAAGAAGTCCCCAAGCCGGCAGCATCTGATGCTACAGAATTGGCGGAATGGAAGAAATGTGTGGCTAGAGCAAGGAGAATCCTCTTGGAGGGAGTTCAAGACCACATTGTCTCGAGCCTCCATGGGAAGGAGACATTGTTTTCGATGTGGAAAACATTTAAAGATCTATATCAGAACAACAGCAATCAGAGGAAGCTAGTGCTGAAAGACAAGCTTTGGAAAATCAAGTGTGAAGAGGGCGACATGATCTCTACATATCTGAACAAGCTCACCACCTGCAGGGATGAGCTTGGAAGTGTAGGGATCACGATAGCTGATGATGACATGGTGAGTCTTTCACTCCTCAATCTTCCTAAGAGCTGGCATAGCTACCAAGACTCGGTTAATGGAAGAGAAAAACTGCCAGATTGGGAATGACTTTGGTCGGATATGATGCGGGAGGAGATAAGAAGAAGCACCAGAGATGGATCCTCATCAAAACAAGATGATGAGGAAAATCTAGCCTTAGCGAGTAAGGCGAGGAAAGGGAAAGGGAGGGCGTGCCATCCCAAATCCAGTTCTTCCCATCGTGGGAAGAATTTTGACAAATCGAAAGTGCGATGCTTTCATTGTCATGAAGTGGGCCATTATGCTACAAATTGTCCATAGAATAAATCCAAGAAGGGATCCTCAAAGGGATCTGATGGTGAGGCACTGGCCTCACAGTTTGAGTTGGATTTCTCTCTTATCGCATGCATGGTTTCATCCATGGTGGGATGTGTGTGGTACCTGGACAATGGATCTTCATTCCACATGTTAGGTGACAAGAATCTTTTCAGTACCTTGGAGGAGAAGGATCTCTAGATGCGGATCGAGATGGGAAATGATGGAAAGTACCGTGTTTCAGGTGAAGGTACCATTTTGTTTCAGAGGGAGCATGAAGCTCCCCTCACCCTGACTGATGTAAAGTATGTACCAGGTCTAAAGAAGAATCTTGTGTCTGCCACTATGCTAGAAGATAAAGGCTATGATTTAGTCTTTAGTAAAGGAAAGGTATTCCTGAGACATATCGGTACTGGACAGACCAAGTGAATCGAGATTCGAGTAAAGAATCTCTACAAGTTGGAGGTAGATGACTGTGCTACATTGAGTTCCAAAACTGAGATGGTGCAGAGCCAAGATGTTGGCGAGCTATGGCATAGAAGACTGGGCCACTTGCACCATGGAGCCTTGAAGATCATGCAACAGATTTCTACTGGACTTCCCAAGGGAAAAATGGAGTAGATGAATACATGCAAAGGTTTACCTTGGGTAAGTATGTGAAATCTTCCTTTCCGGATTGAGACAGTAGAGCTAGAGCAATCCTAGAGTGAGTTCACTCAGATGTTTATGGACCTTTCTCTACAACCTCCACCGCTAAACAAAGGTACTATGTTATTTTTATTGATGATTTTTCTCGTAGAGGCTGGATCTACTTTATGCAAAAGAAGAATCAGACCTTCTTGAGGTTTTGTGAGTTTGAAGCCTTAGCAGAGAAGAATCCGGAAAGAAAATAAAAGCCTTGCATAGCGACAATGGTGGAGAGTATGTCTCCCAACAGTTTAAGGACTTCTGTACTGTAGAAGGAATTAAACAAGAATTGACGGCACCCCATAACCCACAGCAGAATGGGGTGGCCAAAAGGAAGAACGGATCGATTGTGGGAGTAGCTCAAGCAATGTTCCATGACCAAATCCTACCACTGCATTTGTGGGCTGAGGCATGCAATACAACAGTATACTTGCAGAACAGAAGCCCGCACTGTATACTGGGAATGAAGACACCTATGGAGGCCTTTTCTGGGAAGCGACCAGATGTGAGTCACTTCCGAATCTTTGGATTATCAGTTTACTATCATGTGACCAAAGATGCTCTGAAGAAGCTAGATCCAACAACTGAGTTGGGAATACTTGTGGGGTAAAGGTATACACCCCACAACTATCGGGTGTACCTACCTACCAATTAGAGGATAGTGGTACGCAGGGATCTGAAGTTTGACGAGCAAAAATCCATGTGAGTATCTCTTGATAGGGAGCTCAAGTTGCATGCAAAGGAGGAACTTTCAGTTCCTAAGGAGGAGGAACAACAAATTGATGCAGAGCAGCCGCATGCAGAGGATCCGGGAGTGGAGACATCCACTCATGCTGAGACTTCCAGAGATGGGAAGAAATGCTCAAGGGAAGCTAACAGGTTGATGTTGTATGTGCAGGAGAATGTGGGATAACCATCTTCTTAATGCAGATAGAGAAGGTCGCCCGAGCGGTACACTGGGTACATGGCCCTGGTTGGGGAGTGTGTAGATACCGAACCTTCTTCATTCGAGGAGGCAGTGTAGCAACTAGTCTGGGTTGATGCAATGGTAGAGGAGTACGACTTTGTCATTTGGAACAGTGTGTGGGATGTTGTCCCAAGACCTCAGGGAAAGTCAGTGGTGATTTCTAGATGGCTTTACAAGGTAAAGCAGGCAGTTGATGGTAGTGTTGAGAAACATAAGGCAAGGTTTGTTGCCCGAGGTTTCTCATAGGTCAAGGGGATTGACTACGATGAGACCTTTGCTCTTGTAGTAAGGTACTCATCTATCAGATCGATGTTGGCATTATCAGCTCAGATGGGTTGGAATATCCATCAGATGGACTTGAAGACAACATTCCTCAATGGGAAGATTGAAGAGGAGGTGTACATTGAGCAGCCAGAGGGTTTTGAGACCTTTAATCATGAGTTGCATGTGTGCCGACTCAAGAGGGCTTTGTATGGGCTGAAGCAAGCACCCCGTGCTTGGTACACCAGGATCGACAGCTATTTCACCGAGTTGGGCAGATGCGAACCTTTACCACAGCATGGTAGAAGGTAGGCCATTGATCATTGTTCTTTATGTCGATGATTTGATTTTGACCGGTGATGATCAGCTGATTCAGTCTTGCAAGGAGGAACTTGCAAGAGAGTTCGAGATGAAAGACATGGGTCTTATGCACTACTTTCTAGGTAGGGAGGTGTTGAAGAAAGATGGGGAAGTATTTCTGTCTCAAGGCAAGTATGCCAATGAGATACTCAGGCGCTTTCACATGGAGAAGTGAAAGCCCATGCAGACTCCTCTAGCTGGGAATTGGAGGAAGGAGGATGCTACTTCATGTGAGGTAGTAGCTGCTACTATTTATCGGCAACTGGTGGGTTCACTTATGTATTTGGTGAACACACGACCTGACTTATGCTTTGTGGTGAAACAACTAATTCAAGCTATGGTTCAGCCTACCAAGCTGTTTTGGAAGGCAACGAAGCATGTGCTAAGATACCTCAAAGGCACATCTCAGTTTGGATTGTGGTACAGACGGATAGAGGGAGTGAATCTTCAAGGCTTCAAAGATGTGAATTGGGCAGGGAGTCCATCAGACTAGAAGAGTGCTTCTGGAGGAATATTCAACCTTGGTTCAGCTGCAGTTTCCTGGTACAACAGGAAACAGAGGTTAGTTGCACTTAGCTTAGCAGAGGTTGAATACATGGCTGCTAGTCAAGCTGCATGTTAAGCCATTTGGATGCGAAAGATTCTAGGTGGATTGTTTGGTTAGAGGATGGATCCAATTGTGATTTAATGCGATAATCAGATTTGTATCAAACTCTCTGAGAATCCAGTTTTTCATGATAGGTCCAAGCACATTGATATTTGGTATCACCATCTTTGAGACTGTGTGGTCGAGAGGATCATGTTGTTGCTGTATGTTTCGATCGAGGAACAGGATGCAGATATTTTGATTAAGGCATTGCCAAAATGAAAGTTCGAGTTCCACAAAGACAGGATTGGGGTTACTAATAATCCCTTTCTTGTTGAGAGGGAGTGTTGAAAATAGCAACAAGAAATGCCAAATATAGAAGTGCTAAATTTAGCACTACTATAAATAGCATTTCGAGATACCTTCCTATTTTAGTTAGTCCCTGAACTAAAATAGAGAAGTAAAATTCGAATTTGATCTTAGCAGTTGTTTGTAAAATAATTAATTAATTCATCTTGAGTTAATTAGTTGTAGAAAATCAAACATTAATTCTATGTGGGGACATGCAACAGTTTCTCCATTGATTGAGGAATTTATCCATCAGTTAAGGAGATAAGGATGAGTTGTAATTAGTTGGCTCAGTTAACTGAGTCAAGTCCAGTTAGATTGGTTCCAACAGTTTGTTTAATTAATTGTGAGTTCTGTTAGTTAATGCATGCATGCATATAATTGTTGCACTTCAAATAACTGAATATTCTCTCATAAATAACTCATGCATGTCAGTTCAGTCAGAGACCTAGTTGAGATCAGATGGAGGGACAGTGTACTATCAATTGCGGGAATATTCCATTGTGAATATCTCTTGCATGCAGAAGGAATTCATTCCTTAGAGATTGCACGGTTACTTCTACAGTTTAGTGAGTGTGTGATGAGGCCAATCACATAGGTGGCATCATTGGACCCCAAGAAAAACTGCGCAAGGAAATAGGAGGCTTGGAGGACTGAGGGAAGGCATATCGTGTGTCTATTAAGACTGTGAGTTGTATTGTTTGATTACAAGGAGAGCAGGATAGCTTGTGAGTTGATTCTTTTTTTAACTTGAACATATTTCCACTTGTATGATAATACAGAGATTGGGGTTTTAGGCTGAGGCTTTCCCCGGGTTATTCTTCTATGTTCATGTGTGATTGATTTCTCATTCTCAATTATATGTGTTCTATTTGATCTTGCTCATATTCGATTAAGCTTCCGCAAAGTTTGTTGTAGAAGTAGATCTTGTATTTTGCTTTAGTATATTGCATAATGTGTTGATCTACAGTGGGAATTTCTACACGACTCATTGTCCAAGGTTTCAAAACCTTCGGGTTGCTCTATGTACACCTCTCCCTCAATCATGCCATTGAGGAAGGCAGTCTTCACATCCATCTGATGGATACTCCAACCCATCTGTGCAGATATTGCCAAAATAGATATGATAGATGAGTACCTTGCAACATGAGCAAAGGTCTCATCATAGTTAATCCCCTCTACCTGTGACAGGCCACAAATCTAGCCTTATGCTTCTCAACACTACCATCTGCAGCTTTCTTTACCTTGTAAATCCAACAAGAGCTCACAACTGACTTGTCCTCTGGTCTTGGGACCACATCCCAAACATTGTTTCGAACTATGGAATCATACTCCTCCACCATTGCATCAACCAAAACTAGTTGTTGCATTGCTTCCTTAAAGGAAGATGGCTCTGTCACAACACATGCACCCATAAGTACCATGTATATAGTGTACCTCTCTGGTGACCTCCTCTGTCTGTGTTGTCAAGTATATAGGCTTCATTGGTTTTTCAACATCTTGCCAACTTGTGCATGTTAGTTTTCTTCGCTCCCCTCACAGGATGCCACTCCAGACTTGGGCTAGTTACTGGTTGAGTAGCTCCCTCAAAAAATTGCGCAATTCTAGAGGGGAGCGAACCTTCCCTCTAGAAATTACGCAAATTTGTTGGCCAGCCTGTTGGGCTCAGAAATTTCCCAATAGAGTCAAACAATCTTTCTTGGGAAAATTACACAATTTGGCCCAGCACTGCAGCTCAGCCTAGAAATTGCGCGATTATGGGCAGTAGTCACTTGCTCCTCCCAGAAATTGTGCAATCCCTCTAGGACAACCAACCCATCTCCTCCCAGAGATTGTGCAATTCTAGGCAGCAGTCACCTGCTCCTCCCAAAAATTATGCAATCCCTCTAGGATAGCTAGCCCAGTGCCTCTCAGAAATTGTGTAAATGCCTCTCTCAATCAAAATCTTCCCAACTCTAAATAAATCTTGTTACACTGAAGCTACAAATTCGAACCTCTTGAGGAAAAACTTCAAAATTCTTGTTCTAATGTGAATCTTGCTTTGATACCATGTAGAAATATGGTGACAGAATTGCAAATGCTCAAGAAATTTTAATCTAAATCAAGAGACACAATCATACTCTATTGATATGCGAAATTTAATTCACAATTTAGAACAACAATCTCAAACATGTAATAAGAAATAACACACATGCACAATATTTTTCTAGGGGAAAGCAACTTCTAAAAACTCCTTAAGCTTGCTTGCATTAATCAGATGAATAGAGAATGTATTACAATTGCTTGCTCCCCTTGACCACAACCTGCAAGTGAATAACCTATCTCTCTGCTCAATGAGAAGCCCTGACCCGGACTTAGTCAAATTCTTCCTTAGCTTTAGCCCCTATTTCCTTGTGCAAATCCTAGAGAATTAGCCCCTATTATTTAGGAATTTTCCTCCAATTGATTTCTGTTGGGTCCCTATAATACTAGTGATTACCCCATTACTATTGTAGTTATACCCCTTATTTATATTGATGTACCCATGTAGTGCCCATATTGTTACTATTGTGCCACATAGAAGCCCACTATTGTTATTGTTGTGCCCTACAATATTATTGTTATGTAGGCTTTGATTGTATTGGGACCACTTAGACTCCTATATATAGAAAGGAGGTATTTTCATTTCTATCATCCAAGAATAGTTCATTTATGTAATGTAAAGGAGGTTGCCCCCTCGAAGAGGCTGAATTCTAAGGGGTGGATCTCTCTTTTCTATCTTTTTGTGAGCTGGTTTCATAACATTTGGTATCAGAGCTTTGGATTCTAGGGTTTCGCTGCTCCAAACAAGTCATCGTGGCATTTTCGCTATAACTTTTTTTCTGTGACGTTTCAGAAGTCACAAAAAAAACCCATTTGAGAAGAAATCGCGCTGAACCTTGGGTCCAAATTTCAGAGCTTTGTGCGCGATATTTGCGGAGATATGATCTGAGGAAGTTGGTCTTTTTGCAGACTCCTGAATTACATTCAAAACAGGTGACCTGGGGAAAATCGTCATAACTTTCTCTCTGGGGATCGGATTGAAATTTCGTAAGAAGGTACAGAAAGAGGACGGACTGTAGTTTTTTTTTTATGTGTTTTTCAGATTCAAAGGTTGAAACAGGGACTCGTGGCAAGTCGTACAAGTTCGTTGTACTGAACCAGTCTAAAAGCTAGTCACTGTGGGAGATTTTACATAACTCTTCCTTGGAGAATCCAATTTGGCTCAGACTTGTGGCATTGGAAAGAGGACACAGAAGGCTACTACAAGAAGCAATTTCAGAATTGGAGGATCCGAAATTACAGAGATACATCAGATTCAATATCAGGCTTCTATAAAGTGAAAAAAGGTGTGTAGTTTTTTTTTAATTTTTGTGTAAGCTTGGTTTAACGGAATTCAAAGGGCATAGTAAAACATTATTATCGGTAACTAATGCCCCGAGGAAAGAAAATGCAAACACCTAGTAAGGAACCTGAAAGCTCTAGCATGACTCATGAAGAAGAGGAAGAAATGCTACATGATATATCAAAATTACAAGAACAAGTGCAACAAATGTCACGCTCACAAAAGCTAACAGAAGCTAAGATAAGTGGCGTGGAATCTAAGATAAATGGCGTGGAATCTAAGGTAAATGGCGTGGAATCTAAGATAAAGGGCATGGAAGCTAAGATGGATGGCATGGAAGCTAAGATGGATGGCATGGAAGCTAAGGTGAATGGCATGGACGCTAAAATTGATGGCATGGATGATAAGATGGATGAATTGAAGAAGTTGCTACAAGAAAGGGTCACTAATGGTGAAAAGGTAGTAAAGGAAACTCATGATGAGAACAAAAGAAATGTTAATCATGATTCCATAGACTCTAATGTTGGATCGAAGACTCACCATGTTCCAAAAATCGATATGAGGAAGTTTGATGGCAAGGATCCCGCCACATGGATATTACAGATGGAGCAATTCTTCGATCTCAATAATGTGCAAAACACACAAAAGGTACGTATGGCAACTTTATATTTGGAACCAAATCAGTTTGTATGGTATCAATGGCTTTGTTCTCGTAAACAATTTATCACTTGGGCAATTTTTACGGAAGAATTGATAGCACATTATGAGGATACAAAAAGCAACACTTTTTTTAGCCAATTGATAAGTCTCAAACAAAAGGGTTCAATAATGGAGCACATTGAGGAGTTCCAAAAATTGAACATAAGGGTAAAAGATATTCCAGAGGAGCATAGGATTGATGTGTTCATAGGGTCTTTAAAGGATAATATCCAACATGATGTGCGCCTTTGGGAACCTGATTCATTAGAGAAGGCATTCAGGTTAGCAAGAAAAATGGAAAGCAAAATTATGGCAACTAGGAAGCATACCGTTCACAACTATAAAGACGGAAGTGTTGTTGCCCATAGTCTTCCACAACCTACAAGGTTGACACCACAACAATTGGAAGAAAAAAGAGCAAAAGGGCTTTGTTACAATTGTGATAGCAAATACACAAAAGGTCATAAGTGTGCTGAGAAGAAATTATTCTACATAGATTGTGAAGAGGAAGAAGAAAAGGAGCAAGAAAGGTCAAAAGAAGAGGATATATTCCAGGAACAAAGCCTAGATGAAGAACAAATAAATCCGACCATATCTTGTAATGCATTGGCGGGAATTACCACTCCTCAAACCATCAAGATAGAAGGACAAATCAAGAAGAAAAAGGTAATAGTGTTGATTGATTCAGGAAGCACCCACAATTTTATTCATTGTAGGGTAGCAAAAGAATTGAATTGCTTCCTATATCCAGCACCAGAGTGTCAAGTGATGATTGCAAATGGAGGAACAATAAATTGTTCTGGAAAGTGCCATAATATCAAGCTATCCATGGGAGAATATGTATTGACTAGCCCAATGCTTTCCATTCCAATGGGAGGTGCTGATGTTGTACTAGGAGTCCAATGGCTACAATCCTTGGGTACAATAGCTTTTAATTTTCAAGAACTTTTCATGAAATTTTCTGTGGAAGGAAAGGAAGTTGAATTAAGGGGTATTGCAGGGAAACCAGGAAAGATAATCAGCTCTAATGGCATGACAAAGCTTCTAAAAAAGGAGCAAAGAGGTGTAATTGCACAATTATGTTCGCTAGATGTTTCCACATTGGAATCATCTATTTCTCCAGATCTCCAAAAAGTCCTGGACAATCATTCCAAGGTATTTGAGACTCCCAAAGGTCTCCCACCTATGCGTGATCATGATCATGCTATTCATCTGATTCCAGGAAGTGTTCCTCCAAACATCAGGCCGTACAGATATCCATATGTCCAAAAAAGTGAAATTGAACGTATGGTTGCAGAAATGCTAGAGGCTGGTATAATTCAACCGAGTCAAAGTTCTTTCTCAGCTCCAGTAGTATTGGTGCACAAGAAGGATGGATCATGGCGCATGTGTCCAGATTATAGGGAGCTCAACAAGCTCACTATTAAAGATAAGTTCCCCATTCCTGTTATTGATGAATTACTGGATGAATTGCATGGATCAATTTACTTCACCAAGTTGGATCTTCGTTCGGGATATCATCAAATCAGAATGAAGATTGAAGACATTCCGAAAACAGCATTTAGAACTCATGAGGGTCATTATGAATTTTTGGTCATGCCTTTTGGCCTTACCAATGCACCTTCAACATTTCAAGGTTTGATGAATTCAATTTTCAAACCATTCCTTAGAAAATTTGTGTTAGTATTTTTTGATGATATACTAATCTACAGCAAGTCTTGGAAGGATCATGTTGAACATGTTGACAGGGTGCTACAACTATTGGAGGAGAAACAATTATATGCAAAAAGATCCAAATGTTTCTTTGGAGTCCAGGAGGTGGAATATTTGGGTCATATTGTATCTCATGAAGGAGTTAAGGTAGACCCTAGCAAAATTAAAGCCATTAAGGAATGGAAAATCCCCACATCCATAAAGCATCTGCGAGGATTTCTTGGGTTGACAGGGTATTATCGCAAGTTTGTTAAGAATTATGGGAGAATAGCAGCACCTCTAACAACATTATTGAAGAAAGATTCATTTTCATGGACTTCGCAAGCAACAAAGGCCTTTGAACATCTTAAAGAGGCAATGTGCCAAGCACCGTCTTAGCTACACCGGACTTCACAAAAACCTTTATTGTGGAATGTGATGCTTCAGGAAATGGAATTGGTGCTGTTCTAATGCAAGATGAAAGACCCATTGCTTTTGAAAGTCGTCCAATCAAGGGAAAGTTTTTAAACAAAGCTATTTATGAGAAGGAAATGTTGGCAATACTCCATGCACTTAAGAAATGGCGACCCTACCTAATGGGAAGACACTTCAAGGTAAAAACGGATCATGATAGCCTTAAATACTTTTTAGAACAAAGATTATCCTCTGAAGAGCAACAAAAGTGGGTCACAAAGATGTTGGGTTATGACTTTGAAATCATCTACAAAAAAGGGAAGCAAAATGTGGTGGCAGATGCACTCTCAAGAAAGGATGAGGATGTGGAAGCATTGTTGTGTGCCATTTCTATTATCCAACCAGATTGGATAAACGAAGCAAGGGAGGAATGGAAGAATGACGAAGAAGTGTGGGCACTTATTCAAAAGCTACAACAAGATTCCAGTACTTCTGATACATTTAGCTGGAAAAATGATTCGTTATGGTACAAAGATCGCTTATACCTCTGTAAGAATTCCCAGCTAAAACAAAAGATTCTTATGGAATTGCACACTTCTCCCTTAGGAGGGCACTCAGGATTTTTAAAAACTTACCACAGGGTTAAGAAGGAATTTTTTTGGGATGGCCTTAAATCAGATATTCAAAAGTTTGTGGCGGAATGTTTGGTTTGCCAGCAAAATAAAGTTGAAACAATTAAGACACCAGGTCTATTACAACCTTTATCCATTCCAAGCCAACGTTGGGAGGAGGTTTCAATGGATTTTATCACAGGTTTACCCAAGTCTGAGGGAAAGAGTGTCATCATGGTGGTAGTTGACAGACTTACCAAGTATGCACACTTTTGTGCATTATCACATCCATTTAAAGCCAGTACAGTTTCTACTGCATTTATGGAAACAGTTCAAAAGCTACATGGAAACCCAAAGATTATTGTAAGTGACAGAGATCCCATTTTCACTGGAAATTTTTGGACAGAATTATTTTCTTGTCTTGGTACTCAGTTAGCTCATAGCTCATCTTATCATCCTCAATCTGATGGGCAAACTGAGATAGTAAACAAATGTTTGGAAGGATATCTTCGTTGCTTTGTATCTGATAAACAGACACAATGGGTCAAATGGTTGCCTCTGGCTGAATGGTGGTATAACACTTCCTTCCATACAGCAACAAAAATGACCCCATTTATGGCACTTTATGGGTATCAACCACCATCCATCACATCATATTTAAGAGAAAATTCTAAGGTTCAGGCAGTGGAACATCACATCGAACATCAACAACAAGTCCTCCAACTCTTAAAGGATAACCTTGTGTTGGCACAGAATAGAATGAAACAACAGGCAGATCAACATCGCAGTGAAAGAAGTTTTGATGTAGGTGATTGGGTATTCCTACGGCTACAACCATATAAGCAAATGTCCCTCAAGCAAGCTAAGAAGGATAATAAATTATCACCAAAGTATTATGGTCCGTACAAGGTGTTGCAAAAGATTGGTACTATGGCATACAAATTGGAGCTTCCTGCAGCTTCTCGATTGCACCCAGTTTTCCATGTTTCATGTTTAAAGAAGGTTATAGGCGACAAGCTCCCAGTTCAAACAATATTGCCAGAACTTGACGAAGAAGGAAAAATTATATTGGAACCGGAAGCAGTTATAGAAACAAGAACTCGACAGCTACGAAATCGATCAATTTCAGAGTACCTTATCAAGTGGAAGAACTTATCCGCTGAAGATTCCACATGGGAGGATGAGAATTTTATGCAGAAGTATCCTAAACTACTCAAGCGTTGAGGACAACACTTTTTTTGAAGGAGAGGGGCATGTTGGGTCCCTATAATACTAGTGATTACCCCATTACTATTGTAGTTATACCCCTTATTTATATTGATGTACCCATGTAGTGCCCATATTGTTACTATTGTGCCACATAGAAGCCCACTATTGTTATTGTTGTGCCATACAATATTATTGTTATGTAGGCTTTGATTGTATTGGGACCACTTAGACTCCTATATATAGAAAGGAGGTATTTTCATTTGTATCATCCAAGAATAGTTCATTTATGTAATGTAAAGGAGGTTGCCCCCTCGAAGAGGCTGAATTCTAAGGCGTGGATCTCTCTTTTCTATCTTTTTGTGAGCTGGTTTCATAACAATTTCACAATTCCCAAGGTTGATCATTTGGTTGCATGCAACACTTGTACACTCAAGACTAGTCTAAAATTGATGTTACACTGCTTTGGAATCTCCACCAGAGCTGGTTAACTCGAATTATTTGCATGCACTAGCTATTTTGGGTTGATTGATCAGTTAATTGGATGATCACTGAGTTAGACTATCGTCCCACTGTACAACTACCTTACAGTTAAAACTAGTTTAACTGAAAACAACTTGAAATCACTGGCATTGATTACTATAAATTAGCAATTGCACATGCTTCACTGAACTCCAAGCCCTCTAACTCGAATTTACTGAGTGACACAAGCCATGTCACACAAGTTAACTGCATCCATCCAAGTTGTCTGTTGATGTGAAAATTCGAATTTTCTCAATTTGACCAAGGCAAAATCAAATTGAAACTTTCTTAATGCACTTCTCAACAGTTAAAATTAGATATGAGAAATTCTCTTCTTCTAATTAATTCCTAATTTAATATATAGTTAAAATATTTTTTAAACTAATTATTCATACACCTAAAATAGTATCTTTATCTTGAAATAATGCTTTGATGCATCTATATTATATATTTTTACATTAATTAATAAAATACTCAACATGAAAAATACATAATAATATTTACTCTTTCATTTTTTCCTACAAAATTTACATTAAATGATTAAATAATAAACTAAATTCAAATATAAATTAAAACAGTAGGATCAACCTTAAACGAAAATTTATTTGGTAAAAACGCAACTAAGTTCAATTAAACAAAAAAAAATATGGTTCATTACATAATTTTTTGAAATCAACTCAAACCCCATATTTGCGTGTCTCTACATACCACAAAAAAAAAATGCACCCCATGTTATATTTTTCCCTTTGCTTTATTGGTCAATCCTTGGAGCATTATTGAAAGATTAAAAAATAATGGACATAATTCCAACATGCCGACGTAACCTGCAAGTTTTTGTTTTTGCAAGAATACATTTAAAAAAAAAAATCAAAGTTTTATGGGCTAAACTTTTTTGGAAGTGTGGTTTGATCGTTTTTCAATAATGTTAAAAATAATTTTAAAAATGGAAAAAAGAACTCAAAAGTTTTAAAGAATTTAGGTTTTATGATTTAAAGTTTTTGAAATTTTGGTTTGAAGTTTGTGTTTTTATTTTATTGTTTTGTTTATTTTATATATATATATATATATATATATTCTAATTTTAAGGTCATGATGAAGTCAGAGACTATATTAGTGTATGAGATATTTTTGTTTCTGAAATAAGGGATCTATTTTTATTATATTGGTGTATAAGATCTTTTTGTTTGTAAGATAAAAAAATTATTTTCAAACAGTGATTTGACTGCGAAGTCTACAAAAATATACATACTCTATCTTTCTCATTTTAAACCCGTAATCTTTTGAAAAAAAACACATGCTCTTAATTATTAAACTCACCCAAATTATATTTCTAATCTAATTTATAAACCATAAAAATCACTTTATGATTTCTGTTTGTTAAGTTCAAATTAAGGTTCTCAGTTTAATTAAAGTCAGGAAAAACAAACACATTTTGTAAACTAAAATAAAAATCAACCGGGGGTGGTGCAATTGAAGGTGAACTGGTCTAATGAGTCCGTGGGGTCTCTTCCTTGCTTGGGAATTACCTTTTCTTCGTTGAAAGTTCAAAATATGTTATGCAGCCGATTGCTTTTTTTTTTTTTATTACGCAAAGATGGTTGGCCAAGACTTGAAAGGACTTTTGGTCAAGAATCTTTGACTTTTGGTACATAATGTTTTTGGAAAGTTTTAACTCTTACTCCATAGATTTAATTTTCAAAATTTTAGGTTAAGAGTTTATTTTACTCTACCAATTTTTGTGTTAGATTCTTCACCAATAAAATTTTATATCATGTAAATTCATAGTTACTTTGGATCAAAACTTTTTCAAATGTTTTGATGGAAAATTTTAACTTTTAGTTTTGGTTTACAAATTACATTAATTGGATTCTAAAATAATAAAAAAATAATAAGTGCATTGTTTTATTAGGTGGCATTTTAAAAGGTGTTATTAATTTTTTTTTTCAGATTAATTTTCAATAAAATATTAATTATAGTATTGTTGTTGTTGTTTTTGTTTTTGTTTATTTGTTTGTTTTGTTTTTTTGTTTTTGTTTCTGTTTTTTTTTTTTTTTTTTTTTAATTTAAGATTTCCGTATTAATAATTAGTAAGTTAATTTTAATAAGAGTTTGTTGTTTGGTAAGGGTTAAGATATTTATATTTCAGAGGCTATTTGTTTTTTTAGCCTCATCACAATGAGACAATAGTCATTTAACATGTATTCTACTCTACTCGTTTTGAACATGTAACCCCAAAGAGGAAATACATCTTCTTAACCATTATACTTGTAACTTCCAAGAAGGAAATACTTGTTCTTAACTGTTAGGCTCACTATAGTTGTGAAAACTTGGGCGTATGTGATGGTTAAGAAGATGTGTTTACTCCTTGGAGGTCATAGGCTCAAAACTAGATATAGATGGAGTCTGTATATGATGATTAATTAATATTGACCCATTGCTATGAGGCTCGAGGGGTAGGGACCCCCTAGCTTGCAGGCCCCAAATCATCATTGATTGGAGTATCTCTAGTCTTTCTAAGTCACAAGTTCCTACTAATATTGGTTTGTTGGTACCTGTTTCACCCAAATTTTGCCCCAAAAAATAAACATTAATTGCAATTTTACTAAAAAATACATTTTAAAAAAAGGTCATTTTTAATAATTTTACCCACACAAACCTAAGTAGTTCATTGGTCATGGTTATGGAGTGCCAATACATACTCCTAGAGCTCTTGCGAGGGAATTGTGTACTAAAGTTGGTAAATTTTATTTAAAAAACAAATATTAATTGCAATTTCTCTAGGAAAAAAACATTATAGTCATTTTGAATAGTTTTACCTACACATAAACCTAAGTAATAGAGCTCCTATGAGGAAATTGTATACTCAAAATTAATATTATTCATCACACGAGGTGAACTTTGTCCAAAAGAAATAAATTAATGAAAAACAAAACCAAAAACAAAAACAAAACAAAACAATTTTACTAGAAAAAAAGACATTAAGAAACAAGTCATCTTGAATAATTTTACCCACACATAAAACTAAGTAATTCATTGTCATGCTTATGGAACACCACTACATACTTAGCTCTTGTAATATGTGAAGTAAGAAAGTGATGTAGCCTTGTAACATAAAGAAAGTGATCTAATTTTGTAACATAAAGGATCTTTTTCTAGGCATAGAATTTAACGTTAATCCCATAGAAATTTCAAACATAATCAAAATTTTGTCTCTACACTCATAGTAAAGTGATAAAAATGAATCATAAATAAGATTAATCGAAAATATATCATAATATTCTAAATTACAATTTTTCAAAATAATTTTTTATTGTTGAAAGTTATTTATTTCAACTTAAGGTGGATGAGGATCTGTTGATTTTTTATTTTATTTTTTTAATTGATGGCCTAGATTGATTCTCAAGGGAATATGTTCATCATATGCTTAGTCTTAATGCTTATCATTACAGAGTTTGTTAGGTTCCAATGAGTTTTAATAAATTAAAAAAATTAGATTCATTCCAGGTAGCTCCCTGCCCACCAATTTCCTAAGGAATTGAGATTATTCCAATTCTAATAAGTCCATATTCTAATTAGTTAGAAAGAAAGAAAGAAAGAAATTATTTTAACATCCACAAGGCTAAAGATAGCCTATGAGACATAATTCTTCATCATCTGCTTGATGTATTCGACCCTTTTTTCTGTGAAAGCTTCAAAATAAATGCTCCCAACTTCTCGACAAACCCCTCACTAAATAGATTATCCCAAGAGCTAGCTGTCAGCATATCTACATAACTTTCCCTATTGTCTTTGAAGGCCCCACATTCTAAAATGAAATGTTTTTATGTTTCCACTTTTCTGGAAGAACAAAAAATGCATACTCTTTCCTCCCACACTTCTTTTGGCCTTTTCCAATGCCCTGTTTCACAACGGAGTTGATGAGAATTAGTCCTTAACTGAGCAATAAGAATTTTGGTTCTCCAAGAGATATTGGCCTCTATGTATGCTTTTGGTTGATGACTATGAGTGGAATTAAACACTTCAATATAGTACTTTTTATTTCTTCCTAGCTCCTTATCCCAAGTACGCTTATGGAACTTTTTCATAACAAAATATTTTATCTCTTTGTTGTTTATGGGGCACATGTTCAAGCAAATACCCCATTTACTAAACCATTTGTTATTTTGTTGCATCCAAGTCTTTTTGCTCTTGCACAACCTATCATTAAAGACAACCTTAGGCCATCTACCATCTTCCATTTGCTCAATTTTTTTTAAATACCTTATGACTCACACCATAGCAATTGCTTCAATAGGAGTAGTCTCTGTTTCACTTAACAAGATAGCATAAGGAACTGCACTTTTAATCTTGAATTTGTTTGTAATCAAATGCTTCTGAATTTTCTCAATTTGTCTCCACTGCATGTTAGATATATTGCTGGCAAATAATTCACAACCATAGAGAATCACCGGAATCACTAGAACCCAAAAAATAGTTTGAGTGGTTTTCCAGTCCCATAACTCTGCCTCTCTACACCTATTTTGAAAAGCATAAAATGCTTTCCAACCCCCTAAAGTTCTTTTCTTTCTACAACCATTCCCGCTTAGATTTTTGTTGAAGTCAATTTTGAGGTATTTGTAATCCGCAACTTCTTCCAGAATGTTGCCTTCAAAGTAGAATTTATGTTGGTTATGTTTTCTTTTCTTAGAGAAAACCACTACTTTCGTTTTGTTGATATTGACTTGCATCCCCATACTTCTACAAAAATGCTCAATGAATAGTAAGTGTTATTGCAAACCAAAAGCTGATTTAGCAATCAGAATAAGGTCATATGCATATAAAAGAAGCCTTATAACAAACTTGCCCAAATAGATACCATCATCCCCTTGCGAATTTAACCACTCCTCAAGCTTGTCGATATATAAACCAAAAAGGGTAGGAGATAGTGGGCAACCTTGCTTGACCCCGATATTGCTTCTAAAACTTTCAGAAATGCCTGCTGAAGTTCTAATTTTGACTTTCACCTCTTCATATAGCCTATGCACAACTGCTCTCAAATGTTTAGGAACCCCAAGTTCCTCCATTCTGTGCCAAAGCTTATCCCTAGGAATTGAGTCAAATGCTTTTCTGAAATCAACAAAGCAACAAAAGACTTTTTCCTTTTTCTCCCAAACTTTTTCAATGATGTGCCTTCAAGTTATACAATGATCAACTGTGGAATGTTTAGGTCTAAAACCTACTTGCCCTTTAGCACAATTATCTCTTTCTTCTGCCCACTTGCCAATTTTTTTCTACCATGCTTCCAAATAGCTTTGCAAACAAAGGGTTTATCATGATGGTCCTATAATTGGAGGGATTATTGACATCACCGCTCTTGAAAAGAGGTATTGCTAGACTAGTTGTCCAATTTGTGGGGAGACCCTGTTGTATGATGTTGTTGAAGATTTTTGTAATGTGAGGTGCAAGAATCTTTGAGCCCCACTTTAGATATTCAGCTTGAAGTTCAGCTAAGTCTTTTTCTTTTCCAACGCCCAACTTCTCGATACCCATCTCTGCCTCTTGCACTGTGAAGAGTTCAGTATCAGTGTTAACCAAGGGGGGAGGGTCAACCTGGGGATCCTGCTCATAGAGTTGTCTTGCATAGTAAAACCATTTAGAAGCTGTAACACTATTTCCAGTTTGTATCTTTTTCGGTTGGAGTTCCAAAATAATTTGGGATTATTTTTACCAAGGAAGATTAGTTCTTCCTTCCTTGAAACCATGAAAGCTTGTAAGCTTTGAGCTTTATGTTATCCTTGTTTGACTCTTTCCACATTCTCCTTGCCTTTCTGCATTCCTCGTCAAACCAAGCATTAAATGGAAAGCAATTTGTTTCAGGCCTCTTAATTTTTTCTCTTTTGCACTTTGCAAATGCACATTGAATTAAATGTGTTAATACATGACTATGAATTGTGATTTTCTCCTTCTCGAAGAGCCTCTCTAGCATCATTTTGAAGGTATTACAATTTTCTGGGGTCAAAAGAATTCTACCCTGTGGGAGATTTTGTTGGACATGGTGAATTTTTTACTCTAATTGTTTCTTTTCATTCCAAGAGAAAATAGATGGAGAAATTAATATATAAACAAATTTTATTTAGCAAAATGGTCCATTTTACAATATTTGTGCTATTTAAACTGATTTTTTGATTGTATATATGGATTCAGCACCCTGGAAAACCCCTAGGGCACTTTGATTCTGCAGGGGTTACTCATCAAGCTTGTGATTTCAATAAATTCATGCTTTAAAGAAATTAGACTGGAAAAACCCACGGAAAAACTTCCAAAAAGTCTCACTAAAGAATAAGATGTGTATTTTTTTTCTCAAATTAAATTAGATTCGTGCCACATGGCTCCCCGCTCACCAATTTCCTAGGGATTTGAGGTAATTTCAATTCTAATAAGTTCATATTCTAATTAGTTGGGGAAATAAATATATAAGCAAATTTTATTTAGCAAAATGGTCTATTTTACATTAAGATGTGTAATTCTCTTTTTTTTTTTTTTTTTTTTCTCAAGTTAAAGTTGTCCCATAACCTTTTTATACATAGTTAATAAGGTAAATGTGTACATTAGTAAGACATTCCTCAAGCTTGTGATTTCAATAAATTCCTGGCGGATTTTAAAGAAATTAGCCGAGAAAAACCCACCAGAAAAGCTTCCAAAAAGTCTCACTAAAGACAACTCGTTTTAGAATAAGATGTGTAATTCTTTTTTTCTCAAATTAAATTAGATTCATGCCATATGGCTCGCTGCTCACCAATTTCCTAAGTATTTGAGATTATTTCAATTCTAATAAATTCATATTCTAATTAGATGGAGAAATAAATATAAGCAAATTTTCCATTTTAAACTAAAGTGTGTAATTCTTTTTTATCAAATTAAAATTGACCCATAACAAAAAAAAATGAAAAAAATGACATTCTTCTAGTTATAATAATCACATTAATATTTTAAATATTATTCTACTAATAAAATAACTAAAAGTGAAATTGTAACCTTCAATAAAAACAAAATTACAAACGACATATCTAATAAAATATTATATATTTGTTTCACTCTAATAAAATATCATATATATTTACAAATTTCGGCCCAAGATATCACATCAGAATTTCCCATGAAAAGTCTCCACGTCAGTTGGAGAATTTGCTGTGCGGCGTCAATCCCCTCGCGTACACAGAAAGGAGGGGTCATCCACAACCAACTGACTCGGACAGGACGCGCAAACGCGGATTATCGATAAATGGAAAATGTGTTTCCGTTACTTACGATATCTTGCAAAACTGTCATGTGTCATTTTCCTCTCACCAAACACCTATTTTCTATTTCCGAAAGCCCTATTTTGGGCTAATTATTCCCATTACATCTAAACGTGCGCCCTTATAAACACCTCCGTGGCCAATTCACCTAATACGTGTGGGACCGGAGCCGGCATTGCCTTGTCTGGCTTCACTCTCACAACACGAAAATCGACGGCATTCATAGCTTCATATATTTCATTTGTTCCTCATTCCATAGTTCCCTTGCTCTGTCTTCCATCTCGGCTCGCAGAGGAGGAAATTGCAGGAAATTTGAGCAATTTGCGTTCCTTTTCGAATCGCAGAGAAGGGAAAATTTGAGCACTCTGTATTCCTTTTTCCAGTTGCAGAGAAGGGGAAATTTGAGCAATTTGTATTCCTTTTCCCAGTCGCAGAGAAGGGGAAATCTGAGCAATTGGCATTCCTTTTTCGAATCGCAGAGAAGGGGAAATTTGAGCAATCTCTATTCCTTTTTCCAGTCGCAGAGAAGGGGAAATTTGAGCAATTTGCATTCCTTTTTCCAGTCGCAGAGAAGGGGAAATTTGAGCTCCTTGCAGAGCTCTTCAATGGCGGACGATCAGCGAGTTTATCCGGCCGCCGCCTCCTCGGACGGCAATGCGAGCGTCGCCGCTCGGGAAAAGGCCCCGCGCTCTTATATCGTCCAGCTCCCAAAGGAACAGGTATACAGAACCGCCGCCCCGCCACAGCACCGCTACGCTCCCTCCCCGCCTCCCCGCCGCCGCCGGAATCCTTGCTGCTGCTGCCTCGCTTGGATTTTCTGCCCGCTCATCCTCCTCATCGTGCTAATAGCCATTGCCGCCGGCGTCTTCTACATAGTTTTCCGGCCTCAGATTCCGAAATACTCACTGAACGGAATTTCCGTCCAACGATTCAACATCAGTCAGGACCTGCGTCTCAGCTCCGATCTGATAGTGACGGTTCGAGCCCAGAATCCCAACAAAAAGATCGGAATTTTCTACGACGACGGAAACAGGCTAGCCGTGCTGTATTCCGGGAGGGTGATTAGTTCGGGCGTCATTCCGGCGTTCTACCAAGCTCCCCGGAAAACCACCCTTGTGCGGATAAAGATGACGGCTTCCAGAGTCCCGTTCTCTGCTGCCCTGAAATCCGCCCTGGATACAGATCAGACCAAGGGCAGCGTGCCGCTGTACGTGGAGATGGACGAGCCCGTCCGCCTAAAATTCGGCAGCCTGAAAACCCCCAAAGTCACCATCCAACTCCGGTGTAAGTTGACGGTAAACCAGCTGACGGCGAAACGGAAAGTTCGGATCCAAGAACAGAGCTGCAGCATCAGAATCAAGCTGTGAATAAACCGGCGGCCGCATTTTCGTTATTATTTTTGGGATTTCCAGCTGCTTCGGCTGGAGAAATGCTCCGCTATTAATCGCCGGAATGGGTTAATTTAGCATTCTGTGAAATTAATCAATTAACAGATTTTAATCCATTTTTTTCAATAATAATAACTTTTCAACTGGCCTAAGCTGCCTAATTTATTTGTCTTTCTCAAAACTGAATTAGATCCAATAATATTGGAGCTAATTTTGCAAGTATACTTGCAATATAGTTTGAGAATAGTTATTTGTTTTGGTTGTTTTTTTATTTTTAGGCATTGAAATTTGGGCAAAAAAATTTGAAGAAATCTTGTGTGGCAGTGTTTGAATCATGTTTTTGATAATGGAAATGAATTCAGTATTTTTTTTATGATGGAAATGAATTCAGGGTTATCAAAAACCTCTGGGACATCCAAAATCTTGAAATTTAAAATTTGACAACTGTAACCTGGATTTAAAAAAATCCTTGACAAATTTTATCAAAATATTACCAAAATTTCTATGATTTTCCAGACCCAAAACAATGTGACTACTATTTCCAGGGGTAGAGATGTAAAATGTAAAAATATCTTATTAAAAATTTGCATACTTATATGCTTCTACATAAGAAATTCCAATTCTGTATACTCATTAATTTTCATCATTTCATTTGTGTTCAGTAATTTTATCAATTACAGTATTTTATTAACATTTTCTTACCATGCATTGACATGTAACCAACTGACATTGACAAAGTGCAGATCATCCGGTTTTTCCAAATATGAATAGTTTTATGGGTATAACGGGAAACTTTATTTAAAATTCCAGTTTATTTTATTTAAAAGTTCAGTTTTCATACTCTTAAAAAGGTGGATATTTTATCTTGATGGTAGAGTTAGGTTTATTATATTAAAAGTATATATATGACTTTTTCAATTTTATAAAGTATATATGTTTTATATTTAATTTTGCTCCATTTAAATACTAGGTATTATGGGTTATATGTGTTCTTGTTAATTTTACTTAGTGGTTAATGTATGGTATACTATTTCAGTGATTATGGTTAGTTTATTATTTGAATTGGAGCAGTGATTATGGTAAAGGTAAAGATAATGTAAAATTTATTATCTTATTTAATAATATAATAATTTTAATCGAGTTTCAATATTTGTTATTTGATTTTTTGTTTTCATCATGATTAATAATTTATTGTCAAAGAAATAGTAGTTAGTAACTCACTACCAAAGAGTTATGGTTTATATGGCTATTACTTTATTTTTTTAAGTTAAGTTTTATATTTATTTATATATATATATATATATGAGTGGTTGTGATAATGAGATGTTATTCTCTCTACTTGGTTTCAAATAGAAGGAGAAGACATTTTTTGCTCATTGTGGAGTAGGCTCCCCAACCTAGTAGTCATCCCCCATGCTAGTTGTCACACCCCTACACTGGCAGTACTCTTCCAACTGCACTATAGCAAGGTGCGGCACTACCAACCATTTTTTTCACCAATACTTACGATTGTAGACTACACCTAACATTTCATACTTAGTTTATTTTTCATTATCAAGTATTATCTTTGTCCTTTATACAGTGAAAGTCCATAACATTCACATAAATAGCATTATACAAGAGAAATGCACAACAGTATAAAGGGAGCGGCAGCTCCCTGCAATAAGAGTCCGCCTGAATCAATATATATAATCTTCTTTTATAAGTACAAGTTAAATCTTGGGAAACCCCAAATTTACACTTAGCCAAAATTCCAACTTCGGCAAACTCAACTCGTCGGCGCCTCTACACGGTCGCCGCACGACTCACCAATCCTTTGTTCACGTCGTCGAACGTCTTCACCCGACTCACTCTCTGTTTGTTCAACAAGCGCCCAAATCATACTATCTTGCCCGACCTCCGTTCGGTGGACCACACGCAGTCCCGCCTGCCCAACTCTTCGTTCACGACCTTTGGTTCTAACCTTCATTTCGGGGTGCACGACGCACCCTCACCCGGCCGCCCGTCCACACGTCCACCCAAACTCGTTCACCCAAACAACTTCACCCGAGTCGCCTCATGACTTCACCCGGGTCGCCACACGACTTCACCCGGTTCGCCCGAACGACTTCACCCAGGTCGCCTAACGACCTCACCCAGGTCGCTCGAACGACTTCACCCGGGTTTCCCGACGACCTCACCTGGCTCGCCCGAATGACCTCACCCGGCTCGCCCGAATGACCTCACCCGGCTCACCCGAACGACCTCACCCAGTTCGCCTGACCGACCTTGCCCGAGTTCCCTGCCCGACGACCTCACCTGAGTTCTGCCTGAACGACCTCGCCCAAGTTCTGCCTGAACGACCTCGCCCAAGTTCTGCCCGACGACCTCGCCCGAGTTCTTCCTGAACGACCTCGCCCGAGTTCTGCCCAACGACCTCGCCCGAGTTTTTTGCACGAGTTTCCTGCACGAGTTTTTCGCCCTAGTTTCTCACCCGACTTTTTTGCACGAGTTTTTCACCTGAGTTCTACTCGTCTTGCGGGCTCATCCACGCACTGCAGAACTCCTCAACCGAACTTGTGTTGACCAAATGATGATTTTCTTCCACAAACCATCCATTAATATATACGGGCAGGGGGCGGTTATGTCACCCGACCGACCCACGCCCAATGCCCAAGCCGACTCGTTCAGCATGTTGTCTTCGCCTGAGTGGAGGGTTGACCCGCCCAACTCGTGGGACCACCCTCACAACTTGCCCAACATCGTATAAACTCGCCTCTTGGTCCATTTCGCAAGCACTTCACACAAGTCCTTCACACGGTGAAGGTGACCCCGATCGTAGGTCCTTACATCCTCCCCCACTTGAAGTCATTGTCATCCTCGACAATATCTCATCCTGGCAACCATCTGTTACCAAGATATCCATACCAAGGCATACACCCCATAGGTATGTCACATATCAGAAAATTATCTCAATCCATGATCATCAACCACTCTGTCACAATCTCGACATGCTGCTCTCCATCGTGGAAGACTGGCCCCTCCATCTCAAGCTACATGCTTCCTGCAACATATCGTGTCGACCTCATCATTTGTCATCCTCATGTGAACTGCTGCCATGATACTCCAACAAATGCTAACACATCTTTGTACACTTCGCGACCCCATGTTTGAACTAGTCGGGTGATCAGTCCAACTGTCACGCTCAAACCATGAGAATGCACATCCTCATGCCACCATCAGTCGTTTCTCAGAACATCCCGTCACATCCTCAACTCAATCAAGAATCCATCTCCATACAAGTGTAAGCCATGCTCAGGTCCATGAAGTAGTCTCCATCCCATCTGCAACATGTTGTCCATGATGTTTTCTATCCAACATCATCATCCATCTACAAAACATCCATCTCCTCAAAGTGAAGAGATCATCTCATCAAACTCCGACTCTCGATGTGCCACATCCAGGTCCATGAAGCAACCTCCATCATATATGTATGTGCCATCCCTCAAGTTTGCCATAGAAACAAGTATGCACCTGTCTCATCTATCCATGTGCTACCCATGATCATAGATCAATCAGCTCCCATGTGTCAAAAGTGGTTAAGTCTCGGCTCAACCCATGCCCAAGTGTTGCCACCAAGGCATCATCATCGTTGTAACTCCATTACTCCAAAGTGTCTCATATCGATCCTCCACATCAAGTCACTCTTTCAAGCCACACTAATACATGTACTTGAAAGTATGCATCCCATTCTGCATCAAAGTCCCTGACCTCAACTCCTCAATGCATCAGATCCTCCAAGTCCACCGTATATGAAGTCTCCAAAAGTCACAACAATCTCATGTCATCATGAGCTCCATGTGTCATCCCCAACCAACATCTCGGCAAGCATACAAGTCTCGGCCCAAAGGTCTCTGCAAGATGCCTCAACTCTCCATGTAGTAGGAATGCTCCATAGTCTGCTCACAACTCCATCCAAGCCCATGGCCTTGTTGTACAAGAGTGCACAACCTCTGCATCAGCGCATAAATAAAACATCTCCATGTCACACCAGCAAATCCACCTGCACAACATCCCTGCCTTGGCACTCCTCATTGGATGCCCATATGACACCTCTATAAGTGCTCCTGCATAATGTCCCTGCATAAGACTGCCATGCTCCATGTCTCCAACCCGATGCCCATGACTAAGTTGCCCATATAGTCCAATCAAGTAGACCCATCACAACAATCAATCATCTCCATCCAAGTCTGCAATCTTCGGTCTAGTGAACTCGGTCAACCATATCATCATCACATGAGTCTCTCCATCATAGCTCCCCCACTAAAGGTTCCACCAAGACTTCCTTCTTGGTCTCGGCCATGAGAAGTCCACCGAAGCATCATCATACCTCAAGTGTGTGCCCTCCTCCTATCTGTCCATGAGTCATGCCGGGCACTTAGCCAATTCTCCATGTGGTTAAAGCATGACCCAACCCTCCGCAACTATCATCATGTTCCTCCCTTGTCACAAGCCTTTGTACCTTCTACCATAAGGTCACAAACAACCCCAACAAGTTCTGCAATAGTCAACAATCCTTGCTTCTCCATACAAGGTCTCATCGTAGACATCCATGGTAAGATCCTCCCTAGCATCGGCATACTGACTTTGGTCTTCCCTGCATATGGTTCATCTCCCAAAAGCTCAAATGAAACACAAGTATCAATAATACTTACATCATCATCATGAGGTTCCTCCATGTGAGTTTCTTCATCCATCCATGTCTGCAAACTATACGATCCTGGTCCAACTTGATCAATCTCAAGTTCATCCTCCATCGTTGTCACATCTGCAACATCCTCAATCATCATAGCTTCCTCTTCCTTGTTATCACAATCTGCAACTTCATCCTGCTCCATTGTCCAACCAAGTTGAAGAAGTTCGTCTTCAACATTCTTTTCTAAGACTTCAAGTTCCTTTTGAATCCGAGGGTTTTCTTCTTTCAACCGCTTCAACTTGTATAAGGTAAGCAAGAGCTTCCCTTTACATTCTTCCAAACTTGCCATGCCTTGTTGTTCAGCTTGGCCTAAGCATTAAGCTTCACCTCTGCTAAACCTATTTCACCCTTCACCTGAATCACCCAGATATTCCACCTGTCACTTGCAAAACTTGAACTCCCTTTCAAGTCTTCGGTCTTCATAAAACCAGCGCCTTGATTCAGTTCACCAAGTTTCTTACAAAACTTGGACCAGCTCTGATACCACCTGTCACGATAGTGTAGTGGGATCAACACTTCATTGTCAACCTGATCAGCTTCCTGATCATTAGCTCTGATACCACCTGTCACGAAGTGCAGGTGTGTATCAGCTTCAACGCTTCAACACCAGCACCAGCTCCCTGACACTAGCTCTGATACCACCTGTCACAATAGTGCAGTGGGATCAACGCTTCATCGTCAACCCGATCAGCTTCCTGATCATCAGCTATGATATCCTCTGTCATGATAGTGCACTGGCGGTACTCTTCCAACCGCACTATAGTGAGGTGCGACACTACCAACTGTTTTATTTTCACCAATACTTACGATTGTAGACTACGCCTAACATTCCATACTTAGTTTATTTTCATTACCAAGTATTATATTTGTCCTTTATAGAGTGAAAGCCCATAACATTCACATAAATAGCATTATACAAGAGAAATGCACAACAGTATAAAGGGAGGGGCAACTCCTGCAATATGAGTCTGCCCGAATCAATATATATAATCTTCTTTTATAAGTACAAGTTAAATCTTGGGAAACCCCAAATTTACACTTAGCCAAAATTCCAACTTCGGCAAACTTGGTTGCCCAGCGCGTCAGCGCCTCTGCACGGTCGCCGCACGACTCACCAACCCTTCGTTCACCTCGTCGCACGTCTTCCCCTGACTTGCTCTCCGTTTTTCCAACAAGCACCCAAATCGTACTATCCTGCCCGACCTCCATTCGGTGGACCACACACAATCCCGCCTGCCCAACTCTTCGTTCACGACCTCCGGTTCCAACCTTCGTTTCGACGTGCATGGTGCGCCCTCACCCGACCGCCCGTCCGCACGTCCACCCAAACTCGTTCACCCTAGTCGCCACACAACTTCACGTGGATCGCCACATGACTTCACTTGGTTCGCCCGAACGACTTCCCCTGGGTCGCCCAACGACCTCACCCGAGTCACACGAACGACTTCACCTGGGTCGCCCGACGACCTCACTCGGCTTGCCCGAACGACCTCACCTGGTTCGCCCGAACGACCTTGCCCGAGTTTCCTGCCCGATGACCGTGCCCGAGTTCTGCCTGAATGACCTCACCTGAGTTCTAGTTGAACGACCTCGCCCGAGTTCTGCCTAAATGACCTCGCCCGCGTTCTGCCCGACGACCTCGCCCGAGTTTTCTACACGAGTTTCCTGCATGAGTTTTTCGCCCAAGTTTATCACCCGACTTTTCTGCACGAGTTTTTCACCCGAGTTCTGCCCATCGTGCGGGCTCATCCACGCACTGCAGAACTCCTCAACCGAACTCGTGTTGGCCGAATGATGATTTGCCTCCACAAACCGTCCATCAATATATACGGGCGGGTGGTGGGTTATGTCACCCAGCCGACCCACGCCCAACGCCCAAGCCGACTCGTTCAGCATGTTGTCTTCGCCTGAGTGGAGGGTCGGCCTACCCAACTCATGGGACCACCCTCACAACTCGCCCAACATCGTATAAACTCGCCTCTTGGTTCATTTCGCATGCACTTCGCACAAGTCCTTCGCACGGTGAAGGTGACCCGGACCGCAGGTCTTTACTTTATTTTTTAAAGTTAAGTTCTATATATATATATATATATATATTTGAGTGGTTGTCATAATGAGATGTTATTCCCTCCACTTGGTTTCAAATAGAAGGAGAAGACATTTTTTTGCTCATTGTGGAGTAGGCTCCCCAGCCTAGTAGTCATCCCCCATGCTAGTAGTCATGGAGAGAATTTTCAACTTATCCATGATTTTAAGAATTAAATAAATATTACTAATAGCATTTAAATTTTAAAATTGTCAAAAACTAATAAATACTAAAGTCAAATTTAACCACGACATATAGAACAAAGTCACTACATTTTTTATTAATATCATTTATTTACAAAGTCACTTCATTTTAAATTAATATAATTTATTTACAATTAATGAGGAGTTGAGCCAATTTTCAATGGGAGTTAGAGTCTCTATATATATATATATATATATATATATATATATAAGAGAGAGTGTATGTATATAGAGAGGGGTACTAGGCATAGTCTAACTTATAGATGACGTGGCCTTTTCATTGGAATCCAATCATACAATTTCAAGCAAAATTGTGATTTTTTGTTTTTTAATATATATTTTTGAATGCATAAATGGATTCAAAGCCTTGAAAAACTTGGGCATTCAAATTCTACAAATTAAAATCAAGTTTTAAAAAAATCTCTGTTGGATTTTGATTAAAATTAACCAAAAAAATCTCTTGGAAAAAGTAATTTCATCTTAGTTAGGTTACACTTGGTTGTGTATGTGTGTGTGTGTATCAATGATGGCTTAAACTTGCCAATATATGATGATTAAACAGCAATTGCACCACATGTTGCAAAGGAAACGTTGTAAGGCGATAGGATAATAACGAATAGCATAAAAGAAATAAGTAATTTTTTTATGCAATTGTGTTTCTTTACTAGTGGTTGTTAGAGAATAATTTCAAAAAATGTTTATTTTTCCATCAAACAAAGAGCAACAATTAAATTTGCTAGCGAGAAGAATGGTAGCAACTTTTAAATGTAAGAACTCCCTTCCCTGGTGATAGTACATTTTGGTTTTGAAAGGAAATTATTTTCCTGATCTTTTAAATAATAGATTCCTCTCCAACAGACCCTTCAAAAAGACCCTTTTTATTCAACTAATTGAAATAGGTAAGTGTCTTTTTTAGTGCTTTCTGAGATATTGAACTTAAGGGCACAAGTAAGGAGACTCTTGGACAAAAAAGAACAGAGTGACTGCATGTCAAATGGCAATCACATTGAGGAATCTCTTCATATTTTCTCATGTGGGCCTTCTTCAACTGATGAGGTAGTAGGAACTTTCTTAGCTCCAACTCCTCTAGAATAAGGGGTGGAGAATTATGTTTAGTGAAATAGTAGACCTCAAATCAAAATATCCATCTTGGTGATTTCTATGGAACTTCTTTGTTATTGATTGCATGTAAGTTGTGCTTTTTCATAATGGATGAGACAGTTGGGCCAAAGTACTCACGACCTCTATATGAGGAAATTTGCATGCTTATTTTTTTGCTACATGAAGGATGCACTTGGTTTTTATGACTAGGTTGCGTAGACATCACCCTTCTATGAAATGACTTCCTTTTATCACATTCCCAATGTTGAATTCCTCTAATACTACTCATGGAACTCTGACTTAGCCTTACAGTTGAATTTTTTTTCTTCCCATAACTCTCTCTCAGGCTATAAATTCCAGCTTTCTCTTGTTCTTGTCGAATACATTGTCTCTATATCATTGTTTTTTGTCTCTTTTTGAGTGCTTGCTTGAATCAGTGAGCTAATGTGGCTTATCTAGATTCCAAAATCCTCCACTGACCTATTGTCTGAAGGGTCCTCCTTTTTTTTTTTTGGTTTAATTCTGCTACTTGATCCTCTTTAACCTTTTTAGCATCGTCTGCTTCTAAAGAATCAACTCTTCTTGATAAGTCCCCTTTAGCTTGATTTTATTCTTCCATATGCTTCAGATCTAAATGAATGGCACTTGAGATAGGCTTATTGACATTTTCCAAATTCCATGATTTTTCACTGCACTTCTCATGTTTATCAAGGAAACTGGATTCCGCACATTCAACATTTTTCCTTTTCAGGGCCTATTGTAAGATTGGCATCTTTTCTCCACCATGTCTCCTTTCTTATGTATGCTTGACTTTGATACAAACAATTGGCATTTGCTCCTTTAATTGTGCACAATTAATCAATTTTCCCCTATTTATCTCATGTTGACTAGAAAAATTAGATTCTGCATATTCAGTTGTATGTCTCCACCACACCTCTTCCATATCTGATGGATTCTATTTCATATGTTTCTTTTCATCTAGACAACTAAGCATATGAATGCTTGATAAGGGATCCTTTAATGCTGGAAATTCAGAGATCCCTCCCCTCTTCTCTCATGTTCATTAGAAACACAAGCTTCTTTAAATTCATATTGAGTTGCACTTTGGCCATCTTGCATACTCGATGTATAATCTTCAACCTGTTTCTTTCCCTTTGTATTATCAAGTTTTTCTTGAATGTTTGACATATGATCCTTGAGCTATGAAAGAGTTATTTTATCCTTCCCTTTATCATGTTTAGGAGGAAACCTTATGTCCAAGAGCTGGTACTTTTCCTTCTGGACCTCAATGGAACATGTAGGAATAATTTCCTCATGTGTCACTTTAGGAAAAATTGTGTCCATATGTTGTTGGCTTTTCTTGTGAACAACAGTTGGATGTGAAGGGCTAGTTTCTTTACATACAACTTTTGGAATAATAAAATTCAAATGTTACTTCTTTTTCTTTTAGAAGTTTCACTTCTGATCTAGGATGGCTTAACTTGTGAGTTTCATTTTGATGAGCATGAATGCTTTATTTATGCACCTTTTTCGATGTATGCATATTTTGTTTCCCCTTAAAAACCACCGGTTTAATGGGTTCCTGTTATATACCTAGGGGGGATAATATGGGGTACCAAGGGAGGTACCCAAGGTAATAATGTAATAATGGGATGGGCCATAGTAATAAATAAGGTGGTTAACCCATGTCATGTAAGGGACCACAAGTAGTTAATAATAATGTAAGGGGCCCATGGTATGAGGAAACCATGGTAATGATGCATGGTATTGTATGTATGAGGCCTATATAGAGGCTAGAGACTCCACATGGAGGGACATGAAGAGAAGTATTCTTGTATGAACAAGCATATGGCTTGTGGAGTGTTCTCCTTCCTTAAGGAGTGAATGTATGGTGTTGCCCTACCTTAAGGGTTTGATATCAATAAAGAGAATCATTTCTATCTATTTTGATCTTGTTATTCTTGGGTTTATTTCTGTTATCATATATTTCCGGATTAGATCTACAACAATTGGTATCATAGCACTTTCTTGGGCAAACCGTGGAGAATTTTTTTTTATTTTTGCAGGGATTTTTTGGGTGGCGAAATTGCAGATTAGATCTATACGTTTTGGTGCAAGATCTGCAAAATCTAATTGCAGATCTGTATTCCTGGTAAAAAAATAGCCGATTTCAAAAAAAAAAATCGGTTGAATCGGAGTCCGGATGAAGAAGATATCGCTGATTTAAAAATCAGTGGGGTTGCAGACAATTTTCAGGGCAGCGATATTGCGACGCAGATCTAGACGTCCTGGTACAAGATCTACAAAATCTAATTGCAGATCTGGGTTCTTTGGGAAAAAATACCCAACTTCAAAAAAAAAATCAGTCGAATCGGAGTCCGGATGAGGGAGATATCGTTGATTTAAAATCGGCTCTTTTTACAGAAATTTTGGGTGACGGCGGGAGAGTTGCAGCGCAGATATGAAATTCCAAGTGCCCGGATCAAGATTTCTACCACATGGGCAGATGCAGAATGATTGTTCCATTTCCAAAAACAGGTTATAATAGGGATTCTGAGCAATATTGACAAAATTGTGACCATTTCAAATTTTCGCCATTTTTTTTTTGTGATGGCGGGCCTAGATCTGAATTTGAATGACTTATATCCATTTGATGGCTCTCATCCAGCCAAATGGCTAGCACAAATGGAGAAATGTTTTAGATTGAATTACATCATGAATGATGAGACTCAGCTGAATTTGGGAACAATGTACTTGGACAATGAAAGGTTGCAATGGTGGTAAGGGCATCAACATCGCTATCGTTGGCCCTTGACTTGGGACAAATTCACTAAAGCTCTTATGGACCGCTTTGACCGTAAAACTAATCTTGTGGATAAGCTCACACAGACCGACACACAGCCTAGCAAAGATTTTATTTTTACAGGAAAGAAGGAAACCAAGGAACCTAAAGGGTTATTTTCTACTGGTATCTCCTTATTGCAGGTTCATGGATTGATTCAGAAGGAGAAAATCATTGTGTCTATAAATCCGAGTTGCAAGCAAAATCTAATAAATGTCAATTTGGCAAAAAAATTGCAAGTCCCAGCAAAACAAATTGCACATACACAGGATGATGATAAGGATGTTCAAATTTATAAGGATTTGAAGCTTTCTTTGGATAAATATGTGTTGCATGGTGATTTTTATGCTTCAGAGATGGATAATATGGATGTTGTTTTGGGATATCCTTGGATGGAATCCGTAGTTACTATCAATATTAATGTGCAGAAGAAATTCCTGAAGCTATGGTATAAAAAGAAGAAAATTACATTACAGGATATTTCCATCCATAAACAGGTAGAGCACATGGAGGCTGAAGCAGAAGATGTTCAAGGGACTGACATATCAGATGATGAGCCTTTGATGATCGACAATCAAACACAAACAGAGGCTGCAGAAGAAAAGGTTACAGGTGATGATACATCAGAGGAGGGCTCAGTGGTTGAAGTCATATTGAAAAAGAAGACACCACAACAGGCACCACAGCAGGGTGAAGTCAAGCAAAAGCCATCGTGGGTTAAAACTTCAACATATCATCACCCACATCACCCCACAAGACAACCATCAAGATGGAAACCAAGTAGTCACATGACGGATAGAAAGGAGAGACAATCCACCTACTACACATCAACACAGAAGAGCTGCCACGGTCAACTTCCATCTCAAGCGAGCGAGGCACCAACGAGATCGAGGGTTCACCTTTCTCTTGGATGGCTAGATGCACGTGCATGGTATCAGTGGACTACTCTTTTGAGTAGATCTTATTATTTGTGTTCTTCCCATGTTTCGGGGACGAAACATGCTTAGGGGGGTGGAATGTTATATACCTAGGGGGGATAATATGGGGTACCAAGGGAGGTACCCAAGGTAATAATGTAATAATGGGATGGGCCATAGTAATAAATAAGGTGGTTAACCCATGTCATGTAAGGGACCACAAGTAGTTAATAATAATGTAAGGGGCCCATGGTATTAGTTGATGGTATGAGGAAACCATGGTAATGATGCATGGTATTGTATGTATGAGGCCTATATAGAGGCTAGAGACTCCACATGGAGGGACATGAAGAGAAGTATTCTTGTATGAACAGGCATATGGCTTGTGGAGTATTCTCCTTCCTTAAGGAGTGAATGTATGGTGTTGCCCTACCATAAGGGTTTGATAATAAAGAAGCATTTTCTATCTATTTCTATCTTATTGTTCTTGGGTTTATTTCTGTTATCATATATTTCCGGGTTAGATCTACAACAATTACCAATTGTTGTAGCTCCGATACCACTTGTTGTAGCTCTGATACCAATTGATGTAAATCTAACCCAGAGATATTATGATAATAGAAATAACCCAATAAGAACAAGATCAAAATAGATAGAAATGCTTCTTTATTATCAAAACCCTTAAGGTAGGGCAACACCATACATTCACTCCTTAAGGAAGGAGAACACTCCACAAGCCATATGCCTGTTCATACAATAATACTTCTCTTCATATCTCTCCATGTGGAGTCTCTAGCCTCTATATAGGCCTCATACATACAATACCATGGGTCATTTCCATTGGTTCCCTCATACCATAAACTAATACCATGGGCCCATTACATTATTATTAACTACTTGTGGTCCCTTACATGACATGGGTTAACCACCTTATTTATTACTATGGCCCATCCCATTATTACATTATTACCTTGGGTACCTCCCTTGGTACCCCATATTATCCCCCCTAGGTATATAACAGTTCCTTTGCATCTATCTCCTATTGAGTATTTACAGTGGAATTTTCCTTTAAACACCAATCCTCATTTCCAGACCCACTCTGATCGACACCAACATTGTTTTCCTTCCCTACATAATCTTCCATTCATAGTGCACTAGTGCTACACTCTAGATATTCCTTTATCTGGCTTTCCCCTTCATGGTTTCTAGATCCTGAGATCTCCCAATCCCCTTCAGGAATTCCTGATCTGAAAAATTTTAAATTATCAGGCAATACTGGAGGATGCATCCTCAAGTTATTGTTCTTTTTTTGTTGGGTTTCTCCAACATCTATAGAAACAATCTTTGATCTATATGAAAGTTCATGTTCATGCTCAACTGTAGTGCTAAAGACTTCTTCATCCTCCATTTTCGTTTGGATCCAAATTGTTTGATAACTCCACAGTTTGGTCATTCTCGTTAGGAACCCTCTTGATTTTCAATGAACTACTAGAAGACTTTGCACTCCTTTCCTTGTGGGGAAACTTTAGTCTTGAAGGAATCCTCTGTTGAGAAATGGAAACAAGAAATTCCAGTTTAAATTTGTCCTTGACTTTAAACTGTGAATTAAAATCGAATTCTATTCTCATAGAAACATGTAAATACTTAATTAAGTTTAATTAACTTAATTAGCTTAGGAATTTCTAGTTGGAAGTCTTTCTGAAGTCATGTATATGCTCTCCCTAAGTTTTAGGGGTACGGGATGAGTGTAAACGTGAGTTGTAGTTAGATAACTCAGTTCACAGAGTTATGTTCAGTTAAATTAGTTCCTGACTATTTGTCGAACTAATAGAGAGTTAACAGTGAGTTGGTGCACTAGTGTATCCACAAGTGTCACTCTAGTTAACTGAATATTCCCTCATCAGAAACTCATGCATGTCGATTCTGAGAAAAAACCGGTTGAGACTAGAGTGAAGGGACAATGTACTATCAGTTGTGTGATTTACTGAGTTGTAAATATCATGCATGCAATCAGAGAAGGACCTATGTTTGGTTTGCACATTTTTGGAAGCATGAATTCCCTTTAAATACAGACTATTCATCCTAGGAATTGCACAAGAGATTAAGGGCTAGGAGAGCTACTGAATAGGCTAAATATTTGGCTTGAGCTAGCTTGTGAGCTAAGAGAGTTGAGCATACTTGTGCGGAATTTTTCTGGTGAGAAAAAGCTTTGTATCTTCACTCGTATTTCTGGTATATGCAATACAGATAGCGAGGCTTTGAGCAATGGATTTCCCCAGATACATCTTGTGTGATGTGCCATTGATTTATCCTCTTCTTTTTCATATTGTTTTCATCGATCTATTGGCTTCTGTTGGTTGAAATTAGAAGTAGATTATTATCATGTGCTTTAGTACATTGCATGGGCTTGTGAATCTACAGGGTTTTCTACATCCTTGACCTATCAAGTTCCTCTATGCTGCCTCTCCAATGCTAGATCACTAGGATTGGAACCCCAAAATGCTTAGGGAAATCCTTCTTCCAAAAGGCAGTAACATAAATTCTTTTCCTCTGAGGTGTAGAAACAAGCTTCTTTGGGTCACAAACCATGAATGCTAAGTTACCATGAATGTCGAATCTCGCAGATCCAGGACTCCAGATATTACTTCTTTATCTAGCTTTCCCTTTCATGGTTTCTAGAATCTAAGATCTCCCAATACCCTTCAGGCATTCCTGATCTAAAAAATTTTAAATTGTCAAACAATACTGGAGGATGCATACTTAAGTTACTGTTCTTTTTCTCTTAGGTTTCTCTAACATCTACAGAAACAACCTCTACTCTATATGAAATTTCATGTTTAGGCCCAACTACAGTGTTTGAGACTTTATCCTCCTCCATTTTCCTTTGGAAACCCTTAAGACTTTCTAAAATATTTGATGAATCCACACTTTGGTCATTTGATGCAGGAGCATCAAGGGCATTTTTATTTGTAAATATGTTAGAAAAGGGGGTGTGACAATTTTTAATATTTTATTAATTAATTTGTTATTTTAAATAAAATAGGAGGAAGTGAGGATTTTGTAAATATCCTTTTATTAAATAAAAGGATATAAGAGAATTTGGTTAGTTAAGGAGATAAAGGGATAAGATTCTAGATAATAGGATTTGTTGAGATATTTTAGTGATATTGAGATATTAAGGGGATTGAGCATTAAATTAGATCATTTTTAAAATTGTATAAATTCATCAAGCCTCCAAGGCATGGAAAGAGAGATTGTGAGTGAGTGTGAGTAGAGAGTGAGAGGTTTTCTGCTTGGATGCCTTCGGGCAGTTTGTAAAGGGCCATCAATTCCAAATATCTGGCCAACAAAAGTTTGTAAGTAATTTGTTTTGTTTCAAATTATATATATATACACTGGTTGATTGTGAAAGTTGTATGTGTATAAATTGAGGTATCAATCATTAGAGAGATCAACTGAATTTGTAAGATCGATTTATACTCAATAGCTGGAAGGATTGATGTTAATATGACAATTGTTAAATCCATGTGAGAGCTTATTTTTGTTGAGTGAATGGTTGTTTATATCGATCTGTAATGAAAGGAAGAGAGCGCCAGTGAAGCTGTGAGCTTCATAATAAACCAAGAAGGCTCGAGTTAACTTCTGCAAAAGCGTTGGAGGCGGTGGTATGGTCGATTGACAGTTTGAACAAATCGATGTGTTTGAATGAGCGTTGCATAAATTGTGGATTTAAATCCATGTTTGCGTTGTTCCAATTTGAAATCGAGTCTATGAGTGTCATGAACGCTGTCATTAGAATGTGCCAGAATGAATGCAAAGTTTGAAGTGTTAAATTGAATGCTGTTTATGTTAATTGATGATGGCTCGAGTGCAAATTGTTGGCATAATTTACATAGCACAATTTTAAAATCGATCTGCTGGGGTATGGAACCAGAAATTAATGAATGCGTTAACCCTGAACTGATCTTGTTGCTGGAATGTTAATTAACGCAAAATTCATCTGCTTGCTGGAAGGATGGTTGTCACTTCAGAATTATTTTGCAGAATAGCCAACATTATTAAATCCAAGACTGCGTTTATATATGTTTGAATGTTTCATAGTTGCAGGGGGGAATCGATTGGATAGCACTGGAATGAAATCGATTGAATGTTTTAATAAAGGACGCAGGTTATTGCAGAGAGCTGAATAGCAGTGGGTAGACAGAGTCTGGAAATGGCGTACATAACATACAGTAAATGCAGAATCGATCTACAGTGATGAAAAGTGCATAGTAAGGAGTTGAAGAGCGCTGCTGAATTCTGGAAAGGTATGTTGTGGCTTAAATCTGAGTTTATAGTTGCCATAGTAGAAAACTATTTGAAGAAATGTGTGAACGAAGTTAAACGCAATGAAATGGAGTTTTGTAATTGCCAGATTGAGATTTAATACATGGGCGCATTTGTTTTATGGAAAGTTTATTTGAAATCCGGTATTAAAACCCATATGTGAAGTGATGGGTAGAATGCGTTGAATAATGTGCTGGTTGTTGAATATGTAAGGTGAGTTTCAATGTTACTTGAAATGATGGTAGCAGTATGAGATTTCATATCAGAATGCATGAAATCAATCTACATCAGTAATTTGTAAGTTGAATTTTTAAGAGGGCAAATGTGCATACATTGAATATGATGTGATTTTGAAAGGGCAAGGGCGCATAATATTGGAATTTATGAGCTAAGCATTGGTTGTGTATTTTCTTAACTAGTTCATATGTTAAGGCCAGAATCAATGGTTAAGATGTGGGCACATCAAAATTGGGTTTTTATACTTTCCAAGTACTGAATTGAGTGCATTGAAGTGAGGATAAAATCCAAGTCTTTGGGTTATGAGAGTATGGTTTGTATTTGGAAATGATTGTGTGAATTTGCCAGGAAATGAAAGGTAAGCTTCCACATATTAATTAAGCTTACAAATGGGAGGAATTTGCCGAATATTGGGGTTTTAATTTTTGAAAAGTTGACATGAATATTTAAATGCATGGTAGACTAAGATTCTGGGGTTTGCAGGCTATCCCTGCATCATCATTCCCCTTATGAACCCTCTTGAGTTTCAATGAACTACTGGAAGACTCTGCACTCCTCTCCTTGTGGCGAAACTTAAGTCTCAAAATAATCCTTGGCCTATCAAGTTCCTCTATGCTTCCTCTCCAATGATGATTCAACCAATGCTAGATCACTGGGACTAGAATCCAAAACTGCTTAGGGAAATCCTTCTTCCAAAAGGCAGTAGCATAAATGCTTTTCCTCTGAGGTGCATAAACAAGCTGAATTTGGTCACAAACCATGAATGCTAAGTTACAATGAATGTCAAATCCCGTAGATCCAAGACTCCAAATATTCCTTATTTATCTTCCTTTGCCCTTCATGGTTTCTAGATCCTGATATCTCCTAATCCCCTTCAGGCATTCTTGATCTGACAAATTTTAAGTTATCAGTGAATATTGTAGGGTGCATCCATAAGATATTGTTCTTTTTCTGTTGGGTTTCTCCAACATCTACAGAAACAACCTCTGATCTATATGAAATTTCATGTTCAGGCCCAACTGCAGTGTTGGAGACTTCTTCATCCTCCTCCATTTTCCTTTGGAAGCCCTTAAGACTCTTTGAATTGTTTGATGACTCCACACTTTGGTCATTCTCCTTATGAACCCTCTTGAGTTTCAATGAATTACTGGAAGACTCTGCACTCCTCTCCTTGTGGTGAAACTTCAGTCTCGAAGGAATCCTTGGCCTATCAAGTTCCTCTATGTTGCCTCTCCAATGTTGATTCAACCAATGCCAGATCACTTGGACTAGAATCCCAAACTGCTTAGGGAAATCCTTCTTCCAAAAGGCAGTAGCAGAAATTATTTTCCTCTGAGGTGCAGAAACAAGCTTCATTGGGTCACAAACCATGAACGCTAAGTTACCATGAATGTCAAATCCCACAGATCCAAGACTCCAGACTACCCCATCTATGGAGAACTTTATCAATGTGTCAATCCCAATAGTGATCCTTCCATCTCCAACCATCAAATCCTCTCCCTGTTCTTTTGTAAGCTAGCACCCAAGAAGGTAAACTGCGCGCCCAAAATCAAGAAGGGGAGCAATAGAATTCTACAGGCAGAGCGGCTAAATGACCTCCACCTCAGTTGGATCACATGCAACAATAGTGAGATCCAGAACTGAATTGGTAAAGAACTGAATATCTAGAATATAAAATCACTTCCAGAAAATATTTCTGTCATGTCACTTTGTAAATTGGAGACATTAAGTGCCTACTCTATTCCTTTGAGAAATCTTTGTGATGTTTGAACTGACTAAAATAAAAATTATTTGAGGTTTGAAAGCATCAACGTCACATTCAAAATCAATAATAATGGTAACTTTCCAATAATGGTAAGTTGGGCCTCCTTTAGATACAGATGGCCTTCAAATATGGCAGTAGAAGCTTCTGATTACAACTCTCTTAGTAAGTGTGCACATTGTTACAATGTACTTTAGATCATCTTCTATAAGGCAAGGCAGACTGATGAACAAATATGGGTGCTTCAACATGGCAGTGAGGGTACACTTTTATTTGGAAGTTCGATGGATTAATTATGAGGGAGTAAGAGTGGATTGTTATTTTATCTTCAACAATCTATTCTCAGTGGTTTGCACGTTGTTTGTATTTGTTAGATAGTTTCATTTCACTATTAAGTAAAAGAGGGTGAAAAAAGCATGACATTGTCTTCATTGAGAGAATGCATACATCAGAAGAACCAAAATTTTTAAAATCTTAATTAAAAGCATGATATACAATTCAATTTGTAGCTTTGGTTGTTCACAACATTTCTTCAATTGTGCCCTGGTGACATAGCTCTTACATGCATGCAGGGATACTTTTCAAGGTTACAAAGGCTTCTATTCTATGGAGCTTTCCTACATCAAATGTGATTAAACTTGAGATCCTTGTAGAAATTAATGTGTAGATTCAAAACTGCTAATGAAATTTACTAAATCATAAGACTTGAAGCTACTCTACTGATCTGTAGAAGTTAATTCACCATCTAAAACACAAATCATAAACATTCAAAAGGAAACATCACACATGCAAAAATATTTATCTAGGGGAAAGAAACTACTCAAAACACCTTATTATCTATATTTCATTAATCAGAGAATAGATATGTAATACATATGCTTGCTTAAGCTTGAGCATAGCCTGCAAGTGTATAATTTATCCCTCTGCTCGACTAAATGACTCTGGCCAACACTAAGCCAATTTTAAAGCCCTCCAAGATCCTATTTCCTTGCGTTGTTCCTATAGGAAATTATCCCCTATTATTTAGGAATTTTCCACTATTGAATAGCGCAATTCCCCTAGGTCATTCCTTTGACTGCATGCACCACTTGTACACATTGGAATATGCTACAACTGATAATACACTGCCTTGAAATCTCCATCTCAATTGGTGATCCAAATTTATATAGGAACACAACAGAATATCGATACAAACATAAACACAGAGATGTAGCAGAAATAAAACTTCATTTCATTAATATCAAAGAACATAAATATGCTTACATACATAATGGAAATAAACTAGCTCGGGCGATGGTAGCTTATCTCTGAGAATATATGTGGTGGATAAATGTCTCTAAACTGTTTTACAATGAGGCTCAAGAGCCTTTTTATTATTGAATAATAAGGGAAAACCATAAACAACTAAAACCCTAACCCCAAGAGATGGAACTCCAAGAGTTTGTGGGCCCTATTGGGGTTAATTAGGAAGCCAACTTCCCAAGGTCATAAATTGGTCATATGATCTCCATTTGGCGCGTACAATACCTCATTGGAAACATATCTCTGAGTGCTGCAAACCTAAAAAAACGGACACTGTTTAGGGGTTCAAAATAGCTCCAGAAATTCAAGACTCGAAAAATGACTACGAATAGTAAACACTGCTATAATCAAGGAAACAAATGAAACCAACTAGAGGCTTACGTGGAATAGGCGAGTGGCCACCAATATCCACTTGGATCAGTCCTCCCCCCTTAGGAATCAATGATCCCCATTGTGTGTAGATCCTCCATGAGGTGAGGAAATTTCCGTTGAACCTAGTCCCTGGTGAACCACTTACCTTGGTGAAGGAGTTGGCCTGATTTGACAAATCCTTAGAGCTAGATCCTCTACTGGCAAGTGTTCTTGATCTGTGTGTCCATGATTCTGTCAGTTTTGGCCTATTCGATGCAATTTGGATTGAGCTATGTTTGTGTCAATTTCTCAACAACATTGGATGCAACCAGTCCACATTGAATATTGGGTGCGGGCCAAGGAACAATGGAATGTTGATCTCAAATGAATTTCCCCCCATAGACTTGGTGAATGTGTAAGACCCATATCGAACTCGAGGTGCTCCTTTTGTAGATGTAACCAAAATTTATCGCTCACCTTGAACTTGTGTGGCACCATATGTTGATCATGACGTTGTTTGTACTTAGCATTGCCTCTATCCAATATGTCATGGACCCGCTGGCAGATGTGCTGATTGTGCTTAATGAATTTGTTAGCCCTGTCAGCTTCAACCTAGACATGAGCTAAATCTTCCTGAGTAGATGCAAATGGTATGGCCACATCAATGGGACATAATGGCTAGAATTCCAATCCCACCTGAAAGGGGTTGTGGGAAGTTGAGCTATGGATAGCTGTGTTGTAAGTGTGATGGAAATAGGGGAAGTTTTCATCCCATGTGTGTGGATGCTTCAAGTTGTACATTCGAAGAATGTGCATGATCATCCTGTTGACGAACTCTGTTTGGTCATCAATTTGGGGGTGGAAGGTCGTGGACTTAGTGGGCTTGGTATCCAACATCGACTAGAGGCTTGACAAAAATGTACTCAGGAACCTGTTATCGTGATTTGAGATAATGGACTATGGTATCCCAAGCTATACCTACAATCCTTCAAAGAAGAGCTTAGCAGTGGATTATTTCGTGTACTCTTTTTGTAGTCTTCCAAAATGGCCATCTTGGAGAATTGGTCAACGACCATGAAAACACAGTCATTGCTATGCTTAGTAGAAGGAAGGCCCGACATGTAATCTATGGAGATGGATTCCCAATTCCGACTAGGAGTAGGCAGAGGAGTATATAGGACTTGCTTCTTGATGGTAGGTTTGGAAATGGCACAGATAGTGTAGGAAATGATGTACTTTGAAACATCCCATTGAAGGTTCAGCCAGTAAAAATACTTCTACAATACTGCCACTATTTTCTCTACTTAGAAATGTCTAGTGACCTGACTGTAGTGCACCTCCCAAATCATCTTGGCACGCTCTCTTGAAGGAACACAAAAGTGTCCCAGGTGGCATAATAATTCACCTTGGAGGTGAAAATCAGGAACTTTTTTTCCTGTTAAGAGCCTCTGGTATGTGTTGCCAAATTTTGGGTCGCTCTTGTAAATATGCAGTCGCCCCAAAATCTCGTGTCCACAAGAGCCGAGCGTCATGGTCAACGCCATGATCAGCAGTCAGCTGATGTCTATCATTATGAAAATTTCCTTGTGTCTACATGAACTATAAGGGTTGGTGGTCTGTGTGGATGACAGTTTCCTTCCCCAGAATGTAATGCTTCCGTTTTCGATAGGCTTGCACAATGGAATACATCTCTTTTTCATAGGTGAGATACTTATGGACTGTGTCTAAAAGTGTCTCACTGTGACATGCCACTGGATGCCCATGTTGAGTAAGAACTGCACCATTAATAACATAGTCAGAGGTATCTGTCTCAATCTCAAATAGTTGTTGCAGGTCTGGGAATGTGATAACTGGTGCACAGTGGAGGAGATGCTTTAACTCAGCAAACACCTTTTTTTGGGATTCATACCAAAAGAAATTTTCTTTCGCTCCACCCTTGGTGACTTGAATCAAAGGCCAAGTGATATTAGAGAACCCCAACATGAACCTATGGTAGAAATTGGCAAGACCCAGAAAGCTGCAGAGCTATGTTAAAGTGGTTTGGGATGGAAAATCCCAAATAACTTATATCTTGGCTGGGTCCACATGCACAGCCCACTCGTCAATGATGTACCCCAGATATTGAACTTGGGTCATACCAAAATTACATTTCTCCAAAATTGGCACACAGTTTGTGTTGTCACAGGGTTTGGAGGATTTGTTGAATATGGTGGAGGTTCTCTTTCCAACTCTGGATGAATATCAGGATGTCGTCCAAATACACTACCATAAATAAGTTGGTGAGGGTCCGCAAGATGTCATCAATCATCCTCATGAAGGTTGTGGGGGCATTCATAAACCAAAAAGGCATGACCAACCATTCGAAAAGGCCCTCCTTGGATTTGAAGGCAGTCTTCCACACATCGAAGGTTTCGATTGGTACTTGGTGATAAGAGGACTTCAAGTCAATCTTGCTAAAATATTTGGCCCCTTGAGCTGGTCCAAAAGGTCATAAATTCATGGGATTGGATATCTATTCTGAATGATGAGCTTATTCAGCGCCCAATAGTCAATACAGAGTCTCCAGGTCCCAAATTTCTTTTGTACCAACACAATCAGGATCCCACAGGCTGATGAACTTGGCCTATTTTTCCCTTTCTACAATAGCTCCTCGATCTACCTCTTGATTTCATTGTTCTCCCGAACAGAGTATTGATAGATCGTCCCGTTGGGTAGCGGCACACCTAGGCTTAGATCGATAAAGTGCTTGACTTGATAATGTAGGGGTACCCCTATGCGTGAGGTGAAGATGTCCCTATACTCGTCCATGAAGTTTTCCATCTGTTGTTGTCATGTGGAGGAGCCTTATCTAGAGGCCGTAGATGTGGCCATTACCATCTTCTTTCCTTGAGGATGAATCATAAGGAAGATGAGTTTCCTCATTTGGGAAATGATCTTACTGCAATGCTTCGCAGAGATCAAATAGATGGAAGTAGGTGATGCTACCTCCGGTATCTTCTATAACTTATTGCCTAAAGAAATAATAACAATGCAAGGCCTAGATTCATACACATCATGGTGCTTCCACAAGTATGGTTGGTCTAATATTACATCAAAAACTTCAATAGGACCAACATCAGACAATACCTCATTTGTGAAGGGCTTGATGTTGTAGGAAAGGTGATACTGCTGGCTGACGTGGAGATCTCGTCCTTGGTGAAGCCACCCAATGGTGTACAACTACAGGTGTGGTGTGGTCAGTAGGCCCAACTGCTTCATGACATCTGCTAAAATGAGGTTCGTTTGGCTTTCACTATCGACAATGAACTGCAACAGAGAACCCTTCACCCACATCTGTGAGTGGAAGAGTCACTCCCCCTCCTTTGGATCTTCGGGCTCAATCTTCTAGATATTAGTGGTGGTTGTAACACCCTCATTCCACATCTACCCAAATAACTGGCCAACAAGGGTAAATATGCGATGAGAGGCCACTGTAATGGGATTCAAACTCCTAGGTGACCTTAAGGAAGTGGAATCGATAGAAACCCACAACACATACCTTCTATACCTGCTACAAGACTCCTAAAAGCCTTCCCAGTCATCCCCATGACCAATCCCTAGGTCCCACTAATATTCTAGAACATGAAACCCTTGGATGCTCACTTGATATGGACAAGGGTGTGTATAGAAGGCTCCAATTGCTCCCACAACAAGGCTTGGGTGCGTCTGGGGACATCTCTCCTCAATCTTGTGCCTGCAACTCTAGGGTTTGTGCCACTTTTTTAGGCCCAGAGCCCAGGTCACTGCCCATAACTCAATGAAAAGTTCAAAAACGAAATTTCATAGTAGAAAAAAGATACATTTGATAAAACATCAACAAGGAATAGACTGGACCCCTACTAGCCATGACAGAAATTTCATCAAACATGTCACAAATATGAAATCTACAGGTTTAAACAACATATATGAACATATGGGTCTCATACTTATTTGAGAATCACTAAGAAGCATTGTTCCCTTATATCATTAGTTGTATTATCATCTATTAGGTCATAGATACATTGTTCATTCATTTACAAATCAAAACATGAGGATAGCCATACATCATCACTGTCATAATACATGCTTATAACCTACATCATAATGACAGAAATATCAAGGATACATCAACTATAGAATCCACATATAAACCAATATGTTTACACATAATATACCAAGGGAAGAACCTCTTATTAATGAATGTAAAATCCAACTCGGTATGGGACTACCAAGTTCCACCCGACCATAGATTGGCTGAGCCAAATCTCTCTTCAGCCAGTTACCCCCATGCCATATTCCAAACATGAATGTGGGAATCAAACCAAAATAACCAACTAGGGCATCTCAAGGAAAAACCACCTCACCCTCATCAATAGAAACCAAGCTTTACCGCAGTACACACTGGATCACTATGCCAAAACAATAAACATGTAATAATAAGCTTTAACACGATCTCCACCAAATCACTAGGCCAAAACAAGCATGGATGCTGTTGAGCCTCAACCTTGCACTCACTTAGCTATCTTCCCAACAGCTTTTTCCCATTCACTTCTTCCTTTTTCCATCTTTTCCTCCATTAACTTGTTCAAATTATTGCATTACATGTCTTTTTATCATGGTTTGTTAACTATGCTAATGTTTGACTGTTTGATTAGAATTTTGGAACATATACAACAATTCCGCAGCTGTTCAGCAATTCCGCAGCTATTCAGAGATTCCACAGCCTTTTTGTTGTTTGATATACTCCACGTGTCTTCTCAAGGAATAGGCCACATGGGCACGTTGGGATGGATGTACACATGGATCGTATGCTATTGGTTGAGCCAAACCAGTCACGTATGCCCTTGGTCAACGCAGGTGTCCCCTCGGTCAAACGGTCAAGTTCCAAACGGTGGCATGGGAGCCGTGAGCAGCTGAGACACGGAACCATAGCTGGCACTTCCTCCACGCCATGAAGACAGCAAAAGACAGGATCCAAACATAGATTTACTTCCCATGATGACCGTTTCCTCCAAACGTGCACGGAGTTGCCTGCGTGTTGCTGCATAAGTTAATTAGTTAAGACTGCGTGTTGCTGCGTAGTTAATAAGTTAGGCTGTAGTTGCTTAGTTCACGCAGAGGGTAGTTTGCCCCTGTGCTTATAAATAAAGCGTGTGCCAACGCTTATAGATTAGCTTTTTGAATATTGTAAGTGCTGTGCTTATTTTGTTATCAAAACTCTGTTTTAGAAGGCTGTTTCTACAACACTTTTTCACTGTATTTTGACATGCTGGTTTTATAAAAGAAGACTGTTTCTGTTCACCTTTTCGTAGCTGATCTTTAGCTGGTTGCGTGGATGGAGGGCCCCCATCTATGACAGCCCGTGTACATAGTGTTTGATTTCATTTTCCTGCCTTTCCTTATTTTCATTTTCACATGTACAATAATGTGTAGTTTGAATGCCAGCAATTTTTATTTCTTTCATCATGTATAATAGTGTACAGTTTGATTTCATGCCTTTACATTTCCAGCATTTATTTTAAACTGATCAGGATTGTTTTCTGCAGGTTTTAGCCCGGGATTGTGTGTCTTGTGTATTTGCTTTATCTCTGATGGTATTTTCAGTTGTCATATTCATAGTTGCTGCCTTTACTCTGTTTTTCTAGCTTAACTTCTAGCTTAGTTTCTCAAGCTGTATGCTAACACATTGATGGTCTCCTTATCATAAGTTGTTCATCTTTAAGAGATCAGAATACTAATAAATTACAGCTTGCTTTGAGTAGCTTTTGGCTTATATCACTAACTCTTTCTTCACTTGTTACACATAACAATGTATGTTGGAAGCAGAATGCTGGAGAAAGGCACAATGGTGTTATAATTTGTCATTTAGAGCTTTATCACTTTTTAGACTTATCTCTAACTACTTCCTAATCGTGTTTTACATAGTACTATATGTTGGAAGCAGAGAGTTAGGAAGAGATGAACATTATCATTGGTTTTTAAAGTGGTTTTCTTACCTTTTTTTATTTGCAGCAGCATGAGTAGTGACTAGTGCCATTAGAAAGTGGTTCTTTGCTTTCAGTTCATTTCAAGTTATTTATTCCAAGCTCTTTCTTTGCAAAGTTTAGAAGGTAGTTAGAAACCACCAGCAACACACACTCACTCATTTAGAAATCACCTTACACACACTATCACTCATCTGTTTATAAAACCTCCATTCCATCTTAGGAAGATAGATTGACCACAAACAACACCCCTAATCGACAAAAAGATCTAAGAGGTTGCTTAAGTACATATAGTACACCTTCACTTCATCAGCTTACGAGCCTCTGGTTGACAATTTATGATAGCAATTTAGACGACACTAAATTGACTAAACATTTTGGCGCCGTTGCCGGGGAAGTGAAATTAAGTAGCCATATTCTTAGAAAAAAAAAACATAAAATTTTAAGGAAAGAAGTTGATAACCTATCAAAGTATGCTCTCCTCTTGCACTTCAAAGTGATCTGGAGGATCAGAAAAGAGAAAGTTACTGATTTAGTAGTTTCTTGAGTATGCTCTCTTCTTGCACCTAGAGTGACCTGGAAGATCAGAAAAAGAACTATTAACTTGACTTGAAGAAAAATAATAATAAAAAAAATGACATGCATAGAGCTAGAGATTCTAGGGGAAGGTTTTTAGCTAGAGCTCGAAGTTCAATTTTTACAAGTCCATCTGCTTCAAGGGATAGACAAGAGGCACCTCCCTTATCTCCAACCGACACTCCTAGTCCTAGAATTCCTGGAATTCAAGAGCCAAGAGTTGACTCTCCCACACCTTCTATTGAATTTGAACCAGGAAGAGACTCTTCTCTTTCTCCTACAGAAAGACCAATTGTAATTGAGGAAGTAGAATCATCTGAAGAAGAAGGAGAAATCTCTTCTCATTCACCCTTTGTAGAGGAACCAGAAGATTTTGAAATCCCTAGGAGAACCATCATGGCAGAGGAAGAAGGAGGTGGTAGAGGTAGAGGTAGAGGAGGAGGAGGAAACAACAACAATAATGGAGGAGGTAGAGGTCCCCTTGGAGGAGGAAATAGAGATGGGGATAATTCATTTGGGTTTCCCATTGTTAATGAGGATTCCCGAGCCACTATGAAAAACATATCGCCATCTGTCCTCCCAAATTTCCATGGGTTAAGAACTGAGGACCCTGAAACATTTTTATTTGAGTTTGAAGTTGTGTGTCGAACTTATGACTACCTGGATGACTCTCAGAAACTCAAATTGTTCCCTTCAACACTGAAAGATCAAGCCTTGAAATGGTTCATGGGGTTACTCACTCAATCCATTAGGTCTTGGGATGAAATGAAACAGACATTTTTGGATAGGTATTTGGACTATTGTATGCCTACTAATCACAAGGACGAGGTATTTAAAATGATACAAAGAGAAGATGAGAGCTTAGAAGATTTACTTGAAAGATTTCAATATAACTTGAAAAGAGCAAAAATGAGTAGCTTGGATGAAGAGACCTTAAAAACCCTCTTATTAAAAGCCATTAGGGATGAATGGATAGATATCTTAAACATGATGGGGAAAGGGGATATTTCTCAACTTTCACTCAATGATATAGCAGAACTATGTATCCATCTCTCAAGGGGCAAATCAAAAACTCAAAAAGGGCCTAGAGATCCTTCTCTCCTTAGAGCAAATAAATCTGCAACAGGATCAGTAAGTAGGGCTGAAATCGGCAATATGCTTGATGAATTCAAAACTGACATCTTAGGAAGTCTTAGTGAACAACTAGATACCCTTAAGATTCACAATAAACAAAAAGCAGAAGCTGAGGCTTTGGCCATTTTTTGCCCGAAATGTAGAAAGAAACATGCTTTAAGGGAATGTCCCTTGGATGCACACGTTGTAGAAACATGTGTAATTTGCTCAGAAACTCATGAGACTAAGGATTGTCCTTCAATACCTGGCCTCAAAGCAGTCTTTCAAGAGGATCCAAATACACTTGAATCTCTTTGTTTTGTTGCAAGGAGACCTTGGCAAGGGCAACAGAATCAAGGGTTTAACAACTCTATGAATTTTCAATCCCAACCAAATTGGAATCCTTGGCAACAACCTTGGCCTCAACCTCAAAATGCTTTTCAAGCATGGATGCAAAGCATGCAAAATCCTTATGGGAGACTTGCTCAATTCTATCAATATCCTCCATCATTTCAGAATCAACAAGCTCCACAACTTCCAAATCAAGGTCAACAACTGTCATTGCCATACCCTCAACAACAACAACCTCCTCCACAAAATCAAAATTCTCAACTCTCGCTTCAATCCTAGCAGAAGTCAAATCAACTTCCCTCTCAGCCATTACCAAATCCAAATAATAGGAACCCTCAAAATGCTTACATGATGGAAGGTCAACCATTCCCTACCTATATGGTTGTTCCTCTCAATGAAGTACAACTCAGATCAGGAAGAATCCTAGATCAACCTTCTACAAGTGTTCAACAACCAAGCATTTCTGAGGAAGAATCTCTCAAAGTCAATAAGGGTTCTGAAGTATCACTTCAAAACCAAAATATCCAAAAAGAAAAAGAAAAAGAATCAACCTCTACAACTCCCATAGTTGAGCAACCGACATCTTCAGCCATACCTCCTTTTCCTGAAAGATTACAAATTGACAAAGGAGTGGAAAAGAAAATTTGGTTGCCTGACTATAGTTTTCTAGATGAATTGAAGAATGTCTGTATCAAGATCCCCTTGTTACAAGCCATTAAGGAAATTCCCATTCTAGCAAAGACAATAAAGGAGTTGAGTTTGAAGAAAACAGGAAAGAGAACCAGAGATACCAAAAGGATACATCTAGTTGGAAAAATTGCAGACATTATGATGGGTAAGATTACGATGCAAAAGTATGTGGATCCTGGTAGCCCTATTGTCAAGACTCATATTAATGGGGTTGAAATCCCAAATACTTTGATTGACTTAGGAGTCGCTATCAACATCATGAGTAGACAGACCATGGATCAGTTAAAGCTTCCTAACCTTCTCTTTACACCTAATTTACTGCAACTTGCAGATAGATCAATCATTAAACCTGATGGTGTATTGGAAGACATTCCAGTCTCCCTAGACTCTTGGGAATATCCAGTTGATTTTATGATTTTAACTCCCAAGAACAACCTAGGAGGACATCCTCTTATCTTAGGAAGACCTTGGCTAGCAACAGCTGATGCTTTTATCAGTTGTAGGTCTGGGGACATGTATATATCAGATGGTAATTCCACCAAGAAATTCAACTTGTATCCTCCAGCAAAGGCAATAACAGAAATAGGAGAAGATGAGTGGGTTGATGATGAGGATACCATTCAACCTGTTCTAACCATCTCTGAGATCAGTGAAGATAGTCGAATTCTAAATACATTAGAAAATTTTGAAATACCTTTAGAATATGACTCTACACAGTTTCAGTTAGATGCGGACATTGAATATCTCTCCTCTAGACAGATGTCTCTCTTCTCAATGGAAGAGTTTGGCAGTTCTACAGTTGAAATCCTTCCAGGAAAAACATTGAACATTAACAGAAACTTGGAAAGACCACAACAAGAAGAATTAACCAAACTTTTGCAAAAACATTCCACTGCATTTGCATGGGAATACACTGACATGAAAGGAATCGATCCTAAGACTTGTATTCATCACATCTATATTGAAGAAAACAACAGACCTATTAGGCAACCACAAAGAAGAATGAATCCAAACCTTAGGGAAATCGTGAAAGAAGAACTCCAGAAATTGCTCAAGGTAAACTTCATTTACCCCATTTCAGATAGCCAATGGGTTTCTCCCTTGGTTATAGTGCCCAAAAAGAATGGTAAATGGAGAGTTTGCATTGATTATCGAGAATTGAACAAGGCAACCTTAAAGGATCATTTCCCTCTACCTTTTATTGATCAGGTACTAGACACTTTAGCAGGTAAAAAGTATTTCTCATTCCTGGATGGTTTTAGTGCGTATAATCAAATTCAGGTAGCACCTGAAGATCAAGACAAAACCACATTTACTTGTCCTTGGGGAACTTTTACCTACCGAGTACTCCCTTTTGGATTGTGCAATGCACCCGCTACATTTCAAAGGGCTGTACTAGGAATCTTTTCAGATCTAATTCATGATTGTGTAGAGGTCTACATGGACGATTTCACAGTTTATGGTAATACATTTGAAGAAGCTTTGGAAAATTTGGAAAAAGTACTGATAAGATGTAAGGAAACAAATCTTTCTTTAAGTCATGAAAAGTGTTTTATGATGTTTACTGAAGGGATTGTTTTAGGACATCATATTTCAGGAGATGGGATTAAGGTTGATAGATCCAAAGTTGAAGTCATCTCTACGTTACCTGTTCCAAATTGCCAGAAAGATGTTAGAGGTTTTCTTGGGTTTACTGGATATTACAGAAGATTTATTGAAAACTTCACTAAGATAGCATCTCCTCTTTTCAAATTGCTTACCAAAGACTGTGAGTTCAAATGGGATCCTGAGTGTCAATCTGCCTTTGAAGCTTTAAAGACTAGAATATTTGAAGCACCCATCTTAAGGGGGCCAAATTGGAAACTCCCTTTCCACATTTCTACTGATGCTTCAGATACAGCTCTAGGAGCTGTTTTGGGACAAAAGGATTTGATCCCTTATGCCATTTATTACACCAGTAAAAATTTGACTCCCACTGAGTTAAATTATACTGTTACAGAAAAAGAGTTCTTAGCTGTGGTACATGCGATCAATAAGTTTAGACACTACATAATCGGCTATGAAACCTTTGTCCATATTGATCACTCTGCCATAAGATATTTAATGAACAAACCTGTTACTAATGGCAGAGTTACAAGATGGCTTTTACTTTTACAAGAATTCAACATCTGTGTTAGATAGACTTGGAAAACAAAACACAGTAGCTGATTTCTTGTCTAGAATCCAAAACACTAATGAAGATTCTCTAGTAGAAGATAAGTTTCCAGATGAATACTTGTTTGCAGTAACTACCAAGACTCCTTGGTATGCAGATATGGCTAATTATCTAGTTACAGGGAAGCTACCTCTACACTTATTTCCTAATGAGAAAAGGAAAATCATTCAGGAGAGTTCACATTATTCTTGGATTTCTAATGAATTGTTCAAAACAGGGCTAGATTGTATAATCAGAAGGTGTGTTCGGGAAGATGAAATGCCTGACATCCTTAAGGCATGTCATGATGAACCATGCGGCGGGCACTTTGTTGACAAGAGGACAGCCTATAAAATCCTTTCTCTAGGATATTATTGGCCTTCTCTCTTTAAAGATGCAAAGCAGTATGTTAGAAGGTGTGACAGCTGCCAAAGAGTTGGGAGACCAACTCCTTCAAATGAAATGCCACTACAGCCTCAGGTATGCATCGAACCCTTTGAGAAATGGGCTCTAGATTTCGTTGGACCAATTAATCCACCATCAAAGCAAAAGAAGTATATACTGGTTTGTACTGATTATGTTACTAAGTGGGTAGAAGCCAAGGCATTGCCTTCTGCCACTGAAAATTCAGTTGTTCAATTTCTTCTTGAGGATATTTTCACTCATTTTGGTGTCCCAAGGGAAATTGTGACAGATCAGGGCAGCCAATTTACATCTAAATTGATGGAGAAGCTGATGGAGGAATATAAGATCAAGCACAGAACATCTACTCCATACCATCCGCAATCAAATGGCCAAGTGGAATCTACCAATAAAGTTCTTGAAGGCATTATCACCAAGACTGTTCATCTTCATAGAAGAGATTGGGCGGAAAGGCTTCCTGAAGCCTTATGGGCCTATAGAACTACATGGAGGAACACAACAGGACATTCTCCCTATGAACTTGTTTATGGGAAGGAAGTCCTGCTCCCCATTGAGTTCCAAATCAAGACTTTCAAGATGGCAGTCCAATTGGGAATGAGCCTCTCAGAAGCCCAAAAACACAGAATGGACCAGCTAAATGAGCTAGATGAAATAAGACAAGATGCAATTCTAAGGACCAATCTAGTTCAGCACCAAAGATCTAAATGGCATGATCGTCATATCAAAGAAAGAAAGTTTCAGAAAGGAGATTGGGCTCTATTGTTTGATTCAAAGTTTAAAGACTTCAAAGGGAAATTTCAAACTCATTGGCTTGGGCCATATGAGATTGATGAAGTCTTTAGTAATGGAGCAGTTCGAGTGAAAACTATTGATGAATTTCATACTCCTCTTATTGTGAATGGCCATCACCTGAAAATCTACCAGAAGCCACTCTCGAAAGAGGAATTTGTCAAGTTGTTCAAAGAAGATTCTGCAATGAGGCTGGTGGAGAAGAATTCTTCTCCTCCATCAGCCTAATCTCTGTTTCTTTCAGTTAAAAAAAAAAAAAAAGAAAAAAAAGAAAAAAAAAAGAGAAAAAAAAAAAAGAAAAAAAAAGAGAAGAAAAAATCTCTTGTATAAGCCTGAAAACCAATCTTGGATTGGTAGTCTTATGCAGGAAATGTAAGGTGAAAATCAGGGTCACCTGACACTTTATATTTTCCAAAAAAAAAAAAAATCCCTCTTCTTCCATCTCATCCATCTCATTCATTTCATCCATCTCATCATCTTAATTCCATTCCATTTTTTTCAGTCCATTCACTCCATCTCATTCTCATCAATAAAGTCCCTATCAGGACTATTCCAATCAGTCAAGTTGTTTTAATTCTCTTGGTGCAGGAAGAAAAATGTTGCTGCAAATTCTACAGCTAGGAGCCAATTCTGCAGCTGATATCCGAATTCCGCAGCGAATACACTCTGTCCCTGCAACAAAAAGAAACTCTGTTTCAAAAAGGAAAAAAGTCTGCAGTCAGAAGTACCAGCATCATTAAAGGATGAAGACACACAGCATATACAAAGGCAGCAATAAATCAAAGGTTAGCATCATGGTTAGCAAAGGAATCAAAATACACAAAGGTATGTTCTAAACCTCTAACTAACAGTTATATCATTATGTATGGTTTTCGGATTATGGTATTAGGCACCTAGTGTAATGATTGAACAAGATCTCCATTCACTCCTCGTCCATTATGCTGCATAGTCCACCTCACCTCCGTTTTAACGGTCCCATAATCGCTATGATTCAAACTTGATACGGCCCGCTCCCTTGCATTAATTCTTCGTACCAGAATGACGTGTCCTGTTATACCACGGCTCTTCAACTGATCATTCCGCAGCCAGGTGTATACAGTTACCCGACGTCGATGGGATTCGGCCGTTCTATCCTTTAATACCTTTCTACGCATGCATAACTTCATTCCTATCGCTGTTCACTCCCTCGATTTCATCGATTTCACTCTCGGTTCATTCACTACTCTGTCTCACCGTAAACCTACACTGCTCCATTCTCCTCATCTCTCCGCTTAAAACCCTGACCAACAGGCTCACAATTGCATCACGGCCATTCTACTGTAGCCGTAATACCCACTACTGAACACTGTTTTCCCAATTTCCATTACGGCCATTCTACTGTAGCCGTGTAGTTCTCTGTTCCAGCCGTAATTTACGCTGAGGAACACTGTTTTCCCGTGAAGTCTCTTTCCTCTAGCGTCCAAACAGTATTGTCAGAACAGCAAGAGAAGTTGGTAACCGAAATGGGCAAGCTATTAAGAGCAGAGCTGGAAGGTTCTAAATTTCTAGACGGTTACCCACAAACAAGGAATGCCCTGCAGAAGGCCAAGTGGTTAAAATTTATTCAGAAATTCAAAGGATACCACAAAGAGGTTACCAAGGCCTTTGCTCGGTCGTTTGATGGGAAAACAAACACTGTGGAGATTGGGGACCTGCAATTCACTGTCACAGAAAGTAGCTTGGCTCAAGCAACTGCTTTGCCTCATACTGGAGAGCGATGGTTCAAGAATCGAACTGTTGAAAGCCAAGAGTGGAAGAACATCTTGAAAAATCCAGGTATGGATACTACTATCTTCACCAAAGGAATACCTGTAAGTAACATTAAAAAGGAATGGACTGCCTTACTTTTGCTAGTGCAGAAATTTTTGACATGTGAAGGCAGATTTGGTACAATGTATGTTTATCACACAAAGATAATGATGCATTTTATGGGTGAACATACCATCAATCTCCCTTATTTCCTGCTGTCTAGTTTAAAGAAAATGAGTGCTACTGTGCAAAAACATGTGGGTAACATTGAGCCACACCTATACCACCATGGCCTCATCAAAATATTAATTGAAGAGCAGTTAAAAATCATGAAGGACACATGGGAAAAATTCCTTATTAGGAACCATTTTCAGGAGGCGGCTGAAACCTCTGTTAGCTCTCCTAAAGTACCAGCCTCCATTAGCTCTCCTAAAGTGCCCCGGAGAAGTAGAAGAAAAGAAAAAGAAACTGCTGCCCAAGATACTGATGTAGAAGAAACTGTCCAAGAAATCATTGCAGAAACTCTTCAAGAAATCGCCCAAGAAACAGTTCTGGAAACTGGTCAAAAAGAGAAGGGAAAGGGCAGCAAAACAAAAAGACAGAAAAAGGATAAGGGAAAAGCTATTTTTCAAACACCATCCCCTTCACCTGAGCCTTCAATCGAAGAAGATACCCAAACATTAGCTCATAGGCTTGCTCAGCTTCAGGAAACTGCCATCTCCAAGAAGAAAAGCACTAGCATACAGGTAAGAAGAAGTAGAAGGCTCATAGAAAGGAAAAGTGTAATAAAAGGAAAACAATCCCATTTTGTTGACTTGAGCACACCTGAGAAGAGGAAAATTCAGCTAGACATTGACTCAAGTCCTCCAAGAAAGGAAAGCCCTTTTCAACAAGAAAGAGAGAGCAACTTTCAAGGGTTTGAATTCAGACCAAGGCAAACTCCAGATATTGACCCTGTTCAGCAAGAAGCATATGACTATTTAGAAACATTGGAGCAATCTGTTGCTGGTCCTAGCACAGTCTTGCCCCTTGAACAACAGGTTCAATCTCTGAAGCAAGAAATATTTGAGCTAGAAGTCCTAAATCGCCACATCAAAAATGAAAATGAAAAATTGAAACAACAAGGTAACGTGGACAAGATGATCCACGACAATACCATGCTTCATTTGGGCCTTTGGCAAAGAAAGAACAGAAAGTTGAAGAGAAAATGCAAGAAGTTGAGCCGGGCATTGATCAACTTAAAATTCAGGTGCTTGGTGAAGAAACCGAGAACAAGTTTGGCAACAAAGAGGAAGAGAAGAAGGTTGGATGTCTTAGCAGAGGCATCCGAGCATATGAACTAAAAAATTATGCAAAGTTTTGGTTGCATTAGGACATGCAACACCCTCAGAGTGGGGGTATGTTGAGCCTCAACCTTGCACTCACTTAGCTATCTTCCCAACAGCTTTTTCCCATTCACTTCTTCCTTTTTCCATCTTTTCCTCCATTAACTTGTTCAAATTATTGCATTACATGTCTTTTTATCATGGTTTGTTAACTATGCTAATGTTTGACTGTTTGATTAGAATTTTGGAACATATACAACAATTCCGCAGCTGTTCAGCAATTCCGCAGCTATTCAGAGATTCCGCAGCCTTTTTGTTGTTTGATATACTCCACGTGTCTTCTCAAGGAATCGGCCACATGGGCACGTTGGGATGGATGTACACATGGATCGTATGCTATTGGTTGAGCCAAACCAGTCACGTATACCCTTGGTCAACACAGGTGTCCCCTCGGTCAAACGGTCAAGTTCCAAACGGTGGCATGGGAGTCGTGAGCAGCTGAAACACGGAACCATAGCTGGCACTTCCTCCACGCCACGAAGACAACAAAAGACAGGATCCAAACATAGATTTACTTCCCATGATGACCATTTCCTCCAAACGTGCACGGAGTTGCCTGCGTGTTGCTGCATAAGTTAATTAGTTAAGACTGCGTGTTGCTGCGTAGTTAATAAGTTAGGCTGTAGTTGCTTAGTTCACGCAGAGGGTAGTTTGCCCCTGTGCTTATAAATAAAGCGTGTGCCAACGCTTATAGATTAGCTTTTTGAATATTGTAAGTGCTGTGCTTATTTTGTTATCAAAACTCTGTTTTAGAAGGCTGTTTCTACAGCACTTTTTCACTGTATTTTGACATGCTGGTTTTATAAAAGAAGACTGTTTCTGTTCACCTTTTCGTAGCTGATCTTTAGCTGGTTGCGTGGATGGAGGGCCCCCATCTATGACAGCCCGTGTACATAGTGTTTGATTTCATTTTCCTGCCTTTCCTTATTTTCATTTTCACATGTACAATAATGTGTAGTTTGAATGCCAACAAATTTTATTTCTTTCATCATGTATAGTAGTGTACAGTTTGATTTCATGCCTTTACATTTCCAGCATTTATTTTAAACTGATCAGGATTGTTTTCTGCAGGTTTTAGCCCGGGATTGTGTGTCTTGTGTATTTGCTTTATCTCTGATGGTATTTTCAGTTGTCATATTCATAGTTGCTGCCTTTACTCTGTTTTTCTAGCTTAACTTCTAGCTTAGTTTCTCAAGCTGTATGCTAACACATTGATGGTCTCCTTATCATAAGTTGTTCATCTTTAAGAGATCAGAATACTAATAAATTACAGCTTGCTTTGAGTAGCTTTTGGCTTATATCACTAACTCTTTCTTCACTTGTTACACATAACAATGTATGTTGGAAGCAGAATGCTGGAGAAAGGCACAGTGGTGTTATAATTTGTCATTTAGAGCTTTATCACTTTTTAGACTTATCTCTAACTACTTCCTAATCGTGTTTTACATAGTACTATATGTTGGAAGCAGAGAGTTAGGAAGAGATGAACATTATCATTGGTTTTTAAAGTGGTTTTCTTACCTTTTTATTTGCAGCAGCATGAGTAGTGACTAGTGCCATTAGAAAGTGGTTCTTTGCTTTCAGTTCATTTCAAGTTATTTATTCCAAGCTCTTTCTTTGCAAAGTTTAGAAGGTAGTTAGAAACCACCAGCAACACACACTCACTCATTTAGAAATCACCTTACACACACTATCACTCATCTGTTTATAAAACCTCCATTCCATCTTAGGAAGATAGATTGACCACAAACAACACCCCCAAACGACAAAAAGATCTAAGAGGTTGCTTAAGTACATATAGTACACCTTCACTTCATCAGCTTACGAGCCCCTGGTTGACAATTTATGATAGCAATTTAGACGACACTAAATTGACTAAATAGATGCCACTGGATTTCTCCACCTACATCGTGAAGAATTTTCATGTCTCCTAGTCTCTAGGCTTTAGCACAATCCACACTAAATCACTAGGCCCTAACTAAGACACTAGTCTCTGGGATTTAAGACAATCCACATCGGATCACTAGGCCCTAACCGAGACTCCACTTTATAAGCTTTACTATATATCCCATCCTGGGATTACTAGGCCTAATGGAGAGCACCCACCTCTAAGATTTACCATATATCCCGCCTTTCACCGGTTGAGGATTCCTAGGCCCACCAAGGTAACACAAAATTTGGCTTTACCGCAACCCACAGTTTGGTTCAAGGGTTACTAGGCCATCTATTCTTTTATTCAGAGATCCACCTCACTTAGCCTCGAATCCATTTGAAAACCCATCTCAACCAAAACATGAGAACCCCATCACACCATGGCTATCTGGAAATGGCAAGGCTAGGCTGAAAACACTGTCACACCTGGCAAAACCCATGCCATGACAACAAAGAACCACATGCAATACCATGCATGCCAAATCTAGTAAGGAAATCACACGTGCAAATTGATACCTACAAAGAATCTTGCTGTAGTTGCTTGATCCTGCTCTTCCTTGCTCTCTCCTTCCTTCTTCTTTCCTTCTTTTCCTTTCTTGATCTAATGCCAAAGTGCTACAAGAAAAACTCTAAGTGTCCAAGAGAGAGAGATCTCCAAAACTAAACTTAAAAAAGCTACCAAATGATCCTCAGAAGCCTCTTTATTATTTAGGCCCTCTAATTTCTTCATTTTCCCATTATTTTCCTCCTCACATGCAACCTGTGACCTTTCACCTTCCTTTTCTCCTAGTTTCCATCATTTTCATAAATAATGTGCCAAAAATACCATTTTGTCTTTCCAAAGCCTTTGCCAATTTCCTTAGCCACAATAAACCAATGAACACCCACACTAGGATGTCTTTCCCAATATTCAACTTGGACTAAGTGTCCCATCAACTGTGGCTATTATTTTGCCTTTATTAATTATTATTACATGGAATTTTCATCATAGATGTTACAGAATCCTCCCCTTGGGGGACACCATCCTCTGTGTTCAACCACACCTGTACCTCAAAAAAACCATTAAAAAGAAAACATATTTCCCATGGAGCTGTATAACATAGCTTGATCCAGTATTTAAAACGATCACCCTGCTGAGAAACAAACCAACATGACAAATATAATGACATGACACCCATACCGCTTATTAGAGATTTATAACATAGCTCATGGAAGTATTTACATCCATATACATATGTACATATATCAAAACATCACCCAAACATATGCCAAAACATACACCAAACATCATACCAAAACTGTTTTGCCTCAACTGGCAATCAATGAAGGATACATAGACTGCATCTGATCCGCCATCTCCCATGTAGTTTCATTGAGCCCAAAGTGGTTCCACTGCACTTTAACTTGCTCAATTGCTCAATTCTGGAGCATGAGCACCTTTCTATGCAATATGCATCGAGGTTCTGGTTGGAATTCTCTATCTGGCTCCACCTGCAATACATACCAGTCAATCACATGATCAACATATTTAACATACTTCTTAAGTAATGACACATGGAAAACATCATGGACTTTTGCTGTCAAAGGTAGTGCAAGTTGATAGGCTACTGGCCGAATCCTCTCAAGAATCTTGAAAGGTCCACAAAACTGAGGTGCCAGCGTGGCACATGATCCAATACACAAGGAGTTATTCTTTGGTTTGATGTGCAAGTACACCTGTTCCCCAACCTGGAAGTCCTTCAACAACCTATTCCGATATGCATAACTTTTTTGCCTATCCAGTGCTGCTTTCACATTCTTCTTGATTACTTGCATTCCTATGCCATTTCCGCCAACATGGCCTGTACAATCAACACCCTGTTAACTAGATCACTCCAACTGATGGGAGTATTGCAACTCCGCCCATAAAATGCCTCAAATAGACTCATCTTCAAAGATTCTCGATACCCACTGCTGTAAGAAAACTCTACTAGTGGAAGATACTCTTCCCACTTTCATTGTTGATGCATCACATACATCCTCAACATGTCCTCCAATATCCCATTGACCTTATCAGTATGTTCATCTGTATGCGGATGATAAGTTCTACTAAAGGCCAAATCTATGCCCAAATTTGCAAACAACTCCTTCCAAAACTTGGAAGTGAACTTTGCATACTTGTCTGACACAATATTCTTTGGAACACCATGCAATCTGACCACCTTTGATGAACACCTGTGCCACATCACTAGATGAATATGTAGTCTTTACTGGAATGAAGTGTGCAACCTTTATCAACATTTCCACAACAACCATGATGGAATCATGCTATCTAGATGTCTTGGGAAAACCTGTGATTAAATCCATGGAAATGACCTCCCATTTCCACTCTAGAATGATATCTCAATTAGCTATAGCAATTCACCTAGATGCTTACCTTTACGTACTAACAATCAAAACATCTAGCCACAAAATCTGCCACATCCTTCTTCAGATTCGACCAATAATAAAACTTCTTCACTGTGGTCAACGTCTTTTGATAGTCTAGGTGACTTGAATATGGTTCCACATGAAACTCCCTCAAGATCATCTTCTTGAGCTCACTACTATCTGAAACATATATCATGTCCCTAAATCTAACCAATCCATCTACCGTGAGATGATAGTCCACATCCTGTGCACCTGCATCTATACCTGTACCTGTACTTAGTACCTGTACTCTTCTGCAACTTGTGCACAATCTCCATATACGTGTCATTCTACTGACCTGCCTGCAAGATCCTATCCTGTAAATCCGTACCATAGGATCTCATAGCTGCAATTTGATTTACTTGTATCCGCTTGCTAAGAGCATCTGCAATGCTTTTCTCTTTTCCCTTGATGTACTTGATCTTGAAGTCAAACTTATTGATCGTGGCCAACCACCTAGCTTGCCTGACGTTTAGATTCAGGTGGTCAAATAGATACATCAATCCACTGTGATCACTCATCAATACAAACCTCTCGCTGAAAAGATAGTGCCTCCACATCTTCAATACATGAATTATTGCTGCCAACTCAAGATCATGTGTCGGATAGTTCTGCTCATGCTCATTCAGTTTCCTTGACTCATAGCACACTATCTATCCTTCTTGCATAAGGACTCCATCAAGTCCTCTTTTGTAGGCATTTGTACATACTACAAATCCTTTGTGTGGATCTGCGTTATTTAACATTGGAGCATGTGTCAACAACTTCTTAAGCTCCTCAAAACTGGCCTCACACTCCTCTATCCATTCAAACTTCTTACCTTTCCTTTGTAATGATGTGATAGGATAAACAACCTGTGAGAAGTTCCTAATGAACCTCCTATAATAACCTTCCAATCCCATGAAGAATCTCACCTCATCTAGATTTCTAGGAGCTTCCCACTCCTTGATAGCGCTTACCTTTTCTAGATCCACTATTATTCCCTCCTTGGAGACAACATGTCCCAAGCAATGTACCTTAGTCTGAAAGATATTACACTTACTGAGCTTAGCATACAACCGATTCTCTCTCAACAACCTTAATACTGCTGCCAAATGCTCGACATGCTCTTCCTCATTTTTAGAATATACCAATATGTCATCAATGAACACAATAACAAACTTGTAAAAATAAGGATGCAACACTATTAATCAAGCACATAAAGGTAGTTGGAGCATTATTCAAACCGAATGGAACTACAACAAACTCATAATTCCCATACCTGGTTTAGAAAGGTGTCTTGTAAATGTCCTCCTCTTTAATGCGTACATGATGATATCCAGATCTCAGATCAATCTTCGAGAACACTGCTGCTCCCTTCAACTGATCGAACAAGTCATCAATCCTTGGTAACAAATACATGTTCTTGATGGTCACTTTGTTCAACTGCCTGTAGTCAATGCATAATCTGAGAGTATAATCCTTCTTCTTCACAAACAATACCGATGCGCCCCAAGGTGATACACTTGGCCTAATGTATCCCTTATCAAGCATTTCCTTTAACTGCAACTTCAACCCTACCAACTCTAGAGTGCTCTTCCTATATTGTGCTTTTGATGCTAGTGTTTCCCCCGATATAAACTCAATAGAAAAGCCTATTTCCTTGTGTGGTGGCAACTCTAAAATATCTGTGGGAAACACATCTTGAAACTGATGTAGAACTAGGTACCTTATCAAAAAATTTGCATCCTCAACTTCCTTACCTTTGTCACTAGAGATATGTACTGCAAATAACACACACCCTTTCCTACGACTATGCTTGGCCTGCATAGCTGTCACCATCCTAACTGATGTGGCTTTCTTCTTTCCCTATACGACTTTTGGTTCCCCATTTTCATCCAAGTGCTCAATGGATTTTCCTTAACAAACCACCTTCGTCCTATGAAGGTATTTCCAGTCCATACCCAATAACATACTATATGATCCCAACAACAATACATTCAAGTGCGTTGATGTAGACATGCCATTCAACTCAAATGCACAAGATCTTATCCAATGATGGACTCTTTTCTTTATACCTGTAGCCAACTGCACTAACCAAGATTCTACATGCACTTCTTTATTCAAACCACACTTATCCACCAAGTCAGGACTAACATAACTATAATTAGATCTAGGGTCAATCAAAATAGAAACAACTTGATCACAAATCTTACCGTCCATTTCAATGATAGATGCCTGATGGTCTGCCTGCCTATTATCCAGTGTTGCATGGATATGAGGAACTCTTTGTCCAACATCCCAATAGTCTACTCCTCCTGTGCATTATAGATATGAGGCCTACCACCCTGATTCTATCAACAATCTCTCTTAAGGTGTTCCTTACCGCATGTCCAACACTCCAACTGTCTAGTACCATCATCTTTATGATGTTGTTACGATCCATGTCCCTGTCTAGCTACATTGAACTTCTTGTAAAGTGACACTTTCTCTTTTTCATTCTGAGGCCTTTCTCTTTTTGGTTGCCTTTTACCCTTACCTTTATCCTTATCCTTCCCTTTCCATCCTTGCTGAGATTCATTCTTACGTTTTGACTGTTCATAGAAATGCTTCAATTTACCAATAACTTCCTCAAGTGATTGAGGCTCATCATACTCAATCCGATATCTAAATGATAATGGAAAACCAATGAAAAATTGTTGAACTTTAGCCTTCTCATCTTTAAGATATGAAACATACCTCAGTAGCTCTAGGAACATAGTCGTGTACTCTTCATCTATCATTGATCCCTTCTTTAGCTCATAGAATTATTTGGCCTTATCATCATAGTACCTTTCTGACAAGTACTTCTTCTTGAAAAGCCTCTTGAACTCATGCCAACTCAAGTCCTCTGTCTTGATGTCCCTGACCTGCTTCACATCTTCCCACCAGATATCTGCTTTACCTCTCAGGCTGAAGATAACTACTTTGGCCTTCATATTATCTGTGTATTTATGCAACAAAGAACTTCTTCATACCAAGTATCCAAGCCTCTACATTTTCTGACTTCAAATATCCATAAAAAGTAGGTGAATTTTCTTTCTTAAATTCATCTGGAAAGTATCCCCTATCAACCCTCCCGTAACGATGATAACGATGATGATCATAATTCCTATCAAAACCAGAACTAGAGTAGTGCATGTGTCCATCGCCTCTCCTATCCGGAGTATCTAATAGCTTGTGATCTCTCACTATGTCATCTCTATCTGACCTGTGACCACCATGAGACCTACTGCGATATGACCCATTAGTTATGTCCTCCTCCCCATGTGTAATCCGAAGTGGCCCTTGTCGCTACAATTCTGACAAACTCTCAAGGAGTATTGCATTAACCTTTGTTTGTTTCTCTTGTGCTTGCATGATTTTGTCATTGTCCGCTCTTCAAATCCTTATTTCTTCCTTCAAGCTTCTCAATGTGTCTGCTAAATCAGAAGAGTCCCCAACACCACATTTCTCATCTAATTCATACGAAAAATATTTGTAGTCTACCATCTTGCTAATCATTTTTTATCTCTTTCCGACAAGGCATACTATGTCAGCTAAACCAAATCACAATAATCTAATGTACATTAGCATAATTCGGGAAGGATATCTCATCTGCGAGATCAACCAAATCAACGTAATACATGTTAAAACATAATCTTAACAACATATAGACAGATAAAAAATAGGTGTATCAACACATAAACATCATTCTAGCTAGAGTCCAATCATCAATGCATGACCATATCAACCACACACCATGACCTCATTCATGAAAACAACAACCATATCAATGCACATTTGAAAACATGTAAGAACTGACACACAAAGAAATTCATAACCAATCATACACTAATGATGACACACTTTACAACAACAACATTCTCTTTCACATAGTGACATCACTAAAACCATGGCTAACACCATGCATATGCAACAAGCATATAGACCACAAGGATGATTAATAAATGTGCAACCGACATGAATCCATGACCAACACACATCGCCCATCTAGTCCAAGAGGTGAACCATGCTCTGATACCACTCTGTGGTACCAGATATGACCTAAAGATAGTGCATCCCACTCTGATACCACTTTGTGGTACCAGACATGACCTAAAGAGAGCACATCCCACTCTAATACCACTTTGTAACACCCACATCCCACATCTACCGAAGTAACCGTCCAACTGGGGTAAATATGCGATGAGAGACCACTATAATGGGATTCAACCTCCTAGGTGACCTTAAGGAAGTGGAATCGATGGAAACCCATGTCACAGACCTTCTATACCTACTACAAGACTACCAAAAGCCTTTCTAGTCATCCCCATGACTAGTCCCTGGGTCCCATTGAGTTTTTAGACCATTAACTCCCTTTATATGGAAAAGGGTGCATCTGGGAGGTTCCAATCGCTCCCACAACAAGGCATGGGTGCACCTCAGGAATTTTTTCCTCAATCTTGTGTCTGCGACTGGGATTTGTGCCACTTTTCAGGCCTAGAGCCATGATCACTACCTAGAACTCAATGACAAGTTCAAAAAAAAATTTTCACAGTGGAACCAAGGTACATTTGCAAAAATATCAACAAGGACTAGACTAGACCCCTACTAGCCATGATAGCAATTTCGTTAAACATGTCACAAATATGAAATTTACAGGTTTAAACAATATGTCTGAGCATAGGGGTCTCATACTTATCTGAGAATCACTAAGAATCATTGTTCCCTTATATCATTAACTGCATTATCATCTATTAGGTCATAGATACATTGTTCATTCATTTACAAATCAATACATGATAGAAATATCAAGGATACATCAGCCATAGAATCCACATATAAACCAATACATTTACACATAAGATACCAAGAGAGGAACCTCCTTTTAATGAATCAAAAGCCAACTTGGTATGGGACTACCACATTCCACTCGACCATAGATTGGCTAAGCCAAATCTCTCTTCAACTAATCACCCCCATGCCATATTCCAAGCATGAATGTGGGACTCAAACCAAAAGAACCAACCAGGGCATCCTGAAGCTAAACCACCTCACCCTCATCAATAAAAACTAGGCTTTACAACAATCCAAATAGGATCACTTGGCCAAAACAATAAACATGTAATAACAGGATTTACCATGATCTCCACTAGATCACTAGGCCAAAACAAGCATGAATGCTACTATATTTCTCCACCTACATCGTGAGGAATTTTCGTGTCTCCTAGTCTCTAGGCTTTACCGCAATCCATACTGGGTCACTAGGCCCCAACTAAGACACCAATTTATAGGCTTTACCACAATCCACGCCGGAGCACTAGGCCTTAACCGAGACTCCAATCTCCAGGCTTTACATATATCCCATCCCGAGATTACTAGGCCTGATGGAGAGCACCCACCTCTAGGCTTTACCATATTGGATAAATACTAATTCCCTAGATAAGTAGTTATATCTAGAACAACAATTTAAAGTGTTTTAGACTTTTTCTATAAGCAATAGATAAGGTGATAAGATAAGAAGACCTACTTGTAGTTCCGCTTTCCTCTCGTCTCCCTTTTATTGATCCTGTCACTCCTTCCCGTACTTAATACACTTGAGAAGTACCCTGTAAACACAACAGAAAACAAAGAACCGATCAAAGCACATGATCTATTGAATATAAGTGAAAAGAATCAGACACAATTCACACATATAAGCATTATGAAACAATACAAACATATAGAAAAAAGGTTCAAACACTTTATTAGATAGAAGAAGGAATTACAACCATTGGTGTTTGACTCAAAGCCATTCCTCCAGCTTGGTTCCCATCCACATCACATCAAAAGCATGACAAACTTGTAGCATTACAATACTTGCTTCAAAGACAAATCTCATAGTAGCATTATCTCCTTACAAGTCAACATAATCCAGCCCCTAATCACTTAGATGAGTGGTCAATTTATAGGAAGATGAAGGAGGTTTTGTCATAAATGGTGGCATTGAATGGCCTTCCATAATTAGAATTAGTTCCATGGAGGAAGGGATGAGAGGATAGGATGCACCTTAACTCATTCCTCATCCATTTTCGAGCTCATAGGAGTTGATAAGTGAGAGAACCTTCTAGATGACTCCAAAAGATAATAATATTCCCCAAACCCTATGTGAATTTCACTCATTCTTGCCCAGCACAGGTGAAAGGAAGCCTAAGTGCTCTACAAAGCACCCTGGCAGTGGACTCAATTGCTCTGCAATGCACCTTTACAAGGGCTTACCTACGCTGGTTCCTCTAGAGGCTATTTCTGGATGTCTTCAAGTCATGAAACTGTCTGGGAAGGAGGCATTCAAAGGGGTGACTTGTTTAGGGAATATAGCAACTGAAATTAGGGTTTGAGGAGCCCTAAAACACTGATATGGATGATGGGATTGATGTGCCCAAATGGATCTATAACAGCTGTCCCCTAAAGCATGAAGTCAGAAAAATGCCAATGCCGAATGAAATGCTTTACGATGTGATGAGGAGGTATCAAAGTGGAAGGTGATCTGCATCAATTACAATACATATATCATGATATTTGATTTTACATGAATTTCTGAGTGAAGGCATACCCATGCTCAGCTTATAAACTTTCATTACATGTACATAAACAGTCATCTATAGATATAGACCCATGATCGGAATGACCATCAATGTAAAGCCATTGTACATATGATTTAGTACTCCTGAAATCACAGCCTAGATGGATGAAACTAGATCTGGGGTCTTCTATCTCGTTCAATCGTTCGCTCAAGTACGAGTCTAACCATGTGAATATGTGATCTGAAGTCGAACATGGGAAGACACCATCTGATTACCAGCCAATGATGTAAGCTGTTAACAGATGTGAGAGAAATCACCGATAATGATAATGATCCTTAAGGTACTGTAGTACATTCTACATGGTGTGAATGGATGATTTGATGTCGAACACCATAAAAAGTCTTTCGGTCAAAGGCCATTGATGTATGCCTATTGCTGGAAGCGAGAAACCTGCCATTGATGCATGAAAGCCTCAAGGTACTGAAAGGGTGTTTCTAAGTCAACTTCTTGGATAATGAGTTGATGTTGACAAGAAGTGACTTGTCCAAGAGGACCTTGATGTATCCCACATCAATGACATGAAACACGTGTAGTGATTTTTGAGATGGAATTTGATTGATGACACAAGGTTCAGGGATGGCGATCATGAAAATGAAGGTTTATGGTATTGCAAAGGATGAATTTTGACTGAATGACTTCTCTTGAACATGTCGGCGACACTGAAATGAAATGGTATAATTGACCCAAAACAAAGTGATGGATGGTATGATAGACCAACGATGTGATAACCATCAAGCTAATAACCCAACCCAGATAGTCACGGTGATGGAGTGAAAGTGTCATGTTCAAGAGCAACCTGCTACCATAAAGTGGTTTTCCCCTTTTTCCCTTTTCCCCAGTCATTGCTGACCAGTACCTATTTATTTTTATCAAGCTTGAGGAGGATAACATATGCTTGTTATATAATTTCACCCTTTGGGTGAATTTATCGCTATTTGATGTTTTAACGAGTTTAATGACAAAGATAACTCGGTCCTTTTCACGTTTAGAGAGTTTGAAAAGGGAAAAAAAGAAAACTCCACAAGTTCTTTTTCGTAAATTAATCTCTCAAGCCCAAAAAAGTGTAAAATAATACAAGAGAGATATCGTTTCCAATCCATTAATGATCTAGAAAGGACAAACGCTTGACAATCTTTTCATGTTTAGAGAGTCTGAAAAGAGCTTAAAGAGAACTCCACTTTGAGGAACGAGTGGTGTCTAAGATAACAAATGGTTCCAGTGATGTTGGAACTTCTCAAAACATGTTGATTTATGTGAAGAGGCTGGCTAATAAGACCACTCCTTGCAACTGTTCCTCAAAAAAGGGTAAAAAAACCAAGTGAAAATGTATGATCGGCCAAAGGGATGGTGGCGATGGGATGAAAACAACCAAGGCTCATTTGATGAAAGAGGCTGATAGAATGGAAATCATGAGGGTTAAAATGGAAATGGGTTCATTTTTAGACAAGATTGAACCATAGGGAACTATTCTTGGATTCAGTTTCATGTTTACACAAGCTTGAAACGAAAAACTATGCTCGGATTTAGTTTCATGTTTACACAAGCTTGAAACCAAAAACTATGCTTGGATTCAGTTTCATTTTACACAAGAAGAACTATGATTGAGATTCGTTTACATACCCCCAACATGATGAAAGGGAGAGTCTCTTGTAACCATGGAAGTCGCTGCGGTGAAGCGAGACGATTATCCAACACCTTTTTCGCTTCATCCAGATAGGGACAAAGGTGAATGGGGTGATTCCCTTCACATAACCTATAGGGAAACTTAACTTTACCACTAGGTGCATGCCCCCCAAGCTTCATTACATTCACCTAAGTAGACTAGTTGTGACTATAAGGTAGATGGAAAGAAGGTTCAGTTATGAGATCACGTGAAAGACTTAACTGGGATTTTACAAGATCTAATCAAAGACTCGACTTGGAACTTGGGACCTTGTTTCATTTTTTAATGAGCTTGACACAAGACAAGGAACTCTTCTTAGATTCCTTGTTTCATTTTTTAATGAGCTTGACATAAGACAAGGAACTATGCTCATGGGAGCTGTTTCATTTTTTAATGAGGTTGACACAATAAAAGAACTATCCTCATATTCCTTGTTTCATTTTTTTAATGAGGTTGACACAAGACAAGGAACTATCCTCATACCCTTTGTTTCATTTTTTAATGAGCTTGACACAAGACAAGGAACTATGCTCTGGAACTTGTTTCATTTTTTAATGAGGTTGACACAGTAAAAGAACTATCCTCATATTCTTGGTTTCATTTTTTAACGAGGTTGACACGATACAAGGAACTATCCTCATACTCCTTGTTTCATTTTTTAGCAAGCTTGACACAAGACAAGGAACTATGCTCATGTTCCTCGATCACGACTCATAAGAGGTCATGACTTCCAAGAGGTTCTCATCAGATGGGGGAACAATGCTCTGGAAGGAGAGATCTAGTTCCAATGCCCCCAGTACATAATGTACAACATCATGGAATTGATCATCCGTTGATGTAGGCATGGAACTGGTTGCCACATAATTAACCCGTGGCAGGGATGATACCATTGGTACAAAAGGACCATCAAGCGAAGATGGTTGATTGGAAGCCATATTTGGACCAAGAAATGAAATATGGTCAATGGTGACAATTATACCTTCATGCGGGAAACACATCACTCGAAAGAGTGTGGAAACAATAACTCCCATGCCATAAACATAGTCGCGCCCAAGAAGTAAACTGTAATCTAAAGGGCCTAGGACTATCATCAAATTCAGATCAACGATATTTTCTACCAAAGTAATAGGCAATTGAGGAAGGATCCCTAATGGTTGACTGGTTCCTCTGTGAAAAGCCAACAAATTCTGGGTAACTGGCACAAGTGGTAGTGAACTGAGCGCTTGCCAAGCAATAGAGGAAAGGATACTCACTGATGCACCTTCATCTATAATAGTGCCTGATACAATCATATTACAAACCTGTACTATGATCTGGAAAGGCACATAAGAAGGAAGACAAAATCCTGCCAGTCGATTCCAATCAAAGAAGTGACTAGACTACTTGGATGGGGTACCACAGAAATGAGAGAATTAACCCCTTGAATTACGAGAGTGGGAGGATTTTCCTCATGTCTTGATGGAACAAGAGGATTGCCCCCAAGGTCATTTGAATTTGAAGAAATGAAAAGAACCTGAGTGGTATCATATTCACTCTCTTCGGGAAAGGTATGATTAACTGAAGGTGAAATTGGGTCAACTGTTTCCTTGACCTATTGATTTGGGTCGGGTATAGACTCATAGGATTCACTTTTAGAAATATTGGGTTTGATCGACGGTTGATTTGAGTCAGTCAATTCATCAACTAGTGAAGGATTAAGGGAGAGTCTCCTGTAACCAGATGGAAGTCGTTGCGGTGAAGAAGGACGGTTATCCAACACTTTTTTGGCTTCATATAGATAGGGACAAAGGTGAATGGGGTGATTCCCTTCACATAACCTACAAGGAAACTTGACTTTTCCCTTCTTTCCATGAACTTTACTATCACTAGTCGATGGTGTGTCACCAACATGATCTCCAGAAGTTGATGACACAGGATGATGTGAACGAGAACACGATTCTTCTAAGATCTGAGAAATATCAAGTAAATTTCGAAGAAGATGGTCTCCTGCACAAAGTTTTCATGGATATCGAACTTTGCGAGGCTTGACGGATATTTTCTCATCAGATGTTTCATTCAATTCAATGGTTGCTTGGTTTCCCCTCTACTCAATTTGCTTCTTCTTCTTCTTCTTCCCTTTATTCTTCTTCTTATCCACCTAGTTACTAGTACAAATACTTTCACCTGGCGAAGAGGAAGAAGGGGAGGAAGAAACAATCGAGGAATAAGGAAAAGGGTCAACTTTAGGATCAACTGGAGGTTGATTTTGTCTAGTTGGAGGTGTACTTGATTGTAGAGAAATCATGACATTTTGAACCAAGGAGATTGAAAACAACCATACTGGCAAGCCAATGGTAAATCCTGGTAGGGATAATGTAGCCATATAAGGACCACCAATATTTCCGAAAGGAGGAAAAGGACTAAGATTCCCATAAAAAGGAATTCCTTGATCGGTGGAATCCATATTTGTCGCCATATGTTTCAACGTAATATCAACTAAGGAGTGAGTGGGGAGGATGTTATCTGTGATCAATTAATTTCATTTTAATCAAAGTAACATAACAAAACAAAAGAGTTATAATCTAGGCAAAAGGTTTACCAAGAAACTGTGAACTGTAGAATACCTCTTGGCAAACCAAGAAATACGGGCATGCAATCTCCCCGAATGTTGTGTTTGGTGTATTATAGTGTACAAGGCGGCTAACTCGGTTACCTAAGGATGGATAGAAACCTAGTGTTGTCCTCCCATATATACTCGAAAGTACGTGGAGGCCCAATCCGTATAAGCATTGTCTAATGCAAAACCGCACAGTGAGAGCATTCCCATATACTTTATGTACTGTAACACCGCCCTATATACCCGAAGGTACGTGGACGAGCTACGATATACTCACGTATGTGGAATGAGGTATCACACTCAGGATGTATTGCAGACAAGTTAGCGACAACTGCTTTGTTTTACGACGCCGGAACACGTCTCTAGCCTAGAACCACTAAATGTTCTCGTTAATGACAATGCTCCATTAGGTAAATTCAGATAAATTTTAAGTTGATCTTCTTTAGAATTTTCCTTTCAAGGTTCACCACGTGATGTATGTTTGCAATTCCTAAAATGCAACTAATATGATAAGCATTATTCTCATTCAATTGAACAATGAAAACCTTAGCTAGTATGGATAGAGAAATCAGATCTTTGACGAAGAGCAAGGAGCACAACTAATGCAATTTCCCTAGCTATTCCTTTCAAGCATTCACAAACTACAATATGAACAATGCAAGTTTTTCTTTTTGAATCCCTTAATGTTATGATGAACAAAAAGGAAATATGCACATATAATCAATCAATCTTTAACAAGAACGAAGACTTTTACGACAGTTTTGTTTCAAAGGAAAAGAAGACTTTACGACACTTTCTTTTGAACAAAGATTAATCAACTATATTCTAACTTTGACTATAGACTAATAATGACAAAGAAAAAAATTAAGAAACATTAATCAATCAAGTCAAAGTAGGGCTAGACAAGGAGATAGAGACTTATTTTCTGAGACATGACATTCATTGATCAATCAGCAAACAAACAAACAAAGAAAAGTTGGCAAAAACAATTTCCAAAGGTGAAAATTTTCCCTAAGGTGGATCGGTGCAGGTCAAAGAGGGCCTAACTGCATTACAGAGCATTGTCTCTCACTCAAGGGTGCTCTGCAGAGCACTGTCCCCTGACCAATCCTGCGTTGATTCTTGAGAGGCCACTCAAGAGTCATCTAACCTCAATTTTCAACCAAAATTCAATACAAAAGAGCTGAAATATAATCAATGAACATGAGTAGGGTCTACAAGAATGTCTTAGGAGGTGAATAAGCTACTAGGAAAGGTGATAGTTCCCCAGTGGAGTCACCAATTTGTTTTGGAGAATTTGGTATGTACGGATAAATACTAATTCCCTAGATAAGTAGCTGTATCTAGAACAACAGCTTAAAGTGTTTTAGACTTTTCCTATAAGCAATAAATAAGGTGAGAAGATAAGAATACCTACTTGTAGTTCCGCTTTCCTCTCATCTCCCTTGTATCGATCCTGTTGCTTCTTCTCGTACTTAATACGCATGAGAAGTACCTTGTAAACATAATAAAAAACAAAGAACCGATCAAAGCACACGATCTATTCAATATAAGTGAAAGGAATCAGATACACCTCACACATATAAGCATTATGAAACAATACAAACATATGGAAAAAATGTTCAAACACTTTATTAGATAGAAGAAGGAACTACAACCATTGGTGTCTGATTCAAAGCCATTCCTCCAGATTGGATCCCATCCACGTCACATCAAAAGCATGAAAAAATTGTAGCATTACAATACTTGCTTCAAAGCTAAATCTCATAGCAACATTATCTCCTTACAATTCAACATAATCCAGCCCCTGATCACTTAAATGAGTGGTCAATTTATAGGAAGATGAAGGAGGTTTTGTCATAAATGGTGGCAATGAATGGCCTTCCATACTTAGAATTAGTTCCATGGAGGAAGGGATGAGAGTATAGGATGCACCTTAACTCATTCCTCATTCATTTTTGAGCTCATAGGAGTTGATAAGTGAGGGAACCTTCTAGATGGCTCCAAAAGATAAGAATATTCCCTAAACCCTATGTGAATTTCGTTCATTCTCGCCCAGCGTAGGTGAAAGGAAGCCTAAGTGCTTTGCAGAGCACCATGGTAGTGGACTCAACTGCTTTGCAGCACACCTTTACAAGGGCTTACTTGCACTGGTTCCTCTAGAGGCTATTTCTGAATGTCTTCAAGTCATGAAACTGTCTGGAAAGGAGGCATTCAAAGGAGTGACTTGTTTAGGGCATGTAGAACCTGAAATCAGGGTTTTATGAGCCCTAAAATACTGATCTGGATGATGGGATTGATGTGCCCAAATGGATCTGTAACACGTATATCCCGCCATTCATTGGTTGAGGATTCCTAGGCCGGCTGAGGCAACAAAAAATTCAGCTTTACTGCAACCCATAGTCTAGTTTAGGGGTTACTAGGCCATGTGTTGCTTTTTTGAGAGATCCAACTAACTCAGCTTCAAATCCATCTGGCAATCCAGCTCAACCAAAACATGAGAACCCCATCACACCATGGTTATCTGGAAATGGCAAGGCTAGGCTGAAAACACTGTCACACCTGGAAAAACCCATGCCATGACAATAAAGAACCACATGAAATACCATGCATTCCGAATATAGCAAGGAAATCACACATGCAAATCAATACCTACAAAGAATCCTACTGTAGTTGCTTGATCCTGCTCTTCCTTGCTTTCTCCTTCCTTCCTCTTGCCTTCTTTTCCTTTCTTGATCCAATGCCAAGGTGATCCAAGAAAAAATCTAAGTGTCCAAGAGTGAGAGGGAGAGAGAGAATAATGAGTGAGCTCCAAAACTGAACTGACAAAATGTACCAATTGATCCTCAAAAGCATTTTTATTAATGAGGCCTCTAATTTCTTCACTTGTGTTGTGAGTGGGGCTCTTATGGAACTCACACCATTTCCATGTGTCCTTCTTTGTCTTCATGGTGTTGTTATTTTCTTGCGGCTTCGACGAGTTGTCTTAGGTCACCCCGCCTTGGCTTTGTCCTTTGTTTGCAGTAGGTTTCACACTAGTCCTTGACATGGGGGGCGACTTTGAGGAGTGTAAAATTAATATTTTGTTGATTGGAGAAGTCATGAACATAAAAATATCCTTCCAACAAATTTAACCATCTATCTACAGTGTGTCCATCTATATGGATTTCGAATATGGGAATGTCAAAGTTTACTTGTAACTTACAAGGAGTGGCGCCTCTAGAGTGGCTGATGGATGAAGATGTGTCGCTTGTGGATAGCCACCAAAGGATCCAAGCAAGGTTATCCATCATCGTGTTCCTCTATTGCTCGAGGGATTCTTCAAGCAATATTTTGAAAGGATCTCTGTTGGCATTATGAGACAAATGTTGTCCTTGATGGCAAAATGACAGATTATAGTGCAGCAGGTCAGTAGCAAAGAATTGATGATCAGACTACAAAGAATGAAGAAAGAAGAGTATATACGCAGGTTCACTATATACCAAGTAGGGTATACACGCAGGTTCACTATATACCAAGTTGCGTATATGCAGGTTCGATATATACCAAGTAGGGTATACACGCAGGTTCACTATATACCAAGTCGTGTATACACAGGTTCGCTATATACCAAGTAGGGTATACACGCAGTTTCATGCACGGAAAAGCGCGTACATGTCGGAAATCTTACTTTTGGTCCGTGGTAGTTAGTCCTCGGTATTTGAACCTATGGTTTTGGACCATGGTATCTCGACAAGTGTGTTGATCCCAAGTATTGGGCTCTTGGTATTGATTTATTATGGTTTTGGACCGTGGTATTGAGCAAGGCCTAAGACTATAAAAGGAGAAGAAGATCATTAGGCAAGGGAATCGAAAAGTCTTGAATATCTGATGAAGGATGAGATCCAGTATGCAGGTTATGGGTTGATGATGCATTGCTTGATCTGAGCTAAGGAGGGATCTCACCAGTTGATGGAGAACAAGATCTAAGGAGAGATCGGGATCAAATGGTTTGAAATGAACTATATTTATGATGCTTATTCTAGATCTGCATACTGATGCATGTAATATAATATAAATTCTATGAGTATGACTAATGTCTGGATCTGTACGCGGGTTGTCTTTGGCAAAAGCGCGTATGTACGCTAGTTTGATTTATCGTAGTAGCGTATACATTATGAAGTATAATATTTGAAGTTTCAGATGGGTCTGATTGTTATGGCAGAGTTTTGTAGTTTGTTCTGGTGACTGTGTTATTGACAGGGTTTTAGTGTTTCAGTGATTCAGAGATTGATGATGTTAGTAGTGATTGTTTTGAGCTTCAATGATAGTTATGGGTCTAGTATGAAAATTGAATGAAACGTGGCCTTTCAGATTATGTGTTGTGCTTTAGGAGTATCCACTCTGAAAATGTATGAAACGTGGTACCCGGAGGAGAGAAGATTGTAGGCCGGCGCCTATGTACTAGTATCTTAGCTAGTACAAGAGCAAAGGGGGTTGTAGCTCCCTTCCAGGAGAGTCTGGAGAACGAGAGAAGGTTGTATCCTTCTACAGGTTGTAGCCCGCGTGCTGGTAAAGGACTGCACCGGTACATTGTAAAAGAAGTTTCTCAATAAAGGATGATAGAAACGAATTGCAGCAGGTGGTTTTCACCCACATTGGGTTTCCACCTTATATCATGGTGTTCATGTGTGTTGCTTATGTGTGTTGATCTATCTGTTTTACTACTACTGTTGACTGTTAATATGTCTAATAATGTTCTGATGCACCCATTGAAGATCACATAACTGAATCATGAGTTTAATGGTTATACGCCAGTTGCAATAGACATAGTCGCGTATATACGTGGGTATACTTAACTGAAGTAGCGTATATGAATCTGAGTATGAAAATGAAAAAGTATTATTGATTAGATAATACTGATTCACCTCCCCCTCTTAGTATTATTTCCAACAATTGGTATAAGAGCAGGTCCTTTGGTAGAAGCTTGATCGCTTAAAGGAGATCCGTGGAACTATGGGAAAGAAGCTTAAGAAGAAAGCACCTAAGAAGAAGAAGACATCCCAGAAGAACTATGACAGTGGGAGAATCGATTAGGGATTAGGTATAAGAAGCTCTTCAGATTCAGAATCATTTGAGAATGAAGATGAACTATCAGGTATGAATTTGCTATCCTCTGATGTTCCAGCTATCTATCCATTTGGAAAAGATGAAAGTGATAGTGAAGCAACTAAAATTGCTTTTATGGGTGAGCAAGAAAAGTATCAAATAGAGGCAGTATTTAGAAGGCTTACAGACAAAATTAAAGATCAACAAGATCTATTGAACAAAGGGGAATGTGCTTTCAAAGAAGAAGTTACCAAACTAAAAGCTCAATCAGAGGAAGGAAACAAGGTAAGAAAGTTACTCAAGGACAAGGAAAATCAATGTCAAAAGTTGCAGGGTGAAGTGACATCATTAGGAGATGAAGTCAATGAAAGAAGCACAATCATCAAGAAACTCAGAGATAGATCCAATTACTATGAAAGTCTTGAAGCCATGATCCGCTCGCTAAAGGAATATCTTGAAGAATCAAAGAAGCAGAATAAATTTCTACTCCAAGCTATTGAAAAACAGGTAAACGAAGATATCAGCTTAAAATCTCAACTGGAATGTGCCTTCAGAATTCGTCAAATGTAGCAGGATCTGAATGAAGAAAAAGAAAAGGAGATTCTCAAACTAAGGCATCAGTTGGAAGAAGGAAGGAAAGCTGAAGAAGACTTGAAGAAGCAATGTCTAGAAAAGGAGGAACAACTTCAAGTTGAGGTAAATATCTTGAAAGGTAAATTAGAAGAAAAGGATAAACTGTTGAGATTTCAAGATAGTACTAAAGCCTTGGATGATATTCTTAGTAGTCAAAGGTCTCCTGCTATCAAGACTGGTCTTGGTTTTCATGAATCTGTTGAAGGTGAATCTAGTTCACAAGGTGAGGCAAGGAACTCTAAAGAGAAATCTAAAATGATCAACAAGGAGATGAAAGGTCAACCTGATCAAAAATCAAGGAAAGAGACTCCTCAAAGAAAATATTTTACTCCTCCTATGAATAATGTTGAATGTTATGTATGTCATAATCTTGGACATGTTGCAGCTAGATGTGGAAGAAGAAGGGCTCAAGACCATCATGTAGAAATATCATCACATTCAAGTTACTTTAATGGATATTGCTTTGCTTGCAATGTGTTTGGTCACAAAGCTGCTGATTGCTACAGGAGAAATATGAAACATGTAAGATGTTATGCATGTAACAAGCTTGGACATATAGCAAAGGAATGCAGGAACAAAGGACGGACATCACACCAAAAGGAGAGAACATCATCACACTTGAAGATATGGAAGAAGAAGGAAGTACAGTTAGACAGATGTGGCACAGCACAATGTACTCAGATACAGCACAACACAGACATAATAGACTCAGAGGGAGCTGAAAGTATAAAACTTCAGTATCCTGAATCTCATATGCAAGTTCCATAAAGGGAAGTCGCGTATATATGCGAGTTAGACACTACAAAGTCGCATATATGTCAGTTTGAGGAAAAGCAGTGGGGACATGCTCAGAAAAAGGATCTTATATGATTCAGTCCGTTATTTGCTCTATTGGTTAATAGTTACAGTCTGCTGAGGATGTGTGGAAATGTTTTGATACTTGTAAGATGTCTAGAAGTGTTTTGATCCTAACTAGATGATGATGATGTCTTGATGCTTATTGCTGATATATGCATGATCAGATCTAACAGATGGCACAGGTTGAGGGGGAGCATATGCCTTTAATGATGCATTATTGGCATTATGGTTAATAGTCCTTGGTGATGATGCTTATATGGCTAAATGATATATCTTGCTATAATATGGTTATGAGTTGTTTAGATGATACTTGGATTTTTAGATCAGATCTGTGGTTGATTCTCTAATGGTGCTTACATGGTGATATTCATAAAGATAAGGAGAAGTACATAGCTTGAATTCACATCTTCTTTACTTGATGATGAGTCACTCATATGCTATTGTCATCATATGCATAAGGATCATATTATTCTTGGCACATATATGGATGAGGATTGTTGGTTGGATACATGGATGATTATTCAAAATTGCATTATTGGAGACATGATGATGATGAGTTCTTACCTATATGATGATAGGTTGTACATATGTTGATTGATGCAGATATTCCCAATTGATGATACTTGGTTCATGCAGATATGGATGGCTATGGTGTTTCTCACATATGATAAAATGCGAATGAGTCTGTATATGCAGAATTCTGTTCAAAGGGATGAATTGATTATACCCTTTCATAGGACATTTATAGGTTGCTGATCTGAAATTGGATGTACGCGAGTTTAATAAGGAGTATCCGCGTATATACGCAAGTTTCTGTGGATACAGTCACGTATATGTTGGTTTGAATAAAATCAGTGCGCCAAACTCAGAATGAGAAGATTCTGATATGGGCCTGACAGAGACCATCTGACACAGGTTCAGGGGGAGCAAATAATCTTCCAATGATGCATTGTTGGCATTATCTTAGAAGCTTTTGGTTCTAGTTCACAGTTGTTGTTGGTTTTAGGTGAAACAAAGGTAGAGGGAGAACAGAAGGATCTCTTGGTTTCTGATCTGAATGGTGATTGACAGATGCTGGCGATATCAGTTATTGGTGACTTTCATAAAGTCTTGCTCTAGATATTTCAGTCATATATCTCTTTTGTGATATCTCTTTCATGGTGTCAAGGTCATGTAACGGCCTATATTGGTTTCCCCACTATGCCTGGGATGAAGATGTAATGTTCTTGCTTTATCATGTGTAAACTTTTGATGTATCCCCACTTGGTTGGGTGGATGAGTCAATTCTAGTATATCTCCATGTAGTTGGGAAACAGATGTATGTATTGAGTCTTTTGGTGATAGGAAGGTCTCTTATGATGTATAAGTCATGGTTCTTCTTGAAGAACATATTTTTGCAGATCTTACCTTCAGCCAGGAAGAGCATGAACAACACACTTCAGCAGTACAGAAACTTGGCATGTACTCAGGGGGAGCATGGACAGATTGGTACACTTTGGCATATACAAAGGGGGAACACATTTGGAGATTTCAGCAGGTACTCAGGGGGAGTATGGACAGCAGAATGTTTATCAAGGAAAGAGAATATCTTGGTCCACCCTTTGCCCTTGATGTCAAAGGGGGAGAGTGATTTGGTGTTGTTGTCATCAAGTCCAAAGAGGGAGATTGTTGGCAATATGATGCATGTGTTGTACTTGATGGAAACCCTCTCATAGAAAAACATCTCACTTACATATAACTTGATCAATCTACAAATGTAACTAAATGCATGGGATGCAGGATAGCTCAATGGAATAAGAAGATCAAGTTCTAAGTATGACAAGTTAGGTTTGCCATCAAGTCCAAAGGGGGAGATTGTTGGCATTATGAGAAAAATGTTGTCCTTGATGGCAAAATGACAGATTATAGTGCAGCAGGTCAGTAGCAAAGAATTGATGATCAGACTACAAAGAATGAAGAAAGAAGAGTATATACGCAGGTTCACTATATACCAAGTAGGGTATACACGCAGGTTCACTATATACCAAGTCGCGTATACGCAGGTTCGCTATATACCAAGTAGGGTATACACGCAGGTTCACTATATACCAAGTCGTGTATACGCAGGTTCACTATATACCAAGTAGGGTATACACGTAGTTTCATGCACGGAAAAGTGCGTACATGTCGGAAAGCTTACTTTTGGTCCGTGGTAGTTAGTCCTCGGTATTTGAACCTATGGTTTTGGACCATGGTATCTCGACAAGTGTGTTGATCCCAAGTATTGGGCTCTTGGTATTGATTTATTATGGTTTTGGACCGTGGTATTGAGCAAGGCCTAAGACTATAAAAGGAGAAGAAGATCATTAGGCAAGGGAATCGAAAAGTCTTGAATATCTGATGAAGGATGAGATCCAGTATGCAAGTTATGGGTTAATGATGCATTGCTTGATCTGAGCTAAGGAGGGATCTCACCGGTTGATGGAGAATAAGATCTAAGGAGAGATCGGGATCAAATGGTTTGAAATGAACTATATTTATGATGCTTATTCTAGATCTGCATACTGACGCATGTAATATACTATAAATGTTATGAGTACGACTGATGTCTGGATCTATACGCGGGTTGTCTTTGGCAAAAGCGCGTATGTACGCTGGTTTGATTCATCGTAGTAGCGTATACATTATGAAGTATAATATTTGTAGTTGCAGATGGGTTTGATTGTTATGGCAGAGTTATGTAGTTTGTTCTGGTGACTGTGTTATTGACAGGGTTTCAGTGTTTCAGTGATTCAGAGATTGATGATGTTAGTAGTGATTGTTTTGAGCTTCAATGATAGTTATGGGTCCAGTATGTAAATTGGATGAAACATGGCCTTTCAGATTATGTGTTGTGCTTCAGGAGTATCTAGTCTAAAAATGTATGAAACGTGGTACCCGGAGGAGAGAAGATTGTAGGCCGGCGCCTACGTACTAGTATCTTAGCTAGTACAAGAGCAAAGGGGGTTGTAGCTCCCTTCCAGGAGAGTCTGGAGAACGAGAGAAGGTTGTAGCCTTCTGCAGGTTGTAGCCTGCATGCTGGTAAAGGACTACACCAGTACATTGTAAAAGAAGTTTTTTAATAAAGGAAGATAGAAACGAATTGCAGCAGGTGGTTTTCACCCACATTGGGTTTCCACCTTATATCATGGTGTTCATGTGTGTTGGTTATGTGTGTTGATCTATCTGTTTTACTGCTACTGTTGACTGTTAATATGTCTAATAATGTTCTGATGCACCCATTGAAGATCACATAACTAAATCATGAGTTTAATGGTTATACGCCAGTTGAAATAGACATAGTCGCGTATATACGTGGGTATACTTAACTGAAGTAGCATATATGAATCTAAGTATGAAAATGAAAAAGTATTATTGATTAGATAAAACTGATTCACCCCCCCCCCCCCCCCCCCACCTCAGTATTATTTCCAACAATCTCCAACTCCTTTGTCTTTTTATTCTTCCTCCGCAGGAGGTTGTTGGGTTTTGTGGGGTTGGTCTTGCAAAGGTTCAACCAGTTCGAACCCTAACTCCTTATATTGTGACATCGTTAGGGACATGCAATGAAAAATAGAGAAAGAGAAGACCATCACTATCCAAAATTCTATAAGAACGCAACATAATATAGATAAAAACATAAACAAAAAGATGCACCATAAATAAAATTTAATTTTATTAATATCAAAGAACTGAAATATGCTTACATACATAATGGAAATATACTAACTCGGGCGATGGTAGCTTATCTCTGAGAAGAGATGTGGTGGCTACATGCCTCTGAACTATGTTACAATGATGATTAAGGGCCTTTTTATTATTGAACAAGAAGGTAAAACCCTAAAAAATCAAAACCCTAACCCCAGGAGATGAAACGCCAAGAGTTTGTGGGCCATGTTGGGGTTAGTTGGGCAGCCAACTTCCCGGGGTCGTAACTTGGTCATATGATCTCCGTTTGGTGCATACGATATGTTGTTGGAAATATCTCTCCGACTACTACAAGATAGGCATGGGCTTGCTGCAGACCTAAAAAGGTTGTTAGGGGTTCAAAACATCTCCGGAATTGTAGGACCCAAAAAAATGCTAAAAATAGTCAATGATACTATAATCAAGGAAATAGATGAAACCGACTAGAGGTCTAGGTGGAATGGGTGCGTGGCCACCAATATCCCCCTGGATCAACTAGGTAACACAATTTCTCTGCATGCAACAATTATTTTAGGATGATTGATCAGTTAACTGGTTGATCACTGAGTGTGGTTGAAGTTCCACTTCCACAACTTGACCTCCACTAGTTCTTCTAATAGTCAGAACTAGTTAAAGTAAGAGTAACTCAAATTGGGATACAGTGGATGGTGACCCTGATGGCCCACCGCCGTGAAGCATCAGAACCCTGACCAAGAAGGGTTAGGGTTTGTAATCATCACACTACTACAGACACAGTAGCTGCCCAATGTCCTTTGTATTACTAGTTTCACCATCATGGTCGGTAGTTTAACCTCTCCCCTCGCGCTGTCATTTGGATTCCCTACCACATCTCTTATTGTCACTGGTTCTGTTTGTAGTATGTCAGAAATTGATGTAGACATGGTCAACTACTCAGAGGATCCCAACCCCAACGAATCCATTTGGAAGAGCCCGATTTCTGTGCCAACGTCGATGGTTAATGAACCTTTGGGCAAGGACCATCTATTACTGCAGGGTTTGCCTCATAGCCATTCCGACACAGGTCCTTCCACACATTCCTAACCATTTGCTGACCTATCCATAGGGTCGCCATGTCTTGAGTCTTGACTACCCTCCCCTCTCACCAGCCACCCTTCATTATCTCGTCTCATGCATCCCACCGTCCCCTACATTTGAATCTATGGTGTTGGCATCCTCCCATCTAACTGCCCCCTCCGGTAACCCCTTTATCTCATCGGCACACATTGGGCACTGAAGATCCTCTTCAGGAACACCCTACTGCTCTGTGATCAACCAAAGAAAAGAAACATAAGTGTGTAAAAGCCTTTGGCAAGCATCTGGAACTCTGTTCCAGTGCTAGAGTGCATATGGGGGAGGTGGTGGACACCGCCAATAAGGGATTGGTTGGAAGGGTTCAAGGACGTGCTTACTCCACTGGCAGATTACGCCTATGGGTTATGGAAATTTGGGGGCACATCCTCATGGAACTCCCGACTGTTACTACTTTGGCTCAGGGTTGGTTTTCTCTGAGTTTTCTAAGGGAGGAACAAACCACCTAGGTCCTTTCATGCCACTGGCATATTGAGATGGCCCATGTTCTTCTCAAGCACTAGAGCCCTTTATTCGACCCTGAGCATGAACAACTGGGCGCAGGTCCGATATGGGTCAGGTTACCGGGCCTTCCTCTTCATTTTTGGTCTGAGGATATTTTTACGCGCATTGGGAATGCGCTTGGTACCTTTCTTGATTTTGACAAGTCTTATGAATCATCTGGCAACAAATCCATGGCACCAATTCTGGTGTATTTGGACACCAGAGAGGGACTAGAGTAACAAATTACTTTGCACTGGTGAATATTTACCCACATACAGCTCCTGGACTATGAAGGAGTTCCTTTTCGATGCCAGAGGTGCCACAAAGTGGGTCACCTTTACAAAGAATGTCCTCTAGAAAATCCTACTACTTCCCCCATCAAAGATTCAGCTGCAGTGGCTCCGGGTGTGCCATCATTTGCTGATGAACCGTCTTCTAGATCTCTTGGTCTGAATAGCATAGCTTGCAGTGATTCACAGATCTTGGCCTTGACTACTCCTAGGCCTTCCTCCCCACCTATGAAGAGATCCCAGGCTTCTTCTGTGGCTGCTCGTTCATCGGGTACTTCTTCTCCACTTTACATCTTATGTTATTTCTATTGTTTCTACTTTGCGTCATCATGTTGTATTTGCATCCATCCCAGGTATTTCATCGTGCCTTTATCTTGTCCACTGGACCTACACTCTCCAACTATATCTACCACTCCACCCTCCATTCCTGGATTGGACACCAATCCCTCCCCAGAGATTTCCTCCTCCTCTGGTCAATTCGACTTATACAATATCCTGTCTAGGGTTTCTCATCCTCTTGAACATCCTGCGATTGGGTTGATTTCCCCTCCTAAATATACGAAGTCCTATAGAGGTAGACACTCAAATATATCTAAGGCCATCATTCCAATAGGGGTGGATGTGGCTTTGGGTAGGAAATCCACACTCGACAAGGTTCTTAGAGCATCGAACATCCTCATCCAGTTTTTATCATGAAATGGCTCTCTTTTAATTATAGGGGTCTGACGAGCCTGCTAAAAAATCTACCCTCAGAAGATTATTGGAATCTGAGACCTCCGACATCATTTATCTGCAAGAAACCCTCGCTAATGCTGACCTCATCATCCCTATACTACAAGCTCTGAAGCCAGGTTGGACCTTTCATGCACATGATGTCATTGGAAGAGGTGGAGGCATTGCATTAGGCATCAATCTGTGTACTATTAAGATAATCACTACTTGGGGTGGAGTTAGGTTTATTGGAATGGACATCTATTCCTCTGAATTAGGGATGGAGTTCAGAATCATAAATATATACGCTCCCTATCTCAACCGAGCTGACTTTTGGACTCATTTTCTCAATCTATCCCTTATTAATTCAAAGAACCTCATTCTTGCAAGGGATTTGAATTTTTCAATTGATTATGGGGAATCCTGGGGTTTTAATGCTCAGATAGATCCACTTTTGGATTTTATGTCCCATATCTTGGAGCAATGCCAACTGATTGATATACCCATGAAAAAGGTTCAACCAACTTGGCGCAATAGAAGAACGAGTTATGTTGCCTTAGCTAGGCATTTGGATCGATTTCTCATCAAGGAAAAATTGATTCTAGATTTGTCAAATTATCGTCAATGGGTGGGATTTGGTGGAATCTCTAACCATTCTCTTATCTGTCTTGAATTTTCTGGGCCCTTTCCTAGGCTAAGGGATCCTTTTAAATTCAACTTCATATGGTTTATGAACCCTGAATATGCTAGATTGGTCACAGATTACTGGCATGCACACCCACCATCTAGAGGGAGATCCATATCTGAAGGATTTTGTCAAAATTTACTCGATATTAAGAGCCTATCAATTAAATGGGCTAAGGAAAAAATAAATCTAGAAGATCAAGCTCTCAGGACCTGTTGAAGCCACGAAAATCGGGTCTACAACAAGGGGGATAACCACCCGGTCTGGACCTTGAAAGCAACTCCTTTTTTCGTTTGGAATAGTGGCGCCAACTGGGGATAATGGGACTAGTTTCCCAATTTTTTTATGATGGTACACTAAGGGGATGATGTTTTTCTCTTTTTAAGGGTTTATGGGGAGAATGCTTTATTCTAAGTTTGATCTAACATATACAATTTTATTCTAATGAAGGAAAACATCTAATTTAAACTAACACTTTATTTATGTGATCTAGAATAATTTCCAACAAAAATTGGTAATAAAAATCATTCAATTACTATGAGAAAAGAATACGTTAAAGATGATTGTTTCGTATAAGAAATTAGCCAAAACAATTATGATAAACACATCACTTTCAGACACTTTCTTACAAATCAAGTCATAATCAAGTCGTAAGTCTATGACTTGATTTGTAATATTGTCGCTTTTCTTGCAGTGGGAATTCCATTGCGATATTCTTTGGCAAAGAATTTCTTGTTGTTGCAAGAGTTGGTCGTTCAGGGCAAGGGCTTCTGTGACAAATTCTTCAATTTTAGGGTCATCCTTGTGCAGCTCTATTGTGGCTTGTAACTGCTGTTCTTTTCCGGCCAGACTGTTTTGATAACCCAACTGCATTTGCTGGAAGTCCTGTTGTAACTTTGCCAATTTCTCCTCTGCTTCCCAGCTGATGCTGGCTTGCTGTAGTTGTTGCTGCAAAAATAGGATTTTATCCTCTCTATCTTTAAGTAACATTTGAACTTCAGATGCTTTATCAATTGTAGCAGAAGCATAAGCTCCTGCGATTTGAGAGAGTCTGGTCAGGTTCTCTGATGGATCAGTAGTTGGGTCTTGCCAAAGGACATCCAAAGGCTCCGCTTCAGGTGAGAGCACACTGTCTATTTTCCACTTCTTTCTCTGTCTCCTGACAACAACTTTGTGTTGGGGACTATAAAACACATTCAAAGGAGGGATCTCCTCTATTTTCAGTATAATTTCAGATGAAGGAGCTACAAGAATGTGCTCTGTTTCCGAAGTATTAACAACCCTTTCAATTATCATTTCTGTGGTTTTCAGTACTTGATTCCTTGATGTCTGTATGTTCTTCTCCTCTGTGCTAATCAGCTCATTGAAGTTTTCTCATTCCTTCTCCAGATCTACTATTAATGGCTTTGTTGGCTTTGTGAGGGCAGCGGGAGTCTCAACCTATTTCGGCGGCAAAACTTGCTTCTTGGGATTTTCCTTGGATTGGGTTGTATCTTTGACTGATCCTTTGCTTTTGTTGTGTTCGCTCCCTGACTATTTAGACCTTTCAGCAGATTTTCTTTCAGAATTTGACTTGAATTTTTCTTGTCCCGAGCTTCCACTTATGCTAATGCTGGGAGTGGGCTCCCTTATTGGTTCTATACACAATTTGTCCAATGGGACATTTACCAATCTTCGTTCTCTATAGAGATTAAACTCATGTAGTTCTGCTAGACTAAACTAAATTTGGGCCATATGTAAAATTTCTCTGAGTGAGCTTTTCTGCTGAAAAACATCATCAAAGAGATCATCCTCTTTAGTGAACACTTTAATTTTGACTGTCATCATGAAATTATTTATAACATCATAGGGATCAAATTGTCTCCCTGGGAACTTAGGTAGTCGTAGACATAACATGTTATCTACTTCCCTGAAAGCATGACCTAAATTGAACAATGAAAAAGCCCCATAGACCACAGGGAATTGCAGCCAAATGGCCTTCTTCTTATCCTTGAGTTCCCTGGTCACCCCCCCAACACCACAGGTCTAGTAGGCTATCTCTCGGGCCATAAGTTTGTTAGGAACATACAAAGGAAGCACATGAGGTGAGGAAATGCTCCCAAATACCCTAATGTAGCTGAATAATTCTTCCCCAAACCACCTTCCCATAGGTAGAATGTCAATTTCAGCTTCTGGGGAGAATCTTGGGGCGTGTGTGTTATATAACATCTCATGAATGGGTAGCATAATTCCATGACAGATTTTATAGAAATGTGGGATGAAATTGGATTCCCACAGCTCTTTATGGTAGACTTGAATCTGTAGCGGGTTCTGTACTATCCATTTCCATCCCATAATGGGAAAATCATATACAAAACAAATAGCATCCATGACGTAGGAAGCTAGAAAGAAGCGAGGGTAAAATATCTGAGCAAAACTTATTTTAGTTCGATAATTCAGAATGGCAAAAGCTAAATTATCAGACAATATCTGGGCCCAATCCATTATGGTGGCATTGGTGGCCACATCCAATAAAGGTAACCACTCAGACAAAAACTTATTGATATCAGGCTTTCCGAATAGTCTACACAACATTACAACAACAAAACAATAGGAAGAAAAGAGAGATCTAGTGGCGTACATACCATTTTTATCTTTCTTTAATGGCTCCTCCTTTGCTGACCAGTTTTTAGTGCATTCTGCCAAATCTTCATTTTCTTTGGTGAATTTTTCCACGAACTATTTGTTATAGCTAGCCTGAGGCTCTGGCAAGTGATACACGTGCCTTAAATTTTGTGGGGAAACAACCCCATGAATTCTTGGTTTTGTGTCTTGAATTTCCTGTCAAATATATCAGCATGGTCTATCACCCATTTTACCATATCCATGTAGGGAAGTATCTTCGGCCTTGCTGCGATACGGTGCAGAAATGAGCATGCAAGCTCTGTTAATGATGCTTCAGATGACCCACAACCATCTGCCGTAACTGTAACCTCCATGATTCTTGGGTTTTCTTGTTCCAGCAGTTGATACATGCCTTCCCAAGTAGATATTCTTGCTTCTCTGGTACAAGTGGTATCCGTGAATAGTGGAGTCATCTCTGATTTTTCAGATACCGGAGCTTTTCCTTTCTTTCCCATTACGTTCTGCGTACTGCTCTTGTAATTCACAAGTAGAGAATGAAAACACAATAAGGAAGATAACGAATAATGATCGATAATAAGGTGACGGGAAAGCCTTTAATTTTAAAATCATATCAAAGATATCACCTTGCGTGAGATAGTCCTTTTGACCAGATCTAAATTATTTCTCATAAATAACTATCAATGGACCGTTAAGTTGAAATTAATGTCCATAACTCAACATTGAATGATGGGAAATCCTTTATCGAATTGTGAGCCCTTAGATCTGTGATTTTGGGATTTGCTTTGAAATATTGTAGATCACATATCACAAAACCTATTTTCGTTATAAGTGTTCTGTTTCATCATGGAATTGCGAGATGTGATTTGCGAGAGACTTTATCGCATTTCGTAATTTCTTAGTGTTTGCATTAAGGAGTGTTAATACATGGAATTTGCAATATGCAATGAGTTTGTGCGGTATGCGATCTCGCCTCATCGCTTTTTCGCATTTTCGAGGGTCTCTTTGAAACGTATGCCTGCCGTTACTTTTTTGCGATGCGATGTTTATTATTAAGAGAATGAGCTTATTAAGACTTATCCTAATACTCAAGACTTTGCGTTTGCGAATGTTTTCCTTGCTTTTATGACTATATTGCGTTCTTTATAGAGAAGCTTAATACTTTATAATTTTATGCACATAAAGCAAGGAAAGGTAGGAATCTTAATTTTTTGAAAGTCTTGTTTTAATAGCATATTTTATTAAAAGGAAATGTTAAATGCTTAAGTTTTTATTTTTGAGAAGGGTCCCCATTTTTAATGTTATGGTGAACACTTAAAAAAGGGGGGTTGTTGATGGCTACAACAATTGGCAATTCACTTGAAAGAACCAGTTATCTCTGATAGTTTTTTGAATTTTCTAAAACTTCCGAAACAGAAATGGTTTTGGAAAATCAAACTTTATTACAGAACTATAAGGTGTATAGTGCTATTTGCTAACAACAGTATTTTGTTCCATCCATCCTAATTCTGATTATTTTCTTCCCAAAGCTAGTCATTACACTTACATCAGTCATTACTTGGTTTATAAAGATAAAAACAAAGACATCTCTGTAGATCAGTTTTAAGTGTACTCATTTGTTGTAGGTAGAGCCTCTGCTGCCAACAGGCGTTCATAGCCTCGACAGGGTTACTTGTTACCTAGCAATGATCCAGTATCCTACTTTTAAGAAGTTTACAGTTTTCAAAGATAAATCCATATTCACACTTATTGATTTTTGTTTTCTTTTAATTCTTAAAGAACAATGTCTTGGTTTGGTAGCCAAATTTTGATAGTGCCATTCACTTGATTTATAACTTCACTGAACAAGCTGGCTCGTGATGAGACCCCTTGCCTTTTGATTGAAGCAATTTTGATTCATTGCCCTGTTTTGGTATGCAGTTTGGCAATGTCAGTTAGTTATAATCTTTATGATCATGATAAGCCGGCTCGATGAGACCTCTTATTCTTTAAGTTTATAGTGTGTAACTGGATTACTCTTTGAAACTTGTAATTCCCTAAAGCGGGGAGGAAGTCATTGGTTCCTTAAGAGTTGCTCTGGATGAAAATTGTATAGTTTTTTGAAAGTAGATTTTCTACAGAGAATTGTTGTTTTGATATTGATGCTTTTCATGACTGATATTAAAGCAAATGCCTACTAAAGGTTGGTTTTTTAATCAAAACTTTGTAAAGTTGAAACAAGTAAAATTTTCAGGTCTATAGCACTTGACCATATTTTTCAAAAATAAAGATCAATTTTCCTAACCAGTTCTATTTATACAAGCGAAAAACAAAATTTACAAGAGACACTAATATTTTTGTGGAAACCAATGGTAAACATTTTCAACCCTTTTTTATTATCAAAAAGGAAAAAATAAACTACAAATAATAATTTACAAAAATAGAAGAGGTGATCTTCTATGGAAAGTATTTTTTAAGGATTTGTCCATTAACAGGTAAAGATTCCGTTTTCCCTGCTAAATCTTGCAACATGAAAGTGGATGGACTTATGATTTCTGCAATTTGGAATGGTCCAAGCCACATGCGTTGGAAATATGTTTGCCTTTTTCTTCATGATCTTTATCCCATTTCAATACTAAATCTCCAATTTGAAAATCCTTTTTGGATACCATGTTTGAGTCAAAAGAAACCTTGACTAATGCCTGATGATGTGCATGGGTAATTTTGGCATGTTCTTGTTGCTCTTCTAGCTTAAGGATTTGCAATTGTCTTAGTTGCAAAGATGAAGAAGGAGTTTCTTCAATGAACTAAACTAAGGCTAAAGAAGGAATAGCTAGATGTGTTGGGAGAACCACTTCTTTCCCATAAACTAAATTAAAGGGAGAAGTGCCAATGGAAGCTTTTTGAGTTATTCGATCTGCCCAAAGAGCATACATCAAAGATTTGTACCAGTTTCTATGACTCTGATCAATAGTACATTTAATAATTCTGATCAAGTTTTTATTTGTTGATTCGGCCAATCTGTTCCCTTGCGGGTAATAATTGGTAGAATACTTAAGTTTAAAACCTTTCTTGAGTGCAAATTTAGTCATAGCATTGCCAAAAAAATATGATGCATTATCAAACATTAAAGCGGAAGGTAAGCCAAACCTGGTAATTATGTACTGATCTATGAAATCAATGATATTTTCAGAGTTGGTTGTTTTGAGAGGAACTGCTTCTACCCATTTAGTAAAATAATCGATAGCTGTAAGGATGTACTTATGCTGTTTGGAAGAGTGAGGAATGATCTCACCTATTATATCCAATCCTGATTGCTCAAATGGTTGGTCAATATTAACTGGTTGCAATGGCAATGATGGTTTCCTCTGTCTTCCAGCAGCAGTTTGACAAATCTGACATTTTATTACATAGCTATGTGCATCCTTGAATAAAGTTGGTCAGTAGTAACCCGCGCGAAAGATTTTGTATGCTGTTGCATCTCCTGCGCAATGTCCGCCTGTTGGTCCATCATGAAGTTCTTGCAACACTTTTTCAGCTTCAAATTTCTCAAGACATCGAAGAAGAACAGAATCATAATTCATCCTAAAGAGTACATCGTTTACAAGTTGAAATTGCTTAGCTTTCAATCTTAGGGATCTTTTCTTTGTATGGTTCAGATGTGAAGGAGCATACCCATTTTTTAAATAAAACATGATATCAACATATTTTGATTCAATATCGTTTAGGATTACCTCATACATTTGTACCTCATGATTGGAGGAAGGTATTTCTGATATATGTGATGCTCCAGCCAACATTCTACAAAAACCTTGACTTTTTACAATATTTGCTGGCTTAATCTCAGTGTCATATTCTTGTAGGGTTGTGACCCAATTTGCTCTCTTTTCACCCACATCTTTCTGTACCAACAGATTTCTTACTGCTGGAAATGGTACTATTATTTTTGTATGGGTCTCGAGAAGAAAGGGTCTAAAATGTTTGATCGCTTTTAAAATAGCATAAGCTTGTTTCTCAACATCAGAGTAGTTTAATTTGGCCCCTTGCAAGTTTGAATTGAAAAAGGCAATTGGGGCTTCTGATTTATCTTGATTAGCCTGTGTGAGTATTGCAGCATATGATTTTTCAGAGGCAAATGTATACAAAATGAAAGGATCAAAAAAGTTTGGAGTCACTAGGGATGGGGAGTTTATAATTGCTTGCTTAATTAGATTGAACGCTTCATGTTATTCTTGGTCCCATTTGAAGAGTGATTTTTTCTTGATCATTGCTTGTAACAGTGACACAATTCTTGAGAAGTCGGGGACAAACCTTTTAACAAAATTAATTTGACCAAGGAAGGACTGCATGGCTTTCTTGTTATGGGGTAAGGATATTTCAGAAATCTCCTTAATCCTATCTGGATCAATGTGGATTCCAGATTTAGACACTATAAACCTGAGAAGCTTTCCTTCACTTAATGCAAAAAAGGACTTTTTTGGATTAAGTGAGATCCCATACTTTTGATAGCGTTGAAAGATCTGCTTTAAATCTCTGAGGTGATTACTACGTTTTTTGGAATACACTGTTATATCGTCTAAGTAAATCACCACTGATTTATTCATTAGTACTTTAAATGTAATATCCATGGCCCTTTGAAATGTGGCGCCAACATTAATCAGTCCAAATGGCATCTTTTGATATGCATACGTGCCCCATTTGGTTCTGAACGTTGTCTTCAATTGATCATCCAGATGGACCAAAATTTGGTTATATCCCGAGAAACCATCTAAAAAGGACATCAAATCAGACCCAACAACTGATTGTAATATCTATTCCATAGGTGGTAATGGAAAATTGTCCTTTTGACAAGCTTTATTAAGATTTCAAAAATCAATACAAATTCAAATGTCTCCATTTTTCTTTCTAATCGGTACCAGATTGGAAACCCATCTAGAATGTCTAATAGGAAAGATAATTTTAGCTTTCAATAATTTATTCAGTTCAGACTTAATCTGACTTTCCATATTAGGATGGATTTTCCTCAGCTTTTGCTGGACTGGTTTCTTGTCAGAGGTCATCGGAATTGTATGTTGTATGATTAAAGTGTCATAGGTTTTAAGGTCATCGTAATTCCAAGAAAAGATGTTTTTATATTGCTTCAAAATTGGAATGAAGGCTGATTTTTCTTCCGGAGATAGATCAAGGCCTAAGTTGATATTTTGTGGCTTTATGTCAGTTCCTAGATTCACTAATTCATATCTCAGAGTTGAACTCTGAAGTTTTGAATTGGTGTACCTTTTGAATCTATCTTTCAAATCATATAGGTCTTCCAATTTGACTACAGATTTAGGTATAGCATTATTGGTGCTTTCTTGTTGTAACTGCTTGTCATGTTGGTCTTCATCAATTATCTGATTACTGTAAGAGCCTTCTGAAGTTAGAAAACTTACAATATCAGGGTCATCGTTAAAAACTCTCCAGTTGGTAACATTATCCGAGATGGAGGGTCTAAAGATCAATTCAATTGAGAATCTGTTTGGACTATAGTCTTCTGAGGGAATGAGCTTGGAAGCTACATTAGCCAGGAGGTCAGCACTAGCATTTTGGAGTCTGGGGATAGATGAAATATTAAATGCTATAAAGTGTGCAGTCAGGTCTTGTACTAACGATTGATAATGCTTTAAATGACCTGATAGACAATGTATAGAATTTCGTACCTACTTAATAACAATCTCAGAATCACCAAAGACTTGTAGATACTTGATATCAAGTCCGATTGCCTTGTATAACCCTTGCACTAGAGCTTCGTATTCTGTAGTGTTGTTTGTGCAATCAAACTCGAGTCTACAGGTTAGCATGGTCTTCTTTCCTTCTGGGCTAATTAATACACAACCTACTCCTGCTCCATCATTAGACTTAGATCCATCGAAAAATAATTTCCAAAACAAAGATTTATTTACAGGAGTATCTACAAAATTAATGCCTTTAGAACTATCCATTTGAGAAAAAATTTATATCTGAGACAAAACTAAATTTTCTAAGAAAGGTGAAGTATGAGCACTAAAATTCCCTAAGAAGGAGTCAACAAGATAATTCCCAATTATATTACTGTTGTACGCTATTGGTTCATTTTTTCCTTCTAAATCCGTTACTATGTACTTTTGGTGTTTTTCTCGTTCAGTCTTTATTTGATTAGGTTTACCATTGTAAGGGAGCCACATGTGTGACCAGTCGGTTGAAAAGTAACTGTTAGGCCCCTATACTACTAGTGTAACCCCTTATTGTTATTAGTACAACCCACTTATTATATTGATGTACCCATGTAGTGCCCATATTGTTACTATTGTGCCACATAGAAGCCCACTATTGTTACTGTTGTGCCCTACAATATTATTGTTATGTAGGCTTTGATTTTATTGGGACCACTTAGACTCCTATATATAGAAAGGAGGTATTTTCATTTGTATCATCCAAGAATTGTTCATTTATGTAATGTAAAGGAGGTTGCCCCCTCGAAGAGGCTGAATTCTAAGGCGTGGATCTCTCTTTTCTATCTTTTTGTGAGCTGGTTTCATAACATTTGGTATCAGAGCTTTGGATTCTAGGGTTTCGCTGCTCCAAACAGGTCATCGTGGCATTTTCGCTATAACTTTTTTCTGTGACGTTTCAGAAGTCGAAAAAAAACCCATTTGAGAATAAATCACGCTGAACCTTGGGTCTGAATTTCATATCTTTTCGCGTGATAGTTTCGGAGATATGATCTCCGGAAGTTGGTCTTTTTGTAGACTCCTGAATTACACTCAAAACAGGTGACCTGGGGAAAATCGTCATAACTTTCTTTCTGAGCATCGGATTGAAATTTTGTAAGAAGGTACAGAAAGAGGGTGGACTGTAGTTTTCGTTTATATATTTTTCAGAGTCAAAGGTTGAAACAGTGATACGTGGCACATCGTACAAGGTCGCTCTGCTGAACTAGTCTATAATCAAGTCATCTTGGGACATTGTGCATAACTCTTTCTTGGAGAATCCAATTTGGATGAGACTTGTGGCATTGGAAAGAGGACACAGAGGGCTACTACAGGTCACAATTTCAGAACTTAAATATCCAAAAGTACAAAGTTACAGTCGTTTGAAGGTCCAGCTCCTAAAATCAAGAAAAAGCAAGATGAGGAAGTTTGATGGCAAGGATCCGGTAAATTGGATACTTCAGATGGAGCAATATTTTGATCTACATGGTGTACAACCGTTACAAAAGGTATGTATTGCATCTTCATATTTGGAACCAGATCAATTTTTATGGTACAAAGGGCTTTGTTCTCATAAACAACTCGTTACGTGGTCAATTTTCACGGAGGAAATGATAGCACATTATGAGGATACAAAGAGCAACACCTTCTTTAGAGCAACACCACAACAATTGGAGAGAGTAAAAGGGCTTTGTGACATAGTGGAAAGAAAAATTATTGAAACCAGGAAGTGTACCCATCACAACTATAAATATGGAAGTGTTGTTTCTCCTAGCCTTCCACAACCTACAAGGGTTACACCACAACAATTGGAAGAAAAAAGAGAAAAAGGGCTTTGTTACAATTGTGATAGCAAATGCACTAAAGGTCATAAGTGTGCTGAGAAGAAATTATTTTACATAGAATATGAAGAGGAGGAAGAAAAGGATCATGAAACAACAAAAGAAGAAGATATATGCCAGGACCCCACCCCAGAGAAAGAAGAAATGAATCAGACCATATCTTGTAAAGCATTGGCAAGAATTACCACTCCTCAAACTCTCAAGATAGAAGGAAATATCAAGAAGAAAAAGGTGCAAGAAGTGAAAGATCGCATCGAGAAAGAAGAAATGAATCCAACCATATCTTGTAATTCATTGTTCGAAATTACCACTCCTCAAACTATCAAGATAGAAGGACATATAAAGAAGAAAAATGTTCAAGAAGTGAAAGATCACATCGAGCATCAAGAAATGAATCTGACCATATCTTGTAAAGGATTGGAAGAAATTACCACTCCTCAAACTCAAGAGATAGAAGGACATATCAAGAAGAAAAAGGTTCAAGCAGTGAAGGATCACATCGGGCATCAACAACAAGTTCTCCAACTTTTAAAGGATAACGCCACTTCGACGCAAAATCAAATGAAACAACAGGTAGATCAACATCATAGTGGAAAATGTTTTGATGTAGGCGATTGGGTATTTTTACGGCTACATCTAAAGCAAGCTATTTATGAGAAGGAAATGTTGGCAATACTACATGCACTTAAAAAATGGCGACCTTACCGAATGGGAAGACTCTTCAAGGATGAGGATGTGGAAGCATTGTTTTGTGCTATTTCTATTATCCATCCAGATTGGATAAACAAAGCAAGGGATGAATGCAAGAAGGACGAAGAAGTATGGCCATTTATTCAAAAGTTGCAAAAGATCCCAATTCAAACAATATTGCCAGAAATTGAAGAAGAAGGAAAAATCATATTGGAACTTGGAGCAGTCATAGAAACAAGAACCCAACAGCTACGAAATCGATCAATTTCAGAGTATCTCATCAAGTGGAAGAACTTAACCGCTGAACATTCCACATGGAAGGACAAGAATCTTATATAGAAGCATCAAGAACTACTCAAGCATTGAGGACAACGCTTTTTGAAGGAGAGGGGCATGTTAGGCCCCTATACTACTAGTGTAACCCCTTATTGTTATTAGTACAACCCACTTATCATATTGATGTACCCATGTAGTGCCCATATTGTTACTATTGTGCCACATAGAAGCCCACTATTGTTACTGTTGTGCCCTACAATATTATTGTTATGTAGGCTTTGATTTTATTGGGACCACTTAGACTCCTATATATAGAAAGGAGGTATTTTCATTTGTATCATCCAAGAATTGTTCATTTATGTAATTTAAAGGAGGTTGCCCCCTCGAAGAGGCTGAATTCTAAGGCGTGGATCTCTCTTTTCTATCTTTTTGTGAGCTGGTTTCATAACAGTAACCATGAAGCTTTTCAGACCAATCCCTGCTAAGAATTAAACCATAAAATTCAGGAATATCCACAACAATGATATCAATGACTTGACATACCTTTGGATTCGATGAAAGTCTTATGGTCACTTGATTGAGTTCGCCAATGACTTCAACTTGAGACCCATCCAGTTGCACTATGCATACTATAGAATTTTGAGGTTGGACGTTTAACTTTGCACAAATTGACCTTGGGAAAATATCAGATGAAGCACCAGAGTCTACCAAACAGTTATGCAAATTTTTATTGAAGATTTCAACAGTAAGGAGGAATGGAGGAGTATGGGATTTTGACCTTCCTCCAATTAAAGCAATGTCATTTTGGTGAACTTTATTTAATATACCAGTTGGAGGTTTCCCCATTTCATGTGTAGCTTGTGAAATTACAGCGGTAGGTAGACATGTAGTTCTTTCAAAAGTAGTTTCTGTTGATGCTTCAATTTACTCAGCTCATGAAAATTAATGTTGGCCCTAGTGTTCTTCATGTCTTCAACAATATTCTACTCCATTTCATCGGAGATGATAAGAGTTTTAGATGGAGTTGATGAATAAGATTGGACTGGGTTTTCTGAGTCGCTTTAGGTGATGATTTCTTACCTGCGACTTTATCTTTGGAAGCTGAGCTTGCGCTTCTCTGTTTAGAATTGGGATGTGGAGGATCGAGTTAATTTCTGTTTCTGGTATTGAATAGTAATGCATCTTGATCCTCTTCATCTTGAAGGATGAAGTCCCACATTCCATGTAATTCTACAACCTCTTCCTCTTCAGAATGTTCTTCATTGGAAACCTCTTCTTCTTCTCCTTCAGATTCTGCATTTGTTATAGCATTAGGAGGGTTTGGATCAGTTGAAGGATTCTTCCTGTAAGGCTTATAGGGTTTCTTAGAAGAAGTCTCTGCCACTTGTTTTTTAATATCAACCATTTCGTTAGACATGGTTTTTAAAACTTTCTGTAATCCCTCCAAGTCAAACGGCTCCTTTGATTACTTTTTCTTAGGGTCATCTCTAAAAGCAGCTTTCTTAGATTTCCTTCATCAACAACATTTTTCTTTTCTAAGGCTATGATGTGGTTTTCTACCGCTATCGCTTCTTTCATATTTTCAGCCAATGTTGGCTTGGCAGCCCTATCTACAAAGGTTTATATATTCGAAGGTAAGGTAGATATATACCATTCACTTCTAACTTCTTCGCTAGGCTTGGATGCGGTAGGGATTTTATTTAAGAGTTTATTGAATCGCGAGTTGAAATATTTGATAGGTTCTCTTGATTCAGTTTTGAGATTTGAGAGGTCATTGATCAATGTCGCTGTAGACCTATCATCACCGAACTTTGTCAAGAACTGCTCTTGGAAAATATTCCAACTAGTAATGGATCCTGATGGTAATGAAAAGTACCAGGATGCGACCGCTCCTTGTAGGGTATATGGGAAAACCCTGACAACAACGTCTTCTTGTGTAACTCCATTTAAGTTTATTGACAACATAAAATTCTTTATGTTCTCTTCTGCCAGTATGCCTGTATCTGGGTTAAACTTTAGCAACCATTTTTCGGGATGAGCGGGTAATTGACTTAAGGGTGTAGGCATTGTGACTACCCCCAGATTGTTCCATGGTCTTTGTGCCATTGTTGAGATACTAATAGAGGAAAGTGCAGGTTAAGTTACAAGTGGTTGGGAAGACGATACTGAAGTTCCAGTACCCCGTTGAACAACAATATGGAGTGGGGGAGTGGATGGTTGACTTTGCAAAGGATTAGATGAAATGGATGATGATGATGAAAGAGTCTCACTATCAGACCCTTCAAGTGTCTTCCTTGCTCTCTTCCTTTTTGGCAGAGGTAATTCAGTTGGTTCAATACCAAGTTTTTCACTCTGTAATCTGGTAAGAGGATGAGAAGGAATAAATTGCGAAGTCACACTACCTTGTGATATTTCAGATTTCTGCGGTGATATTGAAAATCCCTGAAGTTTTTGAATCAAAGACTGAAATTCAGGAGGTTCGATAGTGGGTTTATCTGAAATGTTCAGGTTTGCAGTAGTGGTTGTTGTTTTCTCAACTTCTCGCTTAAAGTTTAAAGACTCAGAATGCGATGGAGAAGTCGGGGGAGATGTTGAGGGCGATATACTCTCAGAATGGGTTTTGGATTTAACTTTACTAGCCATTCATAGTTCGGGCCCTCCTTCTAGCACCAAATATGTTGAAGCCTCGAAAATCGGGTCTACAACAAAGGGGATAACCACCCAGTCCCGACCTTGAAGCAGCTCCTTTTCCGTTTGGAATAGTGGCTCCGACTGGGGATAATGGGACCCGTTTCCCAATTTGTTTATGATGGTACACTAAGGGGATGATATTTTTCTCTTTTTAAGGGTTTATGGAGAGAATACTTTATTCTAAGTTTAATCTAATATGTGTAATTTTATTCTAATGAAGGAAAACATCTAATTTAAACTAACACTTTATTTATGCGATCTAGAATAATTTCCAACAACAATTGGTAATAAAAATCATCCAATTACTATGAGAAAAGAATATGTTAAAGATGATTGTTTTGTATAAGAAATTAGCCGAAACAATTATGATAAACACATCGCATAATAAGTCATTCATATACTTGACATAAAGGAATAGTTATCACCATATAAAAGTGCAAAAATTACCACTGAACATTCAGGTTTCCATATATAAACCACTGAAAATAATATATCACTTGGCACATAAGAAAAAAAGTATTAAGAGATAAAAGTACCATTGATAATAGGTCCTGCTCACGAGCTTCAGTGATCTAGATTTATCTTCAAATAATTCAACATCCACTAAGAGTATAGAAGTGCATTTCAGTAGCAGACAAACGCAGATAAAAATAAATCTCATTCCATTCATTTATCAAAACCTCCTCAGAGGGTGCAGAAGTGCATGTTCTGAAGAATTGTTTTTGACAAATTTCTGGATGCCTTTCTAAATGCATGAGAGGGTTTTAAATACTACTAACTAAAGACTAAAAATAGTTATTACAAAAATGTAGGAGAAGGTTTAAATGGCCGTCCTCATTCAAAGCAAAAATAAACTGAATTTAAAATAAAACTGTATCTATGATCAATTATGCATCTATTCCCTTAAGTTGCAAATGTCCAGCATTGGTTTCAGGAGTTTCGGTTGACTAACCTCAGATTTCAATTGACCCGCAAAAACAGAATCAACAAGTACTGGAGCTATCTTCTCGGCGGAGATTGTGAGGCACTTCAGAGTCATACACTGACTGTGTGGTTTTACCAAATGCTGCCAATAAGTGTCCCAATTTAACTTGGTTATCCGCTTAATTGACTATGCTTTTTCTTCTACTATCTGTTTCCACCTTGTTTGTAATTGTTGTGCTTTTGGAAGGGATCCTGGAGTGGTTTCTGATATTAGATTGGCTCTATGCAGATTTTCATTGATACAGTCAATGATATTGTTTGTTGTTGTCGCTGCTTCCTCCACTGCTTGTTCTGCTTCTTTGATATGTTTATCCCATTTATAAAATATAATTTCTTTGTGGGATTCATCTTTCTTGGGCATTCCTGCTTTCTTTCCTTCTTCTGATTCCTGCCAACTCAAAAAGTCAGACAATTTCTTATAAATCAAGTCATAATCAAGTCGTAAGTCTACGACTTGATTTGTAATATTGTCTCTTTTCTCACAGAGAGAATTCCATTGCGATATTATTTGGCAAAGCATTTATTACTGTTGCAAGAGTTGGTCGTTCAAGGCAAGGGCTTCTGTGACAAATTCTTCAATTTTAGGGTCATTCTTGTGCAGCTCTATTGTGGCCTGTAACTGCTGTTATTTTCTGGCCAGACTGTCTTGATAACCCAGTTGCATTTGTTGGAAGTCTTGTTGCAACTTTGCCAATTTCTCCTCTGCTTCTCAGGTGACGCTGGCTTGCTGTAGCTATTGTTGCAAAAATAGGATTTTATCCTCTCTATCTTTAAGTAAAATTTGAACTTCAGATTCTTTATCAATTGTAGCAGAAGCATAAGCTCCTGCGATTTGAGAGAGTCTAGTCAGGTTCTCTGATGGATCAATAGTTGGGTCTTGCCAAAGGATGTCCAAAGGCTTCGCTTTTGGTGAGAGCACACTGTCTATTTTCCAGTTCTTTCTCTATATCTTGACAACAAATTTGTGTTGGGGACTGTAAAACACATCTAGAGAAGGGATCTCCTCTATTTTCAGTATAATTTCAGATGAAGGAGCTACAGGAATGTGCTTTGTTTCCGAAGTATTAACAACCCCTTCAATTATAATTTTTGTGGTTGTCAGTACTTGATTCCTTGATGTTTGTATGTTCTGATCCTCTATGCTAATCATCTCATTGAAGTTTTCCCATTCCTTCTCCATATCTACTATTAATGGCTTTGTTGGCTTTGTGAGGGCAGTGGGAATCTCAACCTGTTTTGAAGGCAAAACTTGCTGCTTGGGATTTTCCTTGGACTGGGATGTATCTTTGACTGATCCTTCGCTTTTTCTATGTTTGCTCCCCGACTGTTTTTATCTTTCAGCCGATTCTCTTTCAGACTTTGATTTATATTTTTCTTGTCCCGAGCACTTATGCTAATGCTAGGAGTGGGCTCCCTTATTGGTTCTATACGCATTTTGTCCAATGGGACATTTACCAATCTTCATTCTTTGTAGAGATTAAATTCATGTAGTTCTGCTGGAGTAAACTAAATTTGGGCCATATGTAAAATTTCTCTGAGTGAGATTTTCTGCTGAAAAACATCATGGAAGAGATCATCCTCTTTAGTGAACACTTTAATTTTGACTATCGTCGTGAAATTATTTATAACATAAAAGGGATCAAATTGTCTCCCTAGGAACTTAGGTAGCCGTAGACACAGAATTTTATCTACTTCCCTGAAAGCATGACCTAAATCGAACAATTCAAAATCCCCACAGACCATAGGGAATTGCGCCAAATGGCCTTCTTATCCTTGAGTTCCCTGGTCATCCCCCCAACACCATAGGTTTGGTAGGCTATCTCTCGGGCCATAAGTTTGTCAAGAACATACAAAGGAAGCACATGAGGTGAGGCAATGCTCCCAAATACCCTAATGTAGCTGAATAATTCTTCCCCAAACCACCTTCCCATAGGTAGAATGTCAATTTCGGCTTCTAGGGAGAATCTTCGGGCGTCTGTGTTATATAACAACTTATGAATGGGTAGCATTATTCCATGATAGATTTTATAGAAATGTGGGATGAAATTAGATTCCCACAACTCTTTATGGTAGACTTGAATAGGTAGCGGGTTCTGTACTATCCATTTCCATCCCATAATGGGAAAATCATATACAAAACAAATAGCATCCATGATGTAGGCAGCTAGAAAGAAGGGAGGGTAAAACCTCTGAGAAAAACTTCTTTTAGTTCGATAATTTAGAATGGCAGAAGCTAAATTATCAGACAATATCTGGGCCCAATCCATTATGGTGGCATTGGTGGCCGCATCTAATAAAGGTAACCACTCAGACAAAAACTTATTGATATCAGGCTTTCCGAATAGTCTACACAACATTGCAACAACAAAACAATAGGGAGAAGAGAGAGGTTCGGTGGCGTACATACCATTTTTATCTTTATTTAATGTCTCCTCCTTTACTGACCAATTTTTAGTGCAATCTGCCAAATCTTCGTTCTCTTTGGCGAATTTTTCCACGAATTGTTTGTTATAGCTAGCCTGAGGCTCTGGCAAGTGATACATGTGCCTTAAATTTTGTGGGGTAAATGACCCCATGACTTCCTGGTTTTGCGTCTTGAATTGCTTGTCGGATATATCAGCATGGTCTATCACCCATTTTACCATATCCGTGTAGGGAAGTATCTTCAGCCTTGCTGCAATATGATGCAGAAACGAGCATGCAAGCTCTGTTAAGGATGCTTCGGATGACCCATGACCATCTGCCGTAACTATAACCTCCATGATTCTCATTTTTTCTTCTTCCAAGCAGTTGATACATGCCTTCCCAAGTAGATATTCTTGCTTCTCTGGTACAAGTGGTATCCGTGAATAGTGGAGTCATCTCTGATTTTTCAGATACCGGAGCTTTTCCTTTCTTTCCCAATACATTCTGCGTACCGCTCCTGTAATTCACAAGTAGAGAACGAAAACACAATAAGGAAGATAACGAATAATTATCAATAATAAGGTGATGAGAAAGCCTTTAATTTTAAAATCATATCAAAGATATCACCTTGCGTGAGATAGTCCTTTTGACCAGATCTAAATTATTTCTCATAAATAACTATCAATGGACCATTAAGCTGACATTAATGTCCATAACTCAGCATCGAATGATGGGAAATACTTTATCGAACTGTGAGCCCTTAGATCTGCGATGAAGCGATTTTGCGATTTGCTTTGCAATATCACAGATCGCAATATCGCAAAACCTATTTTCGTTATAAGTGTTCTGTTTCATTGTGGAATTGCGAGATGCGATTTCCGAGAGGCTTTATCGCATTTCGTAATTTCTCGAAGTTTGCATTAAGGAGTTGTAATATATGGAATTTGTGATATGCGATGAGTTTGTGGGGTATGCGATCTCGCTTCATCGCTTTTTCGCATTTTCGAGAGTCTCTTTGAAACGTATGCCCGTCGTTACTTTTTTGCGATGCGATGTTTATTATTAAGAGAACGAGCTTATTAAGACTTATCCTAATACTCAAGACTTTGCATTTGCGAATGTTTTCCTTGCTTTTATGACTATATTGTGTTCTTTATAGAGAAGCTTAATACTTTATAACTTTATGCACATAAAGCAAGGAAAGGTAGGAATCTTAATTTTTTGAAAGTCTTGTTTTAATATCATATTTTATTAAAAGTAAATGTTAAATGCTTGAGTTTTTATTTTTGAGGATGGTCCCCATTTTTAATGTTATGGTGAAAACTTAAAAAAGGGGGGTTGTTGATGGCTGCAACAGGACCATAGAAGACAAGTTTCCAAATCTTTTGGATGAGCAAAGGTAGATAATTCATATTGGATGATGCAAAAGCCCATCTCATTGACCTAGAGACACAAAGGTCTAAGATCCTTAAAGAGCGCGATGAAACTTGGCGACTTAGGAGTCGAGCTATATGGTTAAATGCCGAAGATTAAAATATCAATTTTTTTCATAATTTTGCAAAGGGGAGAAGGGCCAACAACACTATTTGGAAAATGCCCACTGAAGATGGTCATTTGGCCTCCTCCTTTCACCAATTGGCCCACCTTGGGAATACTCACTTTCAACAATTGTTCAAGGCCCCACCTTGTGCAACCATAGCAGAAATAGTTTGGAGAGCTGGGCTATTCCCTCATTATGTTGACCAAGAGGAATTTGATGACCTGATCAAACCTGTCTCCATGGAAGAATTGGAGAGCACAATTAAATGGTTCAAAAAAGATAAGAGCCCTGGCCCGGATGGGTGGACTATTGAATTTTATATTGTTTTCTTCGACACCATTGGATAGGATCTACTCAATTTTGTGGAGGAATGCAGACCTACTAGTTGTATGTATGAGGCCATCAACTCCACTTTTATATCTCTTATCCCCAAAGTGGACTCTCCCAGTTCCTTCAATGATTTTCGGCCCATCTCCCTCTGTAACTGCCTCTACAAAATCATTGCCAAGATTATCACCAATCGCCTTAAGCCCATCCTATCCAACCATATCCTGCCTGAGAAATTTTATTTCTTACATAATCAACAAATTCATGAAGCTATAGGCACTACTTAGGAGGTCCTCCATTCCATCTAGATGAAGCAGCTCAAAGGGGCCATCCTCAAAATTTATCTATCCAAGGCCTTTGATCGGGTCAGTTGGCTATACATTAGAATGTTTCTTACACTTTTGGGCTTTACATTATCCTTCATCACCTGGATCATGAGATTTATCACAACAACTTCATTCAATGTCCTTATTAATGGCTCTGCCTCCTATTTCTTTCATGTAGAGCGTGGGCTCAGGCAATGCTATCCATTATCCCCTTTCCTTTTTCTCCTAGTTATGGAAGGACTCAACAGACTTATTCATCAGGCCAGAAGGGAGGGGCATATACTTGGTATGAAGATCACTGAGAATTGTACTGTCACCCAGCTTCTATTTATGGATGATGTGCTTAATTTTATGAATTGTAGTATCCGAGACTCCTCTGTTTTCCATGATATTATGTTGCTTTTTTCAACTGCTACAAGTATGAAAGCTAATGGGGTGAAATCTACTATCACCTTCTCAGCTTGCTCTCCACAGGAAATGCAGATTGCCACTCATAAATTTCCATTTCAAATATTACAATTGGAGGCAGGCCTCAAATACCTTGGCTTCCGAATAAAACCACATTGTTACAAAATAGCGGATTGGACATGGCTGGTGTCCAAGGTCGAGAAGATACTTCTCAACTGGAACCATAGGTTTCTATCGACAACAGGGTGACTAGTTCTCATCAAATCAGTTTTGGAGGCAACACCAGTGTATTGGATGTCATTGGCTTGGATTCCAAAAGGTATCCTCTCTCAGATACAAAAATTATGTTGCAGATTCCTTTGGAATAGACACAAGGAAGGGAGACCCTTTGCTTGGGTGGGATGGGCCCAAATTGCACTACCAAAAAAGTGGGGTGGCTGGGGATTAAAAGATCTACCATCTTTTGCTCATTCTCTAGCTATTAAGATGGGATGACAAATCCTTACCTCTCATAGTCTATGGACAAAGGTGGTGCATTAAAAATATATTTGGCCCTTACAGATGATGGATTGGATTTGACTCCCAACTTGGCACAAATTTGGTATTTCTTCAATTTGGTGAGCTATCCTTCATGCTCTCCCCACCATCAGGAATGGTCTTGTATGGCGCATTAGAGATGGTCAATCAGTGTGGATCCACATAGACCCGTGGATAGGTTGTGGTAATATGCACCGACTCCCACCCGATCTCATACAATTCCTCAAGCAAAATGACATACACAGGCTCGTAACCATAGTTGATATGGAGAATACTACCATATTCACTCAAGCATGGAAATTGGTAAGGTTGTTAGGTATCCCTGAACAATGGCACCAATCATGGGTTGATTACATAAATGTTCTAATAGAATCTCATGTGCGCATCAAGGAGGGTGCCGATGAACTCATCTAGGCACATGCTGGTCATGGAAAATATACACCTAAAGAAGGATATCCCATCATCCACGCCTCACTCATTGCACATGCACTCATTGATTGGTGGTGGTCTATGGAAGCTCAAAGCCCCTCCTCGCACCAGGCTACTAATGTGGAACATATTAAAGAACAAAACGCCCACTGGGAGAAACCTGAAGCATATGTCATTTCACAACCCTTCTTGGTGCGTTTTATGCAAACAGGCTGAGGAAACAAATGACCATCTTTTTATTCACTATCCCACGATGATTGATTTATGGTCACAGGTTCTCACTTCCCTCTCCATTACTGCTCGATGGATAGGCAATTCTACTATGGAAGCATGGAATCACTGGAGGGCGGGGACTTCAAACCAAAAACATCATTGTTTACCCTTGATCATTTGCTGGACCATATGGCTGAATCAGAATGGATTTATTTTCAGGGACAAAGCTATTTCTTGGTTGTATCCTAAATTCCTTTCATGAAATACTAGAAGATGACAACACACCTACTGTCTGGGCAGTGACCACAGAAGTTATAAATCGCAATATGTCATGGTCCTTTTTTGATGGTGCTACATAGGAACATGGATTCCGGGGGGGGTATTCTATTACACCATATTGAAAACCATATTTATCGCATTTAAATGGGTCTGGGGACTAGCACTAATAATTTTTCCGAGCTTATCACACTTCGTCACCTTCTCCATTTTGAACATGCTCATGATTGCAAACATCTACATATTTTTGGGGATTCAAAAATAATTATTAACTGGTTCAACAATGCATATACATGTCATATGCATACTCTTAGAAATATATTGGATGAAGTCATGTTATTTAAATCCCAATTTGAATATATTTCTTGTCAACATATTTACAGGGAGAGTAATCAGGCTATCGACAAACTTTCCAAGGCGGCCACGATCCAGCCAGGGGAATATGGCTCATAAAGGAACAACAGGGTGATGAACACTTCCAGTACTATCACCGGCCGTACATAGATCAGAACTACCTGAGGGCCAACAACCCTAATTTTTGTAGTATATTTTTTGCTTTTTCTATATAGTACATGACATATACATACCTGTATATAACTTTCATCTAACCAGTTTATAGTACATCCTACATGGGCAATTTTTTATGAACTATTTTTTGATGGCTACCGCCCAACATATGCATATGCCGCACATGCATCTACAACATGTAATTTTCTTTCGCTAATATAAAATTGTGATTTTTCCCCAGGGAAAAAAAAAGAGTAACTCAAATTAATTGAAATAGATTGCTGAAAATTACCAATCAATCATACTGAACTAAACTCAAGCTTTCTCAACTGTTAGCTGAGTGTGGTTGAAGTTCCACTTCCACAACTTGACCTCCACTAGTTCTTTTGACAATCATAATTGGTTAAACTAACAATAACTCAAATTAACTGAAATTGATTGCTACAAATTAGTAATCAATCATACTGTATTGAACTCAAGATTTCCCAACTCGAATTAAATAAGTTAACTGAGTGACAAGTGCCATGTCACCTTAGCTAACTACCTCTAAGATTTCTACTAAAATAGAAATTCAAATTTTCTCTAGTTTGACCAAGGCAAATTCAAACTGATATTTTCTTGCTACATTTTCAACACTCCCTCTCAGAAAGAAAGGGATTATCAGCCACCCCTATCCTGTACTTGTGGAACTCAAACTTCCCTCTTGACAACGGCTTTGTCAAAATATCAACATCCTGTTCCTTTGTCGAAATATACTGCAACAACATAATACGCCTTTGTACACAATCCCGTAGATGGTAATATTGGATATCAATATGCTTCGATTGATCATGAAAAATAGGATTTTCCGAGAGTTTGATACAAATATGATTATTAGAGTAAATCACAGTAGGATCCATCATCTGACCAAATAAGCCAACAAGTATCTTGCTCATCTAGATCACCTCACATGCTTCTTGACTTGCAACCATGTATTCTGCTTCTGCTGAGTTGAGTGCCACAGATATTTTCTTCTTGCTGTACCAAGAAACCGTTGTGGAACCAACACTAAAAATTCCACTTGATGTACTATTTTGGTCTAATGGACTTCCCGCCTAATCTTCATATGTGAAGCCACACAACTTTAGTCCCTCTATCCATCTGTACCAAAGTCTAAATTGGGTAGCACCTCTGAGGTACCATAGAACATGCTTAGCTTCCCTCCAAAACAATTTGGTTGGCCTAACCATAACTTGGCTCAGCTGGTTGACTGCAAATAAAATTTATGGTCATGTCTTCACAAGATACATGAGTGAGCCCACCAAATGTCAGTAAAACATCACATCCACTTCCTCACCTAAAGTGGCATCCTCTTTCCTCCAGTTGGTTGCTAGAGGAGTCTCCACGCGTTTGCACCTGTACATGCAGAACCTCTGAAGTATCTGTCATATTTTCCTTGAGAGACAAACAGTTCCCCACCACCTTGCCATACTTCCAATTCGAGGAAGTAGTGCATGATACCAATGTCCTTTATCTCAAAATCTCTTGCAAGGTCCTCCTTGAAAGATCTGATAAAATTCTCATCACCAGTCAAGATCAAGTCATCAACATATAAAATAATAATCAACAATTTACCTTCTACCAAAATATCATAGAGGTTTACGTCTACTTCACTTTTGGTGAATCCCAACCCGGTGAGTGTACCAAGCATGAGGTGCTTTCTTGAGACCATACAATGCTCGCTTGATTCTACACACTTGAGACTCTCGATCAAATGTTTCGAAGCCTTATGGTTTCTTGATATACACATCCTACTTAATAAATCCATTGAGGAATTTTGTTTTCACATCCATTTGATGTATCTTCCACCCCATTCGTGCATCTAGAGAAATGATTAATCGAATGAATGAGTACCTTGCTACAGGAGAAAAGGTCTCCTCATAGTCAATACCCTCAACCTGAGAGTTCCCCTTGGCCAAAAATATGGCCTTGTACTTTACTATGCTTCCATCTTCTTCATGCTTCATCTTGAAGATCCATCTCAAACCCACAACTAATTTGTTTACTGGTCTTGGGACCACTTCCAAAACACTATTTTTTTTATTATATAATTGACTCATACTTATCCACCATTGCATCAACCGATACTGGTTTCTCTACTTCTTCCTCGAAAGAGGATGACTCAGTCTCTACAAGCTCATTCATTAGAGCTAGGTAGTCAGTGTACCAATCTGGTTACCTTCTCTGCCTGCGTTGATTTGAAGGAGCAACCAGATTCTCCCTCAAATCCTACACAAGTCTCTCAACTTCTATGGTTCTCTTCCTACCTTCTCTAGATGGTTATAATCAAGTGGCTGTCTCCACTCTCTATTCCTCAACTTGTGGCCGCTCCACAACATCCTTAGGCTCCTCCTTTAGAGCTAAAATATCCTCCTATGGTGGGATCTGAAGCTCCCTCTCAAGAGAGTACTGCATGGATTTGTTTTCATCAAATTTGATATCCCTTCATACAACTGTCATTTTGAGGGATAACAAGTGCACACGATAGTTGTGGGGAGTTTTTCTCTAACTCATAAATACCCCCAACTTAGCTGTTGACTCTAGCTTCTTCCTTGATTATTTAGAGACATGGAAGTAAATAAAAGCTCCAAAAATCCTAAAGTGCAACACATCATGCTTCCTCCCTAAGAATGCCTCCTCTGGTGTGATCATTCCAAGAATCTAATGAGGACTCCTATTCTGCAAATAGACTATTGTGTTGCATGCTTCAGCCCACAAGTGCAGAGGTAGTATTTAGTCATGCAAGAACGCCTTTGCTGCTCCCACAATGCTACGATTATTCCTCTCAGCCACTCCATTCTATTGTGGGTTGTGGGGTGTTGTCAACTCTCGTCAAACACCTTCTTTTGCAAAAACCATTTTAAACTCATTTGACACATACTCATCTTTGTTATCACTCCTGAGAGCCTTCACCTTCTTTCCCTTTTCTTTCTCCATAAGTGCGTTGAATTCTAAGAGGTTGGAGAAAGTATCATCCTTCTTTTTCATGAAGAAGATCCAACACTTCCGCAAGAAGTGATCAATAAAGATGAAAAAATATTTGTGCCTAGCAGTGGAGGCTGTCGAGAAAGGTCCACAGACATCAGAGTGGATCCTTTCAAGGACTGCATGTGCTCTACTGTCTCGATCATGGAAAGTGGCTTTTGTGTACTTCCCCAAGGTACACCCTTTGCATGTATCCTACTGTTCTAGTGATCCTTTGGGGAGGACTATGGTAATCTGTTGCATGATCTTCAAAGTGCCATGATGAAAATGGCCAAGTCTTCTATGCCAAATTTCACCGGCATCGCAACTTTGCACCTTCTCCACCTTTGTGCTCAATGCAACACAATCCTCCACATCTAGCTTGTAGAGGTTCTTCACACAAACCTCGACCCGCTTTACCTAACCCGTGGATATGTGTCTTAGGAATTCCTTCCCTTTGCTGAAGATCACATCATAACCACGGTCTTCCAAAACTCCAATGGAGACACAATTCTTCTTTAGACCTGAAAAGAACATCACATCATTAAGCTTGAGAGGGGAGCTCGACTCCCTATGAAAGGTGATTGTACCAATCCCAGTCGCACTGAACCATCCATCATCTCCCATATCTAGTTGCATATGGAGATCCTTCTCCTCCAAATCACTGAAAAAATCTCTATTCCCCATCATATGGATCGAGGCACCGCTATCTAGGTACCACAAGCTTCCCATCACTATGTTGGCCATGCATGCAATGAGGGTAAAGTCAAGCTCAAACTATGAATCCAAAGCTTCACTTGCTTATCCTCCTGAGGTCTTCTTTCTTTTCTTCTCATGTGGACACTACGCAGTATAGTTCCCGAATTCATGACAATGAAAGCACTTGATTATGGACAAGCCTTTCTTCTTTCCCTCTTGACTAGATTCTACTTTGGATTGGCATTTCTTCCCTTTCCCTTTCTTTTCCTTTCTGTCCAAGGCACAATTTTCCTCATGCTCGCCCTTGGATGAAGTCCCGTCTTTGGTATTCCACCTTATTTCCTCCTATACCAAATAAAACCATAAGTGTTCCCAATTTGGTATTTTCTCCCTACTGTTCAACGAATATTGGTAGTTGTGCTAGATCTTGGGAAGGCCTAGAAGGAATAGGCTTACCAAATCATCCTATGCTATAGTAACACCAACTTGACCAAGTTCATCACGACATTGTGTGAACCTTCTCAAGTACCGTGGAATGGTCTTGTTCCTCTGCATCTTGATATTTCAAAGTTTGTCGTTGAGCGCCAACTTCATGTGGTCATTAATTTTTTAGAACGGATCTGGAAATTCTTGGCACATTGCATACATAGTCTCTTTCTCATGGATATTTGAGACAATATGGTCTCATACTCCCTTCAATATGATTCTCCTCACCTTGGCTACACACTTATTCCATTATGCTAGATCCTTAGCATCAAATGTTGTTGGTTTCAGAATATCATTATCAATGAATTCCTTCAACCCAATATCTTTGAGCACTGCCTCCATGCAATCCTTCCATGCAACATAATTCAAGCTTTCCTTAGGGCCATACTCGAGCCTTATTCCATCGAAATCCATCTTATTAGTCCTGAAGTAAACTTGCAACGCTTATCTTCAACTTTGAATCTAATGTAATGACACTTCAAAATATCTTCTCTACAGTGATTCCAAATCTGATACCATGTAGAAATTAATGTGTAGATTCGAAACTGCTCATGAAATTTACTAAATCATAAGACTTGAAGCAACTCTACTGATTTGTAGAAGTTAATTCACCATATATAACACAAATCATATACATGAAAAAGGAAACATCACACATGCACAAAGATTTATCTAGGGAAGAGAAATTGCTCAAAACCCCTTACTATATATATTGCTTTAATCATAGAATATAGATGAAATACATATGCTTTTTCAAGCTTGAGCACACCTTGCAAGTGTATAGTCTATCCCTCTGTCTGACTGACTAGCTTTGGACAACACTTAGCCAATTTTCAAGCCCTACAAACTCCTATTTCCTTGTGTTGTTCCTTTGGGAAATTCCCCCCTATTATTTAGGAATTTCCCACTAGTGAATTGCGTAATTCCCTTAGGTCCTTCCTCTAACTACATGCACCACCTGTACACATTGGAATATGCTACAACTGATAGTACATTGCCTTGGAATATCCATCTCAACTGGGTAACTCGAATTCTCTGCATGTAATAATTATTTTGGGCTAATTGATTATTTAAATGGTTGATCACTGAGTGTGGTTGAAGTTCCACTTCCACAACTTGACCTCCAATAGTTCTTCTGATAGTTAGAACTAGTTAAACTGACAATAACTCAAATTAACTGACATAGATTGCTACAAATTAGTAATCAATCATACTGAGTTGAACTCAAGCTTCCATTAATTGAGTTAACTAAGTGACAAGTGCCATGTCACCTCAGTTAACTGCCTCCAATATTTATGCTGAAATAGAAATTTGAATTTTCTCTAGTTTGACTAACGCAAAGTCAAACTGATATTTTCTTGCTGCATTTTCGACAATCCTAGATGTGCACTGTGAAAATATTTTTGTTTTCTTCCCTTCACTAGTTAGTGTCTTTGCCATTATAGTTTCCTCCTACATTGCAAAATTTCATGCTTGTAAAATAGTCACCACATGAGTCTTAGTAAATAAATGTTCAATGTCTCATAACATTTTTTGCAAGCACTTTTGTTATCTATTTTTTTTGACATTTTTTTTTTAGTATAAGTATTTTGTGTTAGGCTTATAATATATTATTGTATATAATTAATACATAACTACTGGTAATCACAAAGAGGGAAAGTTAATCCTTTAAGAGACTCTTTGAATATTCAAAAAATACCCAACAAAAGATTCATCATATGAAGCGTTAAGATTAAAGAATAACGTTAGTGAATTTATATATCAATTGTCTATCAATGATGCAATTTAAATCATTAACATTAATCCAAATTACGATAAAAGGCATTGGAATTTCTCCAGTGCATTGCCCCACCATATTTTGAGTCTTGCTTTGCTTCATCACTACTACTACTAACTTCACTACTTGTGTCTCTATAATCACCATCACTTGCATCACTCTCCTCACCAAGGCACCTGAAAAAAATGTAGAGCATGATCATGATTCAATTGAGCCAACACCAATCACGTCTCCAAATGTTAAAAAATATTTTAATAATATTGCTTCAATGAAAGACATGTACATTAACATTGAATTGTGACATGAATAATCTTATCTCAGATATGACACTACTAAAATAGAAAGCCACCTAAAAATGTAGTATTTTCATGGTCTGGAGCAACATTAGAGAAGAATTGTTTGCAAAGATATATTTCACCAAAAAAAATTAAACATCAAGAGCTAATTTGTTAAACAACAGGAGCTATGATGTATATTATGCCTTATTTACCATATTATTATTATACAAAATAATTTAGCTATGGTCATATTTACAAAATACTAGGGAACCTTCCTTTGACATGAGTAGTTATGAGAATAACTGGTGAATTGGATAATCTACCTGGTGATCTGAATTTAAACAAGAACAAAAAAAATTATAGATATAACCATACATAAAAAGATGTAGCAAAAATAAAACTTCATTTCATTAATATAAAAGAACTGAAATATGCTTACATACATAACAGAAATAAATTATCTCAGGTGATGGTAGCTTATCTCCGAGAAGAGATGTGGCGGCTACATGCCTATGAATTGTGTTACAATGAGGCTTGAAGGCCTATTTATTATTGAGAAACAATGGAAAACCCTAAACATCCAAAAAACTAACCCTAGGAGATGAAACACCAAACTATGGGCCCCGTTGGGGTAAATTGGTACATCAACTTTTCGGGGTCATAACTTTGGCATACGATCTCCATTTGACGCACACGATACCTCCTTAGAAATATCTATCCAAGGAATACAACTATTGATAGAAAATATTGAGTTGAACATTCATATTAGCCATCAGATATTTTCTAGAAAAAATGTCGTCTAGGGCCTCAAAACGGCTCCGGAAGTTCAGGACCCAAAAAACTGCCAAAAATATTAAACTATGCTACAATTAAGGAAACTGAAAAAGTGAAGGAAATAATGGTGGGGGTCCCAGTGGAATAGGCAGGTGGCCACCAATATCCACTTGGATCATTCCTACCCCCTTAGGCAACAATGGCCCCCATTGCATTTAGTTCCTCCATGTGATGAGGAAACTTCTACTAAACATGGTCCCTGGTGAGCCACTTGCCCTGGTGAAGGAGTTGACCTTCTTTGACAACTAGATATATTTGGATCCTTTGCTGTCAGGTGTTCTTGATCTGTGTTTCCATAATATGATCACTTGTGGCTTGTTCCATGCAATCTGAGTTTAACTATGTTGGTGTGATTTATTTTGCAATGTCAGATGTGTCCAACAATGGTGGGAAGTAGGGCCGAAGGTGGTCCACATTGAAAATTGGGTGCGGACCAAGGAATGGTGGAATAATGAGCTTGAAGGCATTGTCCCCTACTACCTTGGTGATGGTGTATGGCACATATCAGAGCGGGAGAAGCTTGTAGTGGGGCCCAGCGAGGCACTCCTTCTGTAAATGTAGCCAAGTTTTGCCACCCACTTGGAACTTGTGTGGCACCCGATGTTGACCATGCCACTACTTGTACTTAGTATTGGATCTGTCCAATATGTCATGGACCTATTGACGAATGTGCTCAATGAAGTTGTTTTCCTTGTTGACTTTGGATCAGACATGAGTCGAATCTATGTGAGTAGCTACAAATGTATGGCCACATCAATGGGACATAGTGGCTGGAATCCCAAGCCCACCTGAAAGGGTTGTGGCCAGTTGAGCTATGTAGAGCACGGTTATAGCCGTGTTGGACATAGTGAAGGATCTCATCCCATGTGTGTGGATGCTTTGAGTTGTACCTGCGCAGAATGTGTATGATCATCCTGCTGACGACCTCTGTCTGGCCGTCAGTTTGGGGATGGAAAGTTGTGGAGTTAGTGAGCTTGGTGTCCAACATCGACCAGAGACTGGACCAAAATGTATTGAGGAACTTGTTGTGCCGATATGATAAGATAGACTGTGGAATCCCAAAGTGTACCCACACTCGTTCAAAGAAGAGTTTAGCAGTGGCTTCTGCTATGATATTCTTCTTGCAGGTCGCCATAATGGCCATCTTTGAGAATCTATCAACAACCACAAAAACATAGCCATTTCCATGCTTAGTAGAAGGAAGGTCTGACATGTAATCCATGGAGATGGATTCCCAAGATCGATCAGCGGTAGAAAATGGAGTATAGAGGCCTTGCTTTTTGATGATCGAGTTTGAAATGGCGCAGGCAGTGCAGGATCTGATGTACTTCCTGACATCCTATCAAAAATTCAACCAATAGAAATAATTTTGTAGTACTGCCATCGTTTTCTCAACCCTGAAATGTCCAATGACCCGACTGTAGTGCGCTTCCCAAATCATCTTGGCACGCTTGCTTTAAGGAACACAAAGATGTCCCAAGTGGCATAACAGTGCATCCTAGAGGTGATAATCTAGAACTTGTTGACCCTCCAAGGGCGTCTGGTATGTGTCACCAAATTCTGGGTCGCTTTTGTAGAGAAGTGGCCAATTAGAAGTCTCGTGCTCACAAGAGTCAAGCATGGTGTTTAACACCATGATCGGTGGTTGGCTGAGGCAATCTACAACATTATTGGTGCTTCCCTTATCATACTTGATATTCAAATGGAATTGTTGTAGGTATGTGGACCACTTCTGATGGCGATCATTCTACAACTTCCCTTGTGTCTATATGAACTACAGGGGTTAGTGGTCTGTGTGGATGACGGTTTCCTTCCCCAAAATGTAATTCTTCTATTTTCGGCAGACTTGCACAATGGAATACATCTCTTTTTCATAAGTGGGATACTTTCGGACTGTGTTTGAAAGTGTCTCACTGTGTTGAGTAAGGACTACCCCAATAACATAGTTAGAGGCATTTGTCTCAATCTCAAATGGTTGCTACAAATCTGGTAATGTGAGCACTGGTGCAGAGCAGAGGAGATGTTTCAACTTTGTGAACCCCTTATGTTGAGATTCAAACCAAAATAATTTTTCTTTCACTCCTCCCTTGGTGACTTGATTCGAGGACCAAGTGACATGAGAGAACCCCAACACGAATCTACGGTACAAATTGGGAAGACCCAAAAAGCTACGGAGCTCTGTCAGAGTGGTTGGGGATGGCCAATCCTGAATGACTTGGATCTTGGCTGGATCAACATCCACCCCTCGTTCATCAATAATTTATCCTAGACACTGAACCTAGGACATTTCAAAAGTGCATTTCTCCAAATTGGCAAACAACTTGTGTTGTTGTAGTGTTTAGAGAACCTGTCGGATGTGGTGGAGGTGCTCTTCCCAACTTTGGCTGAAGATAAGGATGTCATCCAAGTATACCACTACAAATGAATTTGTGAATGGTCGCAATATGTCATCCATCATCCTCATGAAGGTTGCAGGAGCATTTTTCAACCCGAAAGGCATAACCAACCATTCGAAAAGGCACTCCTTGACTTTGAAGGAAGTTTTCGACACATTGGAGGGTTCGATTGGTACTTGGTGATATTCAAACTTCAAGTTGATCTTGTTGAAATATTTTTCCCTCTTGAGTTGGTCTAGAAGGTCATTAATCCATGGGATCAGGTACCTATTCTAGACATTGATCTTGTTCAGTGACCGATAGTCAATACGGAGTCTCTAAGTCCCATCCTTCTTTCGTACCAACACGATCGGGCTCCCACATGGTGATGAACTCAGCCGGATGTGACCTTTTTGTATCAACTCTTGAATCTGCCTCTTGATTTTGTCGTTATCCAAAACAGAGCACCGATATATTGGTCCATTGGGAAATAGTGCACCTGGGGTCAGATCGATGGAGTGCTTGGCCTGACAGTGCAGAGGTACCCCTGTGGGGGAGGTGAAGATGTCCTTGTACTCTGCCATGACCTTGTCCATCTGTTTTTGTTGTATGGAGGGGCCTTGTTTGGTAGTCGTGGTCACCATCTTCTTCTTTCCTTGATGGCGTATCACAAGGAAAACAAATTTCCCAATTTTGGAAATGAGCTTATTGCATTATTTTGTAGTAACCAAAGAGATGACGATATGCGATGCTACCTCTGGTATCATGTACAACTTGTTTCCTAAGGTAACAATAACAACGCGAGGCCTTGAGTCACACACATCATGTCGCTTCCACAAGTATGGTTGGCGTAATCATACATCACAAACATCAAGAGGAGCAACGTCACATAATACCTCATCCATGAAGGGCTTGATGTTGTATGGAAGGTGACACTACTAGCTGACGCATAGATCTCATCCTTGGTGAAGCCACCAAGTGGTGTATGGTTGTGGGTGTGAAGTGGTTGGTAAGCCCAAATGCTTCATGATCTCTACTAAAATGAGGTTCTTTTGGCTCTTGATGTTGATAATGAACTGTAGTGGGGAACCCTTTACCCACATCTAGGAGTGGAAGAGGTGCTCCTCCTCCTCTAGATCTTCAGGTTCCTAATATTAGATATTAGTGGTGAAATGGTGGTGTTGGGCTCCGCATTGATAATCTACTTCCCTTTGTCATTCTCCTTGTAGGGTTCTGACTCAGATTCGAAACATGCATATGATTCAGAAGCCTTCAACTTTGCCACCAGTGACTTCTTGGATCGGCACTCACTAGTGTTGTGAGTGGAGCTCTTATGGAACTCACACCACTTTCCCGTGTCCCTTTTCGGCTTCACGGTGTTTTTATTTACTTTTGGTTTTGGCGGGTTGTCCTGGGCTGCCCCGCCTTGGATTTTTCCTTTGTTTTGTGATTTTGGGGCACCTTTCCCTTGCTTCAGGTTCGTAGATCCAAAGTCTTGTTTTTCTATTTAAGCTTCTGCTCGATATTGATAGTGTATCGGTACGCCATGGCAAGCGAGGAGGATTTACTTGTGTAGACAGCGGCGGTACTTGAGTACCAAATGTTTCTCAGAATCCTTGATACCCAACCTCGTGTGAAGGGTATGAAAAACATTGGTAAACTCTAACACGTCTTGGTCCCTTCCCTACCACAGCATGGTCCACTTTATGTATTTATCCTTGTTGGGTTGTGTTATATTCTTTCCATGACTACCTATATTAGGTGGGTGGACCTACCTATAGTTTTGGACATGGATTTCGCACAAGGTTTTGGGCATGATGGTATTTTTTCCATGGTGTTTTGTAGATCGAGTCAAGGGAATTATGGTTATGTTCTAATCCAAGGTTAATGGATTGGGGTTTATAGATGATTCGACATGTATATATATGTATTGTAGCATTGAAAGGAACATAATGAAAAATCAATCTGGTAGTCCTAGTTTTGGGATCCAGGGGAAAATCTCTGTGTATATCTGTTTTATGTTTTATTCTCTCTCCATTGTTTATTTTCCATTTTTAGAATTCGTATGCAGGTAATTTTTGTATAGGGTTAAAACCTACATTTGGTTTCAAAGATGTTTTGGCTTTAAGGGGACGCCTTTGTTGCTGAGGGGTTTTTGCTCGGGCCTATGGTAGACCCTGTTCAATGGGATATATGCGGGATTGATTCTTGTGGTGAAATGCCGAGCAGTGGAATGATAAAGATCAAGAAATTTAATGGTCAAAGTTTTGAGTTGTGGAAACTGAAGATGGAGGATCTACTGGGCGATAAAGATTAGTGGATCACGGTAGATCTGGGTACTAAACCAATAGAAATGTTATCTGAAGACTAGGCGAAGTTGGATCGGAAGGTAAAGAGCACAATATGATTGTGTGTCTCAGATTCAATATTGATATAAGTTAGGGACTTTGTACCAATCTAAGTCTCTGGTGAATAAATTGTTCCTACGAAAAAAAGTTGTATAACCCGAGGATGAAAGATGGAGACTCAGTGCCAGAGCATCTGAACGCATTTAATACTATGGTAAGCCAATTATTATCTGTTGATATTAAAATTTTAGATGAGGATAAGTGCATCAATTTGTTGTGTTCTCTACCAGATTCATGGGATAGTATCGTTGTTGCAATAGGTAGAAATGCAATTACCTTGCAGTTTGATGAAATAGTCTCATCCTTGTTGTCGAAGGAGACGAGATGGAAAAATATGGAGGACCAGAATGGTGATGCCTTGTTTGTACAAGGACGGTCCCAGAATAGAAACAAAAATAGGTCCTCGAGTGGGAGATCTAAATATCTAGGAAACCTGTAAAGGTGTGCTGGAAATGCTTAAAGGAAGGGCACTTCAAAAGGGACTGTAAATCTAAAGCTCTTGAGAAAGGAAAGGGATCTTATGATTCTCCTTCTACAGAGGTGAAAACCACCTTAGATGAAGGTGGGGATGTGTAATTGGCTTCTTCTTCAAGTACACATGTAGATCATGAGGCATGGTTGATTTTCTCAAGTGCATCCTTTCACTTCACTCCCCATAGAGAGTGCTTCAAAAAGTATGAGAAATATGATGGTGGTGATGTCTTCTTAGGGGATGATAGGAAGGCTAGAATTGTTGGTAGTGGAAAAGTCTAATTTAATTTGCAAGGTGGAAGGATTAGAACACTTTCAGGTGTTCTGCATATTCCTGCATTAGCCAGAAATCTGATTTCCGTTATCAAGCTGGATGACACTGGTGTAAAAACAGTGTTTGAGAAAGATACCTGCAAGATGGTTTTGGGAGAACTGGTATTGATGTGGGGAGTTTGGTTTCAGACTCTATACAAGCTTCAAGGTAGCACTGTTATTGATGGGTGCAACAGTTTTGTGGTTCCTGAAAGTGGAGCAGAAAATCTAGTGGTCTCTAGAGAAAAGACCATGCTATGGCATCAAAGGCTTGGACATATTGGAGAGAAGGCCCTTCGAATACTTCATGGTAATGGTATGATATAAGGTATGTCTAATTCCTCTCTAGATTTTGATTTCTGTGAAAATTGTGTATATGGGAAGCATAATCGGGTGATTTTCCCCTTTGGTGCTAAGAGGCTGAAACATATATTAGAGCTTGTGCACAGTGATGTGTTTGGACCTGTGTCGGTTCCATCACTGGGTAAGTTTGTGTACTATGTATCATTTATAGATGAATTCTCAAGGAATACATGTATATATTTCCACAAGAAGAAATCTAAAGTCTTTGACAGGTTCAAAGAATTTAAGTCTCTAGTGGAAAACTAGATAGAGAAGAAGATAAAGGTGCTGAGGGCAGATAACGATGGAGAGTTTTATAAGAATGAATTTGAAGAGTTCTGTAAGAAGTGCAGTATAGCATGCTAGAAAACTACTCCATACACACCTCAACAAAATGGAGTTGCAGAAAGAATGAATGAGACGTTGATGAAAAAGGCAAGAAGCATGCTCAATGGTGCATGGTTAGGAAAGGAATTCTGGGCAAAGGCAGTGGAGACTGCATGTTACCTAGTCAACAGATCACTTTCATCAACATTGGAGGATAAGACTCCAAAAGAGGTATGGATTGGTAAGAGAACTTCTCTTTCACATCTGAGGGTATTTGGATGTGATGCATATGTACATGTTCCAAAGGCGAAAAGAATAAAGTTGGATAGTAAATTTGAAAAGTGCATCTTTATTGGGTATAAGGATGGTTTAAAAGGTTATAAGCTTTGGAATCCATAAACAAGGAAGGTTGTGTACAATCGAGATGTGGTGCTTAGAGAGGTGAAAGATGTTATTAACCATGAAGTCCTACCAAAGGAACCTAAGAAGATAGAGTTTGAGCTAAAGGAGAAAGAATCAGACTCTACAACAAAAGAGGAATCAAAATATGAAGAGCCACAAACTCCAGTTATGAGAAGATCAGTTCGAGAAAGAAGACAACCAAAAAGATATAGTCCATCTTCTTTCTATTCAATTTTTTCGTTATCTATTACTGATGATGATCCCAGAACTGTGAGGGAAGCAGTAGATTCAGAGGATGGAAAACTCTGGAAAGAGGCCATGGTTGATGAAATGACATCTTTGCACAAAAATGAGGCTTGTGATCTCGTGGAGTTGCTGGCTGGAAGGAAACCCATTAGAAACAAATAGGTGTTTAAGAAGAAGATGAATGTAGAAGGAAATGTGGATAAATACAAATCTCGGTTGGTAGAAAAAGGCTATTCCCAGGTGCTGAGAATTGATTTTGGTGATATTTTTTCTCCTGTTGTCAAGATAACTTCTATTAGATTAATTTTATCTGTTGCTACTGCTTTTGATTTTGAGATAGAACAGATGGATGTGAAAACACCATTTCTTCACGGGGATCTGGAAGAAGAGATCTATATGAAGAAACTTGAAGGCTTTGTCGTGAAGGGTAAGAAAGAACTAGTATGCAAGTTAAAAAAGTTTCTGTATGGGTTAAAACAATCACCAAGGATGTGGTATCAGAATTTTGATACATTTATATGGGGACTTGGCTTCACTAGAAGCAAATCAGATCATTATGTGTATTTTAAATTAATTGGTGACCGTGTTGTTTATGTAGTCTTGTATGTGGATGATATGTTGCTGGTTAGAAATGACAAAGAAATTATCCATGATTTGAAGACTCAATTATCCTCCAATTTCGACATGAAAGATATTAGTGTTGTAAACTATATTTTGGGCATGGAAATTAAGCAAGATCAGGCAAAGAAGAAGCTCTGGTTAAACCAGGGGAAGTATGTCGAGACAATACTGTAAAGGTTTAATATGTAGGATAGTAAATCGGTGAAGGTTCCAATACCTATAGGTGTAAAATTATCTGCTGAACAATGTCCCAAGACACAAGAAGAGGAAGAGGACATGTCCCGTGTTCCATATGAAAGTACAGTTGGTATCCTGATGTATGACATGGTTTGTACTAGATTAGACATTGCACATGCAGTGGGAGTATTGAGCAGGTTTATGTCAAAACCGGGGAAGGAGCATTGGACAATAGTGAATCGGGTTTTTAGGTATTTGCGTGGCACTAGTGATTATGGTTTATTCTACCAAGGAAGATCAGGATTAGATAGAGTTTTGGACATCCGTGGCTTTGTTGATGCAAACTGGGCAGAATCTGGATCAGAGAGGATCTACAAGTGGGTATGTGTTTAACCTATTTGGAGGTGTAGTCAGTTGGATGAGTAAGAGACAGTCTGTAGTGGAACTTTCAACTATAGAGGAAAAATACATGGCATCCACTCATGCAAGCAAGGAAGCAGTTGGTTGTAGAGATTGTGTTTAAGTATGGGGTTAGTATAATGAGCTATAATGATAGATTGTGACAGCTAAAGTGCAATTTTCTTGGCAAAGAACCCTACTTATCATTCAAAGAAAAAGTACATTGATGTTTAGTATCATTATGTGGGGGATATGGTTGAGGAAAAAAATCTGTTGTTGGTAAAGGTGGAATCTTTGAAGAATACTACATATGCATTGACAAAATGTGAACACTGAGAAGTTGTCTTGGTATATAGAAAAAATGAGCATTGCAGGGCTCGATCAATGACTAAGCTCTCTTGTGGTCCCCTGTGGAAAGAAAACAACAAGTGGGAGAACGTTGGGTTGTGTTATATTCTTTCCACGACTACCTATATTAGGTGGACGAACCTACCTATGGTTTTGTACATGGATTTCACAAATGATTTTTGTCATGATGGTTTTTTGTCCGTGGTATTTTGTAGATCCGTTCAAGGGAACTACGGTTATGTTCTAATCCACGGTTAATGGATTGGAGTTTATGGATGCTTCAGCATGTATATATATGTATTGTAACATTGAAAGGAACATAATGAAAAATCAATCTGGTAGTCCTGGTTTTTGGGATCCGAGGAAAATCTCTGTGTATATCTATTTTATGTTTTTTGCTCTCACCATTGTTTATTTTCTAGGTTTTAGAATTCGTATGTAGGTAATTTCTGTAATGGGTTACAACCTACAATCCTCATAACTCTCAATAGGGTAGTATTGCTCCTTGATGGCATCCCAGGATGAATTCCAAGTGGGTGTGGCTAAAAGAAGTGAGGCGTACTTTCATCCTTTTTCTCACACTAGGTTTCCCACCAGTCCTTGACACAAGGGGCGGCTTTGAGAAGAGAAAAAGTAATCTTTTCCCGGCTGTAAAAATCATGAACAAAAAAATATCCTTCTATTAGATTTACCCATTTATCTACGACATCTGCATTCCCGACTGTAAAAATCACGAACAAAAAAATATCCTTCTAGTAGATTTAACCATTTATCTACGACATCTACGTCTATTTGGCCCTCAAATATGGGAATGTAAAAGTTTACTTGTACCTTAAAAGGAGTGGCCCTTCCAGAGTGGCTACTCGATGTGGATGCGCCACCGGTGGGCAACCATTGAAGGATCAGGGAAAAGTTATCCATCATCGTGTTCCTTTGTTTCTCAAGGGTCTCCTCGAGAAATATTTTGATAATATCTCTAGCTCCATCATCTTTCTTTCCTTCCCCCATGGGCGATCGTCAGGGTTTGCAAGGCTGGTATTGAAAAGGTTCAACTAGATCGAGCCCTAACTACTTATACCCGACCTCGTTGGGGACATGCAAAGAAGGATTGAGAAAGAGAAGACCGCTCTGATAGCACTGATCCAAATTTAGACAGGAATGAAACAAATTATAGATATAACCATACACACAAAGATGCAGCAAAAATAAAACTTAATTTCATTAATATCTTAGAACTGAAATATTCTTACATACAAAATGGAAATAAACTAGCTCGGGTGATGGTAGCTTATCTCTGAGAAGATATGTGGCAGCTACATGCCTCTGAATTGTGTTACAATGAGGCTTGAAGGCCTATTTAATATTGAGAAACAATGGAAAACCCTAAACATCCAAAACCCTAACCCTAGGAGATGAAACACCAAACTATGGGCCCCATTGGGGTAAGTTGGTACATCAACTTCCCGGGGTCGTAACTTTTGCATACGATCTATGTTTGATGCACACGATACCTTGTTAGAAAGATCTATCCGAGGACTAGAACTAGTGATTTTTCAGAAAAAACGTCGTTTAGGGCCTTAAAACGGCTCCAGAAGTTCAGGACCCAAAAAACTGCCAAAAATAGCAAACTATGCTACAATTGAGGAAACTGAAAAACTTAAAGAAACAATGGTGGGGGTCCAAGTGGAATAGGTAAGTGGCCACCAATATCCACCTGGATGACCTAGTGCCAATATTAGGTCCAAAATGGTGGGTGTAAAGATGAATGGCAGAAAGAGATGACACATAATATTACATAATAGTGCCGCTTCCATTCAATACTATTGGTACTCCTGCACCATATGCACTCCACTCGTTGAATGACTCCCACAGATCACCAAGACAAAATAAGAGCATGGATTTGGTTTTAGAATCCCTCTATCATTTCATGAATGTCTCTGAAACCAAGAATTATTCTTATTAATTAATGAAGAGCCAATGATAGAACAACAATTAGAAAACATTCTGCTGTTGAAAATACAACATTCATAAATAAAGATGTCAAAATCCTCCAATCTACATCTAGCTACAAGTCAAACATTACTAAGGGGAAAATAAATACACTTGGAACACTCGAAAATTATTGGAAATAGAATGGAGGCTCATCACAATAGGGTTTCACAGCAGGTACCTTGGGAAGATACTGAAGAGGAACTGTTGGAGTTGTACATTCTAGAAAATGATCCAGATTACAATAACATGCCTTCTGTCCAGAAGCAACAGAATGAGGGGAAGGCACGACCCTTGAACAAACTTCTGAAACATTGTGGTCTTCATATCTTATATTTTCCAGTACTTATGCCCCGTCCTCAGTACGCTCATCCTTGACTCCTACATATGTTGTCATCCTACCATAACATCCTAGACCCTCAACTTAGTTTACAACCAAACTCACCCTCCTAATCTCTTGATTATCCATGATCGAGTCTTTCTGTTCCATTAATATAATTACTTCCCAAGTCAACATGTTTTATTTCTCCGTTCAAGGAAATTCTTGAGTCTCCTACTCATTGGCCCTATGCTTTGTCACACAAATTATTGTAACCTTGTTAGATTTTTATTGCAGGTCAAGGCCACAAATGGTGATAATTTTTTGGGTGGTGAAGATTTTGATAATTATTTTCTCCAGTATTTAATTAGTGAGTTCAAAAAGACAAAAAATGACTTATTCTAGGATAAGCTAGCCTTACAAAGGCTTCAAGAGGCTACAGAGAAACCGAAGGTGGAGTTGTCATATTCTTCTTAGACAGATTAATCTACCATTTATCACTGAAGATGCACATGGTTCAAAGCATTTGAATGTGACATTAACTTGTTCAAAGTTTGAAATCTTAGAAAATCACTTAATCGATAGAAAAAGAATCCCTTACAAGAATTGTCCAAAAGATGTAGGGATTAAGACATCAGAAGTGGATGAAGTTATTATTATGGGAGGAATGTTCTGGGTGCCAAGGGTTCAAGAGATTTTTGTTGATATTTTTGGAAAGATGCCAATTAAATGTGTTTATCCAGACGAGGTTATGAAATTAGGAGTTTCCATCCAATGTGGAATTCTGTGGGCTGATGTAAATGAACTACAAAAATTGTAGAATTGGATGTCAAAAATTTATTTGTAATCATATTACTTAATGAAGATCTAATGACAGAAGAACAACTAGAAAATATTCTATTGTTGAAAATACAACGTTCATAACAGAAGATATCAAAATCCTCAAATGTACATCTAGCTACAAGCTAGACATTAATAGGGGAAAAATAAATACACTTGGAACACTATAAAATTATTGGAAATAGAATGGAGTCTAATCAAAATAGGGTTTCACAACAAGTACCATGGGAAGATACTGAAGAGGAACTGTTGGAGTTGTACATTCTAGAAAATGATCCATATTACAATAACACACCTTCTGTCCAGAAATAGCAAATACAGTGGGAGACTTGACCCTTGAACAAACATATGAAACAATTTGGTCTTTGTATCTTATAATTTCCAATCCCTATGCCCCGTCTTCAATACCCTCATCCTTGAATCCTATATATGTTGTCATCCTACCTTAACATCTCGGGCCTTGAACTTAGTTTATAGCCAAACTCACCCTCCTAATCTCTTGATTATCCATGATCGATTCTTTTTATCCATTTAAGATAGTTGCTACCCACGTCAGTCTATTTTTATTTCTCCGTGTAAGGAAAGTCTTGAGTCTCCTACTCATTGGCCCTTTGCTTTGTCACACAAATTATTGTAACCTAGTTAGCTTTTATTGCAGGCCAAGGCCACAAATGGTGATACTTTTTTGGGTGGTGAGGATTTTGATAATGCTCTACTCTAGTATTTAGTTGGTGAGTTCAAAAAGACAAAAATTGACTTATCCTAGGATAAGCTAGCCTTACAAAGGCTTCAAGAGGCTGTAGAGAAAGCAAAGGTGGAGTTGTCATCTTCTTCTTAGACAAATTAATCTACCATTTATCATGGAAGATGCATTTGGTACAAAGCATTTGAATGTGACATTAACTTGTTCAAAGTTTGAAATGTTAGCAAATCACTTAATTGAGAGAACAAGAATCCCTTGCAAGAATTTTCCAAAAGATGTAGGGATTACAACATCGGAAGTGGAAGAAGTTATTATTATGGGAGGAATGTCCCAGGTGCCAAGGGGTCAAGAGATCGTTGTTTATATTTTTGGAAAGATTTCAAGTAAATGTGTTAATACAAATGAGACTATGGAATTGGGTGCTTCCATCCAAAGAGGAATTTTGCAGGGTGATGTCAAGGAACTGCAAAAATTGTAGGATTGGTTGTAAAAAATTTATTTTTATTCCTATTAATTAATGAAGAGCCAATGACAGAATAACAAATAGAAAACTTTATGTTGTTGAAAATACAACGTTCATAACAAAATATATCAAAATCCGCAAATGTACATCTAGCTACAAGCCAAACATTACTAGGAGGAAAATAAATACACTTGGAAAAATAGAAAATTATTGGAAATATAATGGAGGCTAATCACAATATGGTTTCCCAACAAGTACCTTAGGTAGATACTGAAAAGGAATTGTTGGAGTTGTACATTCTAGAAAACAATCCAGATTGCACTAACACGCCTTCCGTCCAGAAGCAACAAAAACAGGGGAAGACACGACACTTGAACAAACGTCTAAAACAATGTGGTCTTTGTATCTTAGAGTTTCCAGTCCCTATACCCCATTCTCAGTACCCTCATCCTTGACTCCTATGTATGTTGTCATCCTACCTTAACATCCTGAGCCTTCAACTTATTTTATAGCCAAACTCACCCTCCTAATCACTTGATTATCAATGATTGAGTCTTTTTGTTCCATTAAGATAGTTGCTACCCAAGTCAACTTATTTTTATTTCTCTGTTAAAGTAAAGTCTTGAGTTTACTACTCATTGGAGCTCTGTTTTGTCATGCAAATTATAGTAACCTAGTTAGATTTTTATTGCAAGCCAAGGCCACAAATGGTGATTCTTTTTTGGGTGGTCAAGATTTTGATAATGATATGCTCTAGTATTTAGTTGGTGAGTTCAAAAAGAGAAAAATTAACTTATCCTAGGATAAGATAGCCTTAAAAAGGCTTCAGGAGGTTGCAGAGAAATTGAAGGTGGAGCTGTTATCATCTTCTCAAACAGATTAATCTACCATTTATCACGGAAGATGCATCTGGTGCAAATAATTTGAATGTGACATTAACTCATTCAAAGTTTGAAATGTTAGCAAATCACTTAATCGAGAGAACAAGAATCCCTTGCAAGAATTATCCAAAAGATGCAGGGATTATGACATCGGAAGTGGATGAAGTTATTCTTATGGGAGGAATGTACCGGGTGCCAAGGGTTCAAGAGATTGTTGTTGAGATTTTTGGAAAGACGCCAAGTAAACATGTTAATCTAGATGAGGCTATGGCAATGGGTGCTGCCATCCAAAGTGGAATTCTGCAAAGTGATGTAAAGGAACTGGAAAAATTGTCAAAAATTTATTTCCAACATTGACTCTTCATAATATGTTAATTCAACTCATGATTTGTTCCAATAACTAAAGAGGAAATGACATACATTAACACAACCTTTGCATGGTTGTCTTGAGAATACCAGTTGTCTTTCAATTAACAACTGATATATATTGACACGACTATGTACTATTTTCTACTCTAGATTCCAACAATAATAACAGGAAAATGTATTTTTCTTAAACCTTATGAAGCATCCTCTCCTATTACTGAAAAAAGGTTTCAATCATTTAGGAACACACTTTCAAAATTATAGACATATAAGAACTGAACACCTGTAATTCTAGACAAGGAACATAATAAATAAAATTACCCTTGTGTTGAGAAACTCCTTGGTATGACCCTCAGTGAACTAATCCAGTAGACAAGGCCCTTTGCCCGAGCCTCAACATGCACTGGAATGTACGCATCTAATCTTTGTTGTTGAAGAAAAAATCTACGCCCTCTCCATAGATTCAAACCAGAGCCTTCTTGAGATTTTTCCCCTTCCTTGTCTTCCAATTTCATTGAAATACCTCATTTGTCATGGCACCCTTGAGAGGCGTGATATCCAAATGCTTTGTGTCCACAACGTCTGCCCAATTCAATGCCAAGGAGTGCAGGAACAATCTCGAGTTCTTTAGGCAGGCTTCCCTCTGTGTACTCGAGCTTGTTCATTGGATGTACAACATTCATGCATTCCAAAGAGGCCATGGGATTCGATCAAGATAAAGGAAACAACTGGTCTATACAATTAAAGAATGGATTCCACAAGAAAAAAAATCTAAAATGGTATACAAATATTATGAAACACAAAACAAGATGAATGTTGTCGAGTGCCAAAGGGCTTCACTTCCTTGCTATTTATTAAGGAGGATGCGGGTGAGACAGAGTAAAATATCTACTTAATTCCTGGAGGACCCCATGATTTGTAATTGGAAATGAAAGGCAACATTATTCCATCAAGGCCAAATCCCACGAAGCTAAAAACCCTCTCATTATTGCAGGTCACGCCTTCGAGCTCCAAGATGGTTCCCTTTCAAGGGGTTTTGATCTTGTCTCCATTCCATTACATGAGTTTATTGGTGGGATAAAACTACGAGAAACCCTAGGAGCAAAGTTTTCCTCTGCAAAATGAAAACGCAAATGCAAAGGGTTTTCTTCATTCAGTTGAAACTGTAAAACGCGAAGTGGTTTTCCTCATTCGGTTGAAACAATAAAACGGGACAGAGGCTTTGCAGTTTTCTCGGGAAATCAATCAGGCAACAAACCATTATTCAATCATCTAACAATGGATCTGATGGTGCAAAGTGGGGCAGAGTGGTAGATGGGGGAGTTCTTCTCGAAGGGGAACACCTTACATTGTAATAAATAAATAATTTGTAAACAATTAAGCCAAATTTAATCACCAATTGAATTCAATCACAGAGTAAAGTAGTTGTTAGTTTCATATTTAAGATACATTTAGTGAAAATGTATTTTAAACAACAAAAATTCACAATCTTGTTTAAATTGTATAGCCAAATTTTGGTGCAAATACCATTTTCTCTATAAGTTAGACTGTGTCATTAATGCTTAGTCTAACTAATAGACGGAATGATCTTCCTTTAGACAATTTTCTCATCAATTTTTTCCAAAATACAATATGGATTTAAGAGTCATATGTTTAAGTTGTTTAATCTGCAAAGTGTGAGTGCCACAAGGACATTCCATTTATGCATTCACAAGTGCATTTTAAACAAGATGAAATCACAATCTTGCATGAAATTTTATTGTTGGATTTTGACCAAAAGACCATTGCATCTATTAGTTAGACTTGTCTTTTAATTAATAACATTAATTTACGATTAAGGATTCAAAAATGTATGAATTGATTTTGTTGATTATTATTTTAAAACGTTTTTTTTTAAATACATAAACATGTTACCTTTTATCAAAATGACAATGGAGATGATAATGGTTAAAGTAATTGGTCTATTGAACTTTTAAAAAGGTAAATATTTCTTGGATTCCTTTAGAATCTTATTTTTATGCTAAAAAACATTAAAAGTGTTCCATGATTACCATAGTTTTGATAACTTAGGAGGTTAGAAAGGTTAGTATTTTAATAAACATCTTGAAATTAAGTTCTAATTTGGGTGTACGTAGAGCACTCTAGGAGAAAGTATCTTTTATCTTCAACCCTCTTAGTGTCAAACGAGATGAAAAATTCCTCTACATCTTAAAAAAAGACATCGGATATTCTTGCATCGTAGGATGTTTTGGGATTGTTTAATGCTCAATTTCACTATGTAGCTTGTTGGATTTGGTTCATATTTTGCAATGTTGATTTTCTTTCTTGTGCTAGTTAGAATTTAAAGGTACTTTTGATCTTCTATATTAGGGTTGATGATCTCCTTGTAGTATCTTAATTTCTTCTATTTTATATCTCTTTATTGCAATACAAATTCTCCTTAAATTTAGATGTAATACTATTTTAATGTTGTCAATATCTTAGAGGATGACATCTTCTTGTATTCCCCAATGATTTATCCAAGCCTTAACATCTGGATGCCATCCTCACTTGAGACGATAGTGGTTATGGTTGGATTTGGAAGCAATTTTCAGAAGCCTTTTGTCATCCATGTTATTTATATCTTGTTCTTGTACATCAAGTACCTAACCATGGTCATGAACTCAATGGGAGACACATGGGAGAGAGGCTCACTGCTATGAGGGGGATAGGATAAGCTATGTTTATTTTAATATAAATATTACAAGTTATAATGGAATTCTTTTAGACTTTCTCTATCCTTCTCCAAGATTGTCTAGAGATACTGCATCCCCATACTTATATTTGTATAAGATAACAAGAGTGATTAGAATATCAAATAGAATTTTTTTTCTTATCCCATAATCAAAGGTTTGTTAATTTATAATTGTTTTCAAGCCTATAACAAAATTTCCAATAATAAGTTTTCCACCCTCCATTTATCCTTTTTTCAAAGTTATAAGTCATACCCATACTAGGACAAAACTCCTTGAGGATTTTTAGATGATTATTGAGGTCATAAGAATTCTGCACTATAAGAACAATACCATCATCATTACCATAAAGAAGAAGGATGATCACTATATCAACAAGAGTTGGGTTAGTACAACCAACTTCTTCCAACTATCATTTTAGCTTATCAATGTAAATGCCAAAGAGAGTAGGGGATTTGGAACAAATTTGCTTGATTCCTATATTAGAATTAATTTTTTTTTATCATCCCTCATCATTTAAAAACTTGGCAATGACACCTTCATATAGCTCTATAACAACAACTTTCAGCTCGTTAGGAACTTTTAGCTTTTTAAACCTATTCTAAAGGTTATTCCCACACATAATGTTTTGAGTCTAGGGTTTAGGGAAACCCTACTTAACTGCTAAATTAAAGAGTTTATGTATATAAGGGATGAGGATAGACCCTCTAATTTCAATATTTTAACCTTCAATGTCTTTTGATTTCCCTTTTGTAAGTTGCTTAAACCCAAATGTTATATATTTTATAAAAAACACGTCATTATTTTGTTGCAATTGATTTTCTGGATCCATCCCATTCATGTTGATTTGGAGATCGACGTTTCGAACCCACAATTGTGGTTCATCATCGAGATACACTATAATTTTGTATCTTGATAATGAACCACAATTGTGGGTTCAAACCCTCGATCTCCAAATCAACATAAAAGGGATAGATCTGGAAAATCAATGGCAAGAGGCTAACAATCCCCAAAATCTTAAATCTAAAATTTCATTATGTATATGAACATTTAAAATATTATTAATAAAAATAAAAATAAGTATTTTTTGAGATTAGAGTTCCATTATTTTAATAAATCATAATATTTTCTTTAATCTTACCAGCCAAAATTGATTTCTAAATTAAAAAAAATCAATAAATCTTTTTTTTTCAAATATTATTAATTTTAGAAAGTATAATATGTTAAAATTTTATACATAATTATTTTAGATATTTTTATTTATTTTAAAATAATTATTTATTTTTACTCTATAAATTTAGTCATTATAATTCTCGAACATTTTCTTTTCAATGATTGGTATGGTAATAAATGGCAGTACTTCCCATGATAATTATGTTGAACACGTTGCGCGTTGTAACATGTGGTAACACAATTGACAACGCTTTGTGATAACGCATTTGACCAAGTTTTTCAACGTCTCTCCCTCATAATAACATTAAAGTTGAAGTTGATTGGTCACCAATTTTCTGGTAATGCGGTTGAGTGTCTTTGTGGTAATGGAGTTTACCAATATTTTTCAACGTTGAACATGACATTATACTCTTAACTTTGACAAAGTATTTTCAACATTAATTTTATGGATTGGATGTCATGTGATTAGTTGATAGAGTCATTCATCTTTATCTTTCATGCTGAGTTATAATGTTCAAACATATCAGTTTAGAATGTCAAGTTGAAGGATATTAAAATGTTAGAAGGTTATAATTTACCATTATTAAAAATTTTAAATATTTATATCAAATCTGAGAGAAGAAAATTATATATATATATATATATATAATTGTCTAGAAAATTATAATTATATATGAAAATTTAATATATAATTTTTTTATTAATAAAAAATATTCAAAATAACAATTTATAATATAATAGATTTGAAAATATGTTTATTAATTTATTTATATATATACTAAAAATTTGAAATAAAAATGTTTTGATATTTAAAGATTTTAAGTTAAGAGGTGTCTATTGTTATGTGTTGTGGGATAGACATCTTGTGTCTCAGTGTGTATTTTACATATGGAGAGATAGATGTAAATGTGATGGATGATATAATCTCTTTAATATTAAGTTTTAAATTCACCTTACTTTTCTTGGTGCAATAATTTAACATTAATCTTATTGTCTAAAATGGAGCCTCTAAAAACGTTGCCATTCTTACTTAGAATACTAACCTTATTGCCCTCAAAATTAGACATAAAGATTTAAGTTAATGTTAAAGTATACAAATTACTTATATGGGTTTGAATTATACACAAGAAACATTAGAAAGATGTAATTGCCCATACATGAGGTCATCTTGACGTTTAAATTCATAACCATTACTTCTTTTCTAGACCGTAAGGAATTTCTTTAATGTAGAGAAGGGTTTTTGTGTCATTTCCTAGAGTTGAGGGATTTTCTTTATTGTAGATATTGAGTTCATGCCTTGCCATGAATCGATTAGAGACTGGAGGTGTTTACAAATATTTTGCTAACAAGGGATCCATTCTCTAGCTAATCCTTGTTAGCTACCTCAGTGGTAAGCAATCATATTTTTGAGCATAAATGTTTTTCTTCAAATGTCACTTATTCACATCCTTTGATCCTTGTCCCCAATTCTTCTTCCAAATTTACCAAAAACATGAAACAACATATCATATTTGTCTTGTTTTCTTATGCGTCTAAGAGCTATGGTCAAAGAAAATGGCATAGTAACACATTGTTTCATGAAGGACCAACACCATTCTTGTATTCAAAGGGACCTTTAGTTATGGCCTCAAACGTTTCCATTTTTTTTCATCTAGGGTCCCTCCCTTCTCTCATATTTGACCATGCTTAGAATAAAATGATGACAATGAGAAGATAGAAACAAAAACGACATTGAGCCTTACCTTTAGACTTGAATAAGAAGTGACTTCAATTAATGTAGATGATCATACAATTGTCCCAATCCATCAAAATGCATATAATATGTCCCATCACTAATGTGAGGAAATGAGAGGAAGAGAGGAAAGGGGACATACGTGCCTAGGTACTAGGTAGTTAAGAAGTTCAAGCTTCAACCCCTCATTTTCTATCAAATGAGGTTTTCTAAATGTAACTGACACAATACCCTTTGTGCTTAGTTAAATATATGAGGTATTTATGGAAAGCATATTTTTTTACATTTCTCTTCTCTAATACTAACTCCTATGATATGCTCAACCATCTATCTAGGTTTAAATCCACATTACATAGCTGTAAGAGCATATCCCCTTATTTATTTGCAACTAATTAGTCATTACATTGACAAATATGAAAAGTAAAACTATGAAAATATAATTAATGATCAATGTTATATATGGAGTCTTATGGATGTAAACAAAGCTACATTCTATTCATAACATTAACGACAGTAATATAACACCATCAAGAGTAAATCATGAAATTTACATTTATGGGAGTAAAACACTATTTGGTTGTAGATGAAGAACATTATATTAAACCATAGGCTCATTGTTACACTTAATCTCTTTGCAACTGACCATCCCTAAGCTGAGGCTGTGATTCCTCAAGGCCAAAATCACTTGTCGATAGCTCCAGTCCTCTCTCACTGTCTAATTTCTAGTTATCACAAGCTGGAAACTATCAAAACAATTTTCAATGCATCAAGTCTCTTTACCATTAAAATTGCATGGCCTAAGGAATGAGATCCCCTTCTCTATCATGCAATCCCTTATATTTCCTCCTCCTCTTCAAGAATCTAATATAGGTCATCTAGAAAATATATTTAATTGGGACTTCAGGAATTCTCGGATGCAATGGATTTTCTCAATGGTGGTTAGTTTCCCTTCCACATGGCTATCAATTCCCCATTGTTTTCATAAGAATCATACCCATTATTCTATTACAATCATGACAACATAGGGTGCCCCAAACAACCTTCCAAGAATAATAACAGGCAAGATTCCCTTCCATAACCAAAGCTCATGGAATATATTAGTATCATTATGATGAACCATGTGACTTCAAAGGAAACGTGTGTATCTCCCTTTGAAACTAATCCCAAGGCTAATATGAATTAGGATAACATAAACTAAAATAGTTAGCCTTATGACTTAAAATTATTATTTTCCTTTGGTTCCCTTTGATCCAGGTGGATATTAGTGGCCATCCATCTCTTCCATCAACTCCTTAGTAGTTTTTATATGGTTTTTTGGGCCCTAAGCAATGTTTTTTGGTCATTCAGGGGGCCAGAGCTTATTGTGGTATCCACTAGCCCCAACCAAAAGTTGTAATCCTTGGATAGTTGATGAGCCCCAATATCTCACGAAGAATGTTGAGACTCCTAGGGCTACCAACTTCAATTATCAATTTGGGATTCGTACAAACTTAGAGGTGACAATGTTATATTCATAGTAGGTCAAGCTCTACTCATGTCACCTAGAGTCATTAAATCAGATCAAGGCATACATAGACCACTCCTTCAACTAAATTGCAAATAAAACTTGCATGAAGAGACAATAATCTACTATAAAGACATTTCCTTATTTGTAGGTATCATTAATCAAATGCAAAGACTAACTACCATTGCAAGAAGGAAAGGGCTACACTAATTGCATAATGAATCATTAGATGTAATGAATAATTACAATTGAAAGAAGTAAAGATCTATGCTAATTGCAAAAACCAACCATGCTATTCTACTTTTAAGAATCAAATCAGCATTCCATTTGCAACATATAAATCTATACTAAAATTTAATTTGTACTTGCAGTGAAGGAGGAATGGGCCTAGAGTGGTCTTTGATCCTCCCCAAACATAGATTCAAGGCCTCGAGGTCATTTTCAATCCAAAAATGCAAGTATCAAGGTCTTGAGGCAAATCTGGCCGATTTTAGACAGTGCTACAGGATACCCAAGGCTGCTACAGGATATTCAAGACTGCTACAAGATTGCCCTATTTTGCTACAAGATTAGATCTAAGAGCATCCTAAGGGCAGAAAAGGTGTGTTAGAGGTGGGAAAAGGTGGATGAAGGTGTATGGAGGACATGTGAAGCCTTTTTCCAAGCTTAGCACCACTTAGAGGGCCATATTGCACAAAAGTATGTGACCACAGTGTCCTCCAAGGACCTTGAAAAGATGATCTCGGTGGCAGAGTTTTGGAGCAGTATGAGGGATCCAAGGGGAGAAGGGAAATTCCAAAGTGGATGTAGGATGAAGTGTGCCATTCACTGCAAATCACTGATAGTTCCTGTAGCCCAAAAATCAGACCCCGTTTATTCTTGGAAAGAACATCAACCTAGTGGTCAAGTTGCAACAAAAACAAATCAAGATGGAAAGGATGAGTTGATTTCTATAAGAACTATTCTAACCTACAACATGCATCCAATCCTTTTTCCAAAACATGATATTAACTTCTAAGATGCAGAAACAGAGCATGCAAGAGAATTATAATCCAAAGCCTAGAAAATTCCAAAGAAACACAAACTCATATTTTTGGCTTGTTGTTGTAGACTCTCCAACTGTACTTCCCTCAAGAGAGGTGATCATCAGGCTTGCAACCAATATTTTTCAATCTAATTTTTTCCTAAACAAGGAAATAAATGCAAAAACTTAAAAAAGAACAAAAAGAAAATATATGAGAGGGACTAAAGCTTCTGGGTTGTGCCCAAACCCATGGGTTTCGGTCCTCCTAAGATAACTCAGATGTAGAGCAACAATAAACCTTTCATTAACATAAAATAGAGTTCAGATACATCACATCAACATGGAAATTATAGTCTTGAGCACTTGGCTCTTAATAGCTCTTCCTACATCTCCAAAGTTACCATCCTAATGATCACTTGGGATCATTTACTTATACAAAATATGACTTAGGGAAACTCTCTTGAAAGGAGGACTATTTCTCTCTAAAGCCTCGAAATTAGTGGATATAGTCCCATAGGTCCTTGCATGCAATTGAGTTCTTCAGATGCCAATGGACTTCTAGCCATTGGTGAGGAATATTGGAACTAAAGTCGAGTTGGAGAGTTAATGTAGTGGACAAGCCCCCTATATTCTCTCTAGATGCCTCCAACATGCCCCTGCTTAGTAAATGTCTCAAAAAATTCTTATTTTGCCTACATATTGATGACATTAGGCCATGAAATATGACAAGTACCCTTTAGTCTTTCTACTAAGCACACTATGACTAAGAAATGTAAATTAATGTGAGGAAAGAGAATTTAAGGGCTAGAGGATAACACAATGGGCCTCAAAATATACTTATGGATGGGACCCATCATCATCCCCATATTGAAAGTGTTTCTCACCCTTTGAGTAACTTAATCATTGATGTGAAGTTCATTCATGGTCCTGGTGGCCTCCTTGACATCCCAAGGTATCTTAGATGGCATGCCTTCCTGTGGGTAAAACCCTGCATTTGCTTATATGTCTGCCCACACCCTTTGTTCCTTTGCATGATATCTTCTTTCTTGTAGGCCCAATAGTAAAGGAGGACTGATTTTGAGCCCTATCTAATTGATTCTCAATACCTGCATAAGCCTCTTGTAGAATGGGGTCCTTTTCAGGGCATTTCTTAGCCTTTCAGGGGAGTGATACTCCCTGATTTCCAGGTTGTGGGGTAAGGCATGCCACCTTAGATGACAAGCCTACAAGCTCTTAGTTCCCAATAACCTAAATCTTTCTTCAAAAGGGAGGATGTATCGTTCTTGATTTTCTAGGTAGAGAGGGGCTAATTTTGGATATGCAGAGATGAGGTTATGGTTACCGATGACAACCTTGGGGCTCACTAACTCTGCTCTAATGTATAAGGGCTCACTTGCCTCTTTGGCCATTCCTTTCTTAAATTCCTCAACCCTTGATTTCTCATGTGCTATCCAAGAGGCTAGTGTCATTATCTCTACATCCCCCAATCTAGAATTGGGGTCCCAAAATTTCATGTCTGTGAAGATCAAGTTGTGCTTGTGAAACTTTGCCAATTTGGCCATATCCTCAATGCTTACTTGCTGGCAGAAGTCAATGAACCTTCTATAGTCTTGGAATGGTAGATAACCATACTATGCCAATGTCTTGATTTGGTAATGCAACCATTCCTCTTTAAGAAGGATGACATAGGACTTGGATGGTTTCCTACACTGAATGGCTTCCATGGACAATCTTGCCATGGTGGCAAGTTGTGCTTCTCTCTCTTGTAACTCCTTTTTTAGTCTCTGATTTTCTAATTGTAGTTGTTCTCTCATGCTTGAATCTCTTAACCTCAAGTAAAATATTTCTATGCCCATTTGTTTCAATTTCTCCTCCATAAGACCCACATCCTCTACCTTCTCTGATTTTGCAATATGCATCCATCTGTGAGTTCCAACCCTTTCTTTTTCCAATTCAAATAAGACAGGTACTATAAATTTCTCGAGAATAATCCTTCCTCCTTCCACAAATTTATAATAGGACTCAATGTTAGGCTGTGGTTCAGGCTCTTAGAGTTCTTAGGGACCTATTTCTACCTCTTTTTATGTTGTCACCCCCTCATGTAGAACTTTTTCTTGATCTTATAGCACTTTTGCTCCTTCCTGTAGAAACTTTCTTTTCTCTTGTAGTAGCTCTATTTTCTTGTGTAGCAACTCTGTTTTCTCATGGATCAAGGTAGTTTGTGCCTTGAGATACTTGTCTGTGACTAATCTAGTAGTAGGCCTTCCTATGTGTGTCAAAGGTTGTTTACCCTTGGATTTAAGGGAGGTGACCTCCTCAATTTTCCCTTTACCAAGTCCCAATTCTTTTTCTTGGTTGGATGAATCATCAATTTTGATTGGGACTATTAAAAGAGGTTGGGGATTCCCTTGTTTGATCCTGGTGCTCTTTCTCCTTTTAAAGTAAAAGGGGCCTTGCTTGGGGTGTTTCTTCTTAGATTTGGTAAGTGTGCTAAGTGTGGCTAAGGTGGAAACCACCTCTTGTTTTGTGTTCCTTGGTGAGAGGATCAGATGTTTCTCTTGTTTATTCTCTTGTCTAGGCTTAGAATATTCCCCACGGGTTTCCTCTTTTTCCTTATTCTTCCCTTTTCTTCTTTACTTCCTTCCTCCTCTCTTCCTTCAGTATTTTCTATCTCCTCTTTTTCTTCTTCAATATTTTCCTCCTACTCTTTAGCCTCTCCTTCTTCTTCTTGCTTACCTCCAACTCTAGACCTTGGTGTTTCTTCATGTTGTGTCATAGAGTATGCTTGTGTCTAAATGAAGGCCTCTTTGTCTATGTCCACAAAACCAGCCCATAAAACACAATTTTTGAGGTGGTTCAAGGCACCTATGACAATGATCCTTATGAGGCCATGGTGGGAAATAAATTGGTGCTTCCCTTCCCTTACTTTCTGGCTCATTTCAATGATGGATTGGAGGAGGAAGTGTGGGACACTGAGCCTGTTTGGAATAGGTAACTATGCCTGGAACCTCAGCTGATAGAGGAGCCTAAATTGATAGACATACACAATACTAAAACTTCCCTCACAAGATATATATTTAAGGATGTTGTAGGTAAATTCATCCCAAGGATAGGGGAGTCTTTCCCTCCTTACTCCATTCTTGTCTTTAATAGGTTCCTCTTCAGGGAGGAAGAATATTTTCTTGGTTGAAATATTTAATGTGCTATCTTCCTTTCCCCATAGAAATCCTAAGGGGATGATGGTTAATTTGCTAATGATATTTGTGTTTAAATGTGTTAGAGTCGGTCTTGTCAGTCCTCCGTTAGAGATCAAAACTCTTTATGCATTTCATTTTTAAGTGTCTCGCTCCATTCGCTCAACTGCATTCTGCTAGGGGGCATGCCAAAATTTGACGGAAGGGTCTTGTCAGTCATTACCCCTCATGCTTTGTACCTACTGGCTTAGCTCTGTACGTCAAAGTTCATTAAATGACAGTCAATATTTGGTATTTTAATGGGCAAAAAATCATATCACTCATAGGTCTAGGGTTTCATAAGTCGTGTTTTCAGAGTACCCAAACACGCCAGCAGGCCAGAGTGAGCTTCAACAAGTTTCATCTCCAGATTTTCATCATCCATAATGCTCAAGGGTGATTCCTCTTCAAAACTTTGTTTTGAAGAGGAAATCGTCAAATTAATGTTTATGATAAATATGTAAAGTTCTCCAACATGAAGCACTTGAAAAGCTAGCTCTGGTCATCCTTTTCCAAATGCCATGACAGCTACTCCTGCAAAAAAAAAAAATTGCCAAAGATTTCATCATTTTAGTCAAAAATCCAAAAAGAGAATGTAAAATACAGAGTTGTATTAAGTTGTGGAAAAAGTGCCAAAATGAAACATTGCAAAGTGGGTTTTGAAGAAACAAAAATCAAAAGCATGACTCCATTACCTTTATATAGATTTTCTCATGAGAAACAAAGTCATTTTACATGCCAAGGTTGGAGAGAAAGCATTTCAAAGGAATTTGGTGAGCCAGCGCACGTTTTGGGTGAGGCTGAAGGTGTCTTGACAGGTGTGGCGCATACAGTAGGTGGCACGGCGCACTGGGCCAGTGCGGCGCATTAGGCGCGTTCATTCAGTGCTAATTTCAACGAGTGCGACGCACCGGTAGCGCGCATCGCATAGAAAGAGCGGCGCGACGCATACAGTATAACACCCCAAAAACACCCGAAAATCCTCCAAATCGCCATTGAATTGCTTGGACATGCCAGGTAGGGTCGATATCTCTGTGGCTCATACATTTTGTGGGTTGTGTGATGGCGGTTTATGGTTCCAAATATTGAAACAAAATTTCCAAACCCTACCTCTAAAAATCATTATGTCAATTGATATTAAGGGTTGCAAATTCACCATTGTGTTACCAAGTTTCCCCTTCCATCCCATCTCTCCCTGGTCCTCCATTCCCTCTTTCCTTATACCATATCCCTTTGAATGTCATTGCTCCCCATCCCCTAAATTGACTAAACCCTTATCCCCATTCCCTTTCCCCCATTGTCCAATATAAAACCCCAAACCCTACCTTATGCCAAGTTCCCAAATCCTCCTACACTGCCCTAAATAAAATCTACCCTAATACTCCTAATCCCTTCATATTTTACCTCCCTAACAGTCCCTTGTTACATTGCTCCCTTGGTGACAGATTTCAACATATCACAACAGTAGTCCAACACAATCTTGTGACCAGCATTCATTTCTCCAAGCAGTTTCACAGCATCAATTATGTCATCTGATTATTCATCCGACTATGAGGTGGAAACTCATAGTGACTCACCCACGGAAGAACGTGCACCCCGGAGGCCTCACAAAACTAGTAGACATGTTAGAGAAGAACCGACTACCCTCACAGAATTGTAGGCCTGCCCTTTTGCCATCTCTTGTTTTCGGTTTCAGTCATGCTATGAGTTTTGTGAAAAGGTTGCAAAAATTCAATTCCACCATGAGTTGGCTCGCCTATTTTTTCTACATTTACAGGGTGCTCAAGTTACTTTGGCAGGGGTTACTTTCACACTTACACCGGACTTTATCTCATTAGCTACCGGCATGCCTAATATTGGAGAGCCATGGAATAAGAGACAAAAAGTTGACCGACAACATTATGAGACATATGTTAAACCTGCTTTCTTGAGGCAGCTTAAGAGGGTATTTCCCTTTCGATATCTTAAAGATGAATATGCCCGTCTAATGAAGCTAATTATGAAGTATTTGAGTTGTGAAGGCCGTTTCTCCCGGTTATATGCTTATCACATCAGGTTGCTCATGCATTTCACTCGGGTACGCATGATGAACATCCCATATTTCATATGCCGAAACATATAGAGGATGACCGCCCTTGTGCAACACAAGACCCCTGAGCAGTAGTTCAACAACATTTGTGACTTTGCTCTCATCAAGATTTTGGTGGTGCATCAGCTTGAGTTACAGGGTATCACTTGGGATGATTTCATCTCTCGTGATTTCTTCCAAGCTTCACAGGGACCTTCAGAGACTAGATTTGAGATAGGGGAACCTTCTCATCATTATGAGCACCATGAGACCACCAGTGTGCCGATATTCGTGCTAGACATTTGTTTGCAGCAGCAAAGCGAGTGTTATTTCCACCCAGGGTGGAAGGGGCCTCGCGTCCGAAATCAGCACTACAGGTATAGGACAGAGGTAAGGAGCAAATGCATGATGAGGGGCCATCAGATTAATGAGAGACTGACTTTGTTCTCCTTCATGATGATGATAAAGATACGGATCCGCAAAGTGCACAGCTTAAAGAGATCATCCAAGAGTAGAAAACAGAGATCCAGGCCTTATCCCTTGACTTGGAGAGAGCCAAATGGAATATGAAATATCTGGAGTAGAGGAACAAACAACTTGAGGATCGGAAAGCTGAGATAGAGTTGCAACTGATCAAGGAAAACCGGCAACACATCATGGCAGCACAAGGGATACCTATGGAGCAAAGAGATGAGGACCGGGAGTATGTTTTAGAGAAAGTGAACGTTCACTTGGAGCAGCTGTTGGAGAAGGCTAATAGGGAAAAAGCCATGCTGAGGTGCATGACTCACCATTACATGGCCCGAAACATGAGCTCCAAAGCAAGAATCAGGAGCCTAAAGGCGAAATTGAGGAAGGTGACAAAAAGACAAAAGAGGCAAAAAGAGAAAGATCGGCTCCGAATCTTGGCCGAGGCTTTGTTTCTCTAGCATGACATGTGATAGAGAAGGCACAACCCAAATTTCCAGAAATTTGGAGCACATTTTGAAATTTTGAAATTTTGTGCACAAAAAACAGGTTTTTTCTCCCTGTGCGCCGCACCACCTGGCGCGCGCTTTCGCTAAGGAGCTCCAAATGACAAAAAGTTTATATTTTTGGATTTTCCATGGAAAATTATGACTACTGGTGCATGGCCAAGAAGTTTGGGCCAATTTTGAGTCCTCAGGAGGTCAAAAACACCCAAAAAATGACCTCTCTGCCCCTATTTTGACACACAGGAAGAAAACTTGGGAGATTTCAGTTTTGGAGGGGAAAATGGCATCCAAATTCAGAAATTCGACTTGGGTTGGAAAGTAGACAGGCAGGGATTTCCAACAAGCATACTTGGGCTGAATTTGGACTTCAGGAAGTGCCTCAAAACCCGATCCAAAGTGGCACGATGCATACATCTTTTGGCGCGGTGCACAGAGACCCAAAGGCCAAAATCACTTCCGCTCCGTGAGAATTCGATTTGCAATTTTCTCCAAGTGAGCCCGTTCATTAAAAATAATTTTTTCTTGGCATCAAAGGCAAAGTTTAAAAATTATTTTCATTAAAGGTTGGCTTCTATCCAAGTGGAAAAAGGAAGGCGAGCTGTCACCCAAAAAATCTACGCTACTGTTTTGTTTTTTTTTGTAACGCTGCACCTGTCACTAATGGTTGGCTTTTCATTTCCAATTTGTAATGATTTAAAAAACTCGCCAACTTTGGGTCGATCCATTTCCTGATGGTAGAGTCTATTTATTGTATGAAAAACCATTTGCAAAGGGTTGGAGGGAATTTTTGGGAAACGGTGGGAGAGAAACTCAGTTACTCACTGTACATTTTGACAGAGAATTAATGAAAGGTTGCAGCTCTGGTTCGTGAGATTCATGTGGCGTGAGTTTAGAAAATGGATTTTCTTTTTGTTTCATATGTATTTCGTTGTGTTTCACAGTTCATTCATATTCATTTCCAGTGAAAGCTTCTAAGTAAGAAAAGGTAGAATTCAGTTTACTGCTCTGCCTTGGGAAAGTTTTCACGTTCTATGTTTTCTTCTGTTGAAAAGGATTCATGTATTTATGCCCTTGTCACCCTCTTAAAAAGTCTCTCCACTTCATATTATTTCAGATCTAATTGCTAGACTTTCCGCCTGTCTTGCCTCACGAAATAATCTGCGTCTTTGAGTTAAATTCTCTGCTCATGCTGTTCCTTGGTCCCATACATCCCAGAAAACTCAGTCATTCATCAAAATACCTCTTTCATATTTATTTACCTAGCCTAAAATACGTATCCATTTTAAGTCATTCTCAGACCCTACTCGTTCAATTTTCACTGAGCGTGACCTAGAGAGAGCCCTCTCCTCTTCTGGTAGGGCTAGCTACCAGACTGAGTGTGGTTTGTGGTTACCCTGAATTTTTCCTTCTTTCAGCCTAAGGCAGATTTAGGTGCTAACATAGTGGTGACTCCGCTGGGGACGAAATTCTTTATTTGTTAGTTTTCTTCGTTGTGTAAACAACAGGCTTAACCTACAAACACCCCATACTTCTGATAATTCTAAACTTCCGGATGATAAGTTTAGGATTCGATAGGCTGAGTAAGTTGTTCATGTCCTTTTGATTTCTTTGAAAATAGCACGCTGGCTTCAAGAAGATATACGAGAGCTAATCCAGATCCAGATCCTCCTCATATCTATGAAAACCCCAATTTGATTCCAAGACTTCTTCGTCAAGAGAGCTCTATAACTCCCGTGTTCAAATCCCATTCATGTCCTGACATTTTTGAGTATCTTGAAGAGCTTGATTTTGATGAGAAGTTTGAAATATCATTGTCGAGACCAAATCCAAAAATGTTGTTGACTCTATTGTCCCCAATCCACAGTTTCTTGTAGACCTAGAAACTGAAAGGGCTAACCGGTCAATTGATAATTATATTGCGACATAGCTTCAAACTCCAATTGTTAATTCTCTACAAACTGCACACACTCCTCCAACACCTCCAAGACCAAACCCACCAAGAGTGATGGCTTCCTGTTTTGCACCTCTTGTGCTGCCTCAAGTTTTAGATGATACGCCCGCAGATTATCAAAGCAAACTTCCTTTGTTTGATGGCACTCCGAACAACATTACCGCTCAACACGATGTGGACAAAATGGCAGATTTCTGTGACCTTCATGAGATCGATGCAGAGAATGTGACAATGAGACTCTTTGTACAGACATTTGCCGGTGAAGTGAGGAAATGGTTCAGAGGTTTTCCGACTGCACGTATCGCTACCTTGGCCGAACTGCACAGATAATTTTTAGACCGCTGGGAAGTGAAAAAGAATCCTCTTCAAATTCTGGCTGAATATGAACAAATCAAATGAAACGCTGGTGAGTTAGTCCAAGACTACTGCATTAGATTCAATTCTGTTTATAATGAAATTCCCGATCATCTAAGGCCAAGACTAGCCATGATGAAGTTTCCGGATGGTTTTGATGCTGACATGGCTTATCAACTAAGAGAGAGAGAGCCAGCCACAATGGAAGACATGCAGAAGATCGCGGTCAGCGTTGAAGCGAATCTGTTGACCAAGAGGGCTAGAGCAAAAGAAGAAAAGAAGGTCACGGTAAAAGAAGAGTCTTCCTCGATGGATCAATTACTCAGGAAGGTAGAGAAGATGCTTGAAAGGGTGAAACTCGACAAACTTGAGCCACAAGTTAGAAATCCTAACTTCCGTGGCCAACAGCAGTCACAATATAGAATAAGGAAGAAAGATCAGTGAGCCCAAGATCAGACAGCACAACAGCCAGTATAGCCACCTCTTCAACAAAATTTTGTGCATGGACCGGAGTCTGATGAGGAAGGGAAGATAATAGGGGAAGAGAACCACTTCTTTACGCCTAATGATTTGCCTATTTACATTACTGAAGAGGAGTATGTGGAAAGTTCAGCTGCACACAAAGACGCAGATTTCATTGTAGCAAGTGACACAGTTTTGGAAGAAGAATCAGATGAGTATCAAAGAGGCTATATGAATGCTCTTTCCACTCAACAGCGGTAATATTCACTTAGAAACAGAGATGTGCCGGTTAACTTAATTGAGAAGAGGAAGGAGGTTTCATCATCAAAGAATGATTCATCAGTTGCACAAAAGAAAGGCAAAGAGGCACTTGATCCTGACAGCAGCAAATCACCATCAACCGAAAAATCAAATCAACAAATTGTATCAAGAGAAAAGGAAAAGAAAGAAGTCCCAGTCAAAGAGGTAGAAAAGGCTTCCGCTTTTAGTTTAGAGAATGAAATTTCTAAATTGAAGGTATCCATTCCCTTGATTGAAATAATGAAGAATAACAGTTATAGAGGGCAAGTTTCTAAAATTTTGAATTGTGATGTCTGATATGGTGAATGTCGCAAATGATCAACCCGAAATGATTTTTGGGCCAGCTTTGAATGGTGAGTCTCCAGATAGTGATGTGCCACCTTTTTATATCAGTTTAAGATTGCATGATTTTGTGTTACATAATGCCATGTTCGATTCTGGAGCTTCTCACAATCTCATGCTCTTGCTAAGGCAGCCAGTAGTTTGAAGATTCCAATGAACTCCAATAATAAATTCGAAATCCATGTCAAGCATCTTCCGAATGTCCCCGACAATCAGAGATATTGGCAAGTTTTCCAAGATGATGAGGAGATATATGATTTTCTGCAAAACAAAGGTAAGTTCAAAGAGATCTCAATTGATGTAGAAAATGATGATGGTAAAGATGAGGTGCAGATCAATCAAATGGACGTGTTCTAGCTAAAGGATAACATTATTCCTAAAGGCTTGATACCTTTAGAAGAACTCTTTGATCAAGATGACGTAGCCCGTAAACCAACATTACAGCCAACAGAGAAGGGTGTTGAAGAGGTCAATATCAGAACAGCTGCTAATCCTAAAATGGTAAAATTGTCTAAAGCATTGCCACAAAAGATGAAAGCCAAATATATCAGTTTGTTGTCTTCATTTGCTGATGTGTTTGCTTGGGACTATTTTGACTTGAAGACATATGATACCAATATAATTCAGCATACTATACCCATTAAGCCTAATCAGAAACCTTTCAGACAAAAGTTTAGAAGGCTAAATCCAAAATTGATGCCATCAATTGAAAAGGAGATAAACAGGTTGTACAAATCAAGAATCATCGTTCCCATCAGATTTTCGGACTGGATGTCTAATTTGGTGCCTGTACGGAAGAAGATAGATGAGATTCGCTTGTGCATTGATTTTAGGAATCTCAATAAAATTTCATTGAAAGATAACTATCAACTGCCAAAAATGGATCATATACTTCAGCGAGTAGTTGGAGCATCTCGTATGTCACTACTTGATGGTTATTCTGGATATAACCAAATTTCTGTCCATGAAGATGACCGAGACAAGACAGCGTTCACCACTCCGTGGGGAACTTTCCATTACGATAAAATGCCTTTTGGTTTGAAGAACGCAGGTGGCACCTTTCAGCGGGCAATGGAATTGGCTTTTGCAAATGAGAAGGATATCTTATTGGTTGTATACCTTGATGATCTGACGGTGTTTTCCAAATCTGACGAAGAACACATGTATCATCTGAAAACTGTCTTTCAAAAGTGTAGAAAATATGGTCTATCGCTGAATTCAAAAAAGAGCTTGTTTGCCATGGAGGAGGGCAAACTACTTGGGCACATTATCTCAAAATATGGCATTCGTATTGATCCAGCACGTGTACAAGCGATTCAACAAATCGATTTGCCCTGGAATAAGAAGGAGATTCAATCTTTCAATGGTAAAATGAATTTTTTACGCCGCTTTGTACCTAATCTTTCTGAACACCTAAGAGAGATTACAAACATACTTAAGAAGGACTGCCAAGTGAAGTGGACGGAAGAGGCTGTAAAATCTTTCAATTTAGTCAAATTGGCTCTTTCTTTAGCTCCAGTTTTAATCAGCCCGGAATACACTCAGGATTTTATATTGTTTTCATTCGCTTCGGAGCATACTATGGCAGCGGTGTTGATGTATAAAAGAGATGATCACGAGAGACCAATTGCTTTCTTCAGCCGAACTATAAGAGATGCAGCCTTAAAGTACAACATCATTGAGAAGCAAGCCCTCGCACTTGTGAAAGCATTGAAAGATTTTCGGGTATACATTCTGCATTCTCATATTTTGGCTTATGTTCCTAACACTGCTGTCAAAGATGTTTTAGTGCAGACAGATCCAGAAGGAAGACGAGGCAAGTGGATTGCAGCTTTGTTGGAGTATGATGTGGAAATAAAGCCCACAAAGCTTGTTAAAGGATAGGGATTGGAAAAGTTAATGGCCGAATCAAACTTGCACGCTTTAGACATAAATATGATCGTTGCTATGTCCGATGAGAATGAGGAAGGTTCGTCAATTCAGGTATCTGAAATGTTTGCTCTTTCTCCGTGGTATTCAAATATGATATATGTGCTTCAAAATTTGTCACCACCACTCGGCATGACTAGAAACAAAGCTAGAACTCTCAAATTAAAGGTTGCCAAGTTTTGCATTCTAAATTCTGCACTTTATTGGAAAGATCCCGGTGGCGTTCTTTTGAATTGTTTGGTGGAAGAAGAAGCAAAGCAGGTCATGGAGGATTTCCACGAAGGAGATTGTGGGGGTCACCTTTTTTGGAAAACAACAACAAATAAAGTTCTGAGAGCGGGATACTATTGGCCGACATTGTTTGCTGATGTATATAAGGTTGTCAAGAGCTGTCATAAATGCCAGATTTTTGAAGGAAGGTAGAAATTATAGCCTTTGCCGCTTAAGCCCATTGAGGTGAGCGCCCCTTTTCAGCAATGGGGGTTGGATTTCATTGGTGAAATTCATCCCACTTCTTCTAGTAAGCATCGGTGGATTCTCACGACAACAGATTACTTCACGAAATGGATCAAAGCAATTCCCACCAGAGAAGCTACAGATGCGGTAATTATTTCATTCCTTGAAAATAACATCTTGTCTCGCTTTGGTTGCCCGAATAAGTTAATCACTGATAACGCAACAGCTTTCAAATAAAAAAGGATGGTAGAGTTTTGTCATAAATACCACACCATTTTGGGTCACTCAACTGCCTATCATCCGCAAGGCAATGGATTGACGGAGTCTTCTAACAAATTTTTAGTCAACATCATTAAGAAGCTGCTGGAAATCAATAAGAAGAGCTAGCATAAGAAGTTGGTCAATGCACTTTGGGTAGACTGGGTCAGTCAGAAGAAATCCATTGGTATGTCCCCCTTTGAGCTTGTGTACAGAGTTGACACATTGTTTCCTACCTCTCTCATAGCCCCGGTAGTCAAACTTCTTCAGGAAGCCGGCAATGAAGACGATCCTATGCAGAGAAGATTGAATCAAATGATCCATTTGCAGCAGACAAGAGAACAAGTTTTCCAAAACACATCCAAGTTGCAAGAGAAGATTAAGAAAATTTATGACAAAAAAGCAAAGGTGGATAAATTTTAGTTGGATGATGTGGTGCTGAAGTGGGATGCAAGGAATGAGGAAAAGGGTAAGCATGGTAAATTCGAGAATCTCTGGAAGGGTCCCTTCAAGATTGCAGCATATCGGGGGCAGAATGCCTTTCTTTTGAAGGAAATGAATGGAGAAGAATGCCCAGGAGGGCCGTGTTATCACTCAGGTTGTTCCCTTTGACTCCTAAGGGAATACGACCGAGGTAACCACAAACAAATATTTTAGTTGCAGGTCTTAGCCTACCTGCAACCAGAGAGGGCTCTCTCTTTATGATTTAGCTTTGTTTTGGGGTGATTTTAGGCTAGTTATGAAGTGCGAAGTTTGTTTTGAGTTTGGTGGGATGGGTGGTGTTTTCAAACAGAGATGGCATTCAAAGTGTGAGAAGTTCAGACCATTGGGCATGGAGTCAATGAATATGAACTACCAGATGTGTTTTCTTTGGTAAAAGAGAGGAATACAGAGCAGGATAGCTAAACATGGAACAATATTCAAAGCTGGAATTAAGATGAAATGGAGGTCAGGGAATGAAAGACAATTAAGAATCTTTCATTCAACTAACAGAGGGAAAGTTAATGAATAATATCTAGGAGCAATGAAGGATTCCTAAACAACATTTAGAAATGAGAGAACTAGCGTAAACATGAGCAATGAAGTATTCATATTCATGACTAATTCTGAAGAAAACATAGAAAAATCACAGAAATTGAGCACAGAGTACATAGAAGTAAAGTCTGAGCTATTCTTTCTTTCTGCAACTTAGATCATGATACATAGATGATATAGACACATAGAAACTGAAAACAAAAATAAGAAAGACTTATTGATCCATGAGGAAGCACAAGAATTCCATAATATGCTCTTCAGCCATTAAATCCACAACCAGCCAGTTCATAAGCAAACATTCCAGCAATCTTTGTTCATAAAAGTTCCCAAAATATACAGCGCAAGTCTAGAATGACCTTCTCAACCAACCAACCAACCCTTATTACATAGCTCAGGGTGGTATATATAGGAAAAATATCTACAAAACAGATCTGAGGGAAGATCTGGGGAAATAACTATGTTTAACCTAACTTATGCTGAAATAAATGCAAAAATATCTATTTGAGCTGTGTTGGAGGCAGCAACATAAAAAATGAGGCTTTGAGGTGTCCTTTGAGCTCTGCGCTGGCCATCTTGCCATAACTGTGCTTTGGAACCTGAAGCACTGCTCTCATGTGGCTTTAATGCATTAAACTGTGATCTGGTGAGCCTTAAATGGGCTTTTACTACTTCTTTGACTTGGATGGAGGCCCTTTATTGCTTATCTGCCTCGGCTTCAAGTCTTTCACTGCAAATCTCTAACTGATACACTTTGCCACTGAATCTGACCTCTACTTCACTGCTGATACACTTTAACTATTAAATCACCCTTTTTTCATCTCTTTATGGCAAAAATTAGGTGCTGTGGTGCTTCTGTAGGCCTTAGAGGTGTTTTGGCACTGGATGATTAAAATACTGTCCAAAAGGAAGAATTTCTGCAAAAAATGGCGGAGGATTTGTGAAAACATGACTGTACTGAGGCTGTGCTCGTTGTCGGAGCAAATTTGGGTTTCCACGGCATTTGCGCGCATTTTTTTGTGATGATATCAGCATGACGTCATCGGCGGGTCCCGGGTATGGCAAGATGACGTGGCAGCTGACTGGGGCGATGACGAGGCACAGGAAACAGTGGCAGGGTGGGGATGCAGGCAGACGGTGGTAAGTGGTTTTATCGGACCGCCTTTTGTACAGGGGCGGTAAGTGTCAGAGGAGGTCCGATGTAATGAAAATAAGGTATGCGTCCCTGCGTACGATGGTAAAACCACCCTCTATCAGATGCTAACATCCTGCCACCTCGCCGCTTCCGTCCACCGTCGGATCGGGGAGAGCGGATCAGACGACTGAGGATAAAATACTGCTGCTTGGAGTCAATCTGGGCCGGAGCGATGAAACATGGGCCGAGAATGATTAAGCTTCCTTTGCTAAAGGGGCACGCACAGGCACAAATAGAAAACATGAGAAAATGGCCCCGTTTCCTCTATAAGGCGAAAAACACATAAAACGTAAACATCTGATGAAAATATAGGCAGGAGCAATACTGTAGCTATGAACAAATCCTGGCCGTTGGATCGCGTGAAGGCAGATCCAATGGCTGCAATGAATTTCGCAATATCGCTATCGGCGGGGAGTGGGGGATGGGGCCTTATATGTATATATGATCAGGATATAGCGATCGCGATATATGTATCGACGATCGCATATCGGGGCAGAAAAGGGAAGGTGTTTAAACAGTAGTGAAAGCGATATGGTAGCGATGCGATAAGATCTGCGCCGTTGATACGGGGGCTCGATCGGACGGATGCCGCGCGATTGCAATATCGTGTTGGCGGAGGTCTATGGGTGCGGGCCTTTATATACAAGCGATAGCGAAATTGCAATTGCGATAAAGGCTTGCAGTAATGCATGCGATATGCGATAAAGAGCAGTTTATTGATAAAACATGGATTAATGATTAAAACGATGAATTGCAGTAAGAATGGGATTAACAATAAAGCGGGATATTATGGATAAAGCGAAGAATGCGATAATGAATGGATTGCGATGCGATATCGCTTCGGGTGCGATAGCAATATCGCATCGGAGCAAAAGGAGTGGAGGCATGTATTCGGGGATATATGTATTGCGATACGCTGATTGCAATAATCGCATCAGTGGAGGTCTATCGGGGAGCATATATATAAGGGGGCCAACTGTTATTGCCACCTCCGACTACGATATCGCGTCAGAGGGGAGGAATATGGATCGAAGGAGTGTTTTGTAGATCGGAAAAGGGTTTTTGCATAAAAAAGGGGTCTTGTATGATCGGAGGGGGATTCCTTTGATCGGAGCTGGGCTTTACTCCATTGGAGGAAGGTTTTTGTGGCTTAGAAAGGGTTTTTGATGCATCGGAAGGGGTCCGAAGCATGGAAAGAGGGTTTTATGCCTTAAAAAAGGTAAAAACGAGGTTAATGGAGGGTTTTTATACATCAAAGGAGGGATTTATGCAATGGAAGAAGTCCAAATGCATTGGAAGATGGTTAAGGAGCAAAACTGAGGGTTCTTACTAAGTTTCAAGCAAACTTAGTAATTCCCAAGGCATATTTATGGTTATGTTTCAACCAGGGGGAGGGGATATGTATATACGGGGGATATTTACTATATTTTTAGTATGGGAAGGGGAAATAAGGAGGGATTTACATAATAGAGTTAGAAATTAATATGAATTTTGTGAAGAAAGTGCTAAGGATAAAAATCTTAGGCTTTAAAGGGGAAATAGGACTTATAGAAGAAATATGAGCACCTTAAGCAAGGAAAATCTTTACTTAGGAAAATGTTATGGAATATGATGAATTTTAGTGATTTTGTTATGAAACCAGCTCAAGAAAAGATAGAAAAGATAGATCAACGCCTTAGAATTCAGCCTCTTCGAGGGGGCAACCTCCTTTACATTACATAAACGAACAATTCTTCGATGATTCAAATGACAAAACCTCCTTTCTATATATAGGAGTCTAAGGAGTCACAATATAATCCAGCTGACCTAACAATAATAATATAAAGCCACAAAAATAACAATAGAGGGATTCTATGGGCACATTAATAACAATATGGGGGCAATGGGGGCACAACAATATAAATAAGGGTTATAACTACAATAGTAACGGGGTAATCACTAGTATTATAGGGACCCAACATGCCCCTCGCCTTCAAAAAAGTGTTGTCCTCAACGCTTGAGTAGTTCTAGATACTTCTGCATAAAATTCTCATCCTCCCATGTGGAATCTTCAGCGGATAAGTTCTTCCACTTGATAAGGTACTTTGAAATTGATCGATTTCGTAGTTGTCGAGTTCTTGTTTCTATCGCTGCTTCCGGTTCCAATATAATTTTTCCTTCCTCGTCAAGTTCTGGAAATATTGTTTGAACTGGGAGCTTGTCGCCTATAACCTTCTTTAAGCATGAAACATGGAAAACTGGGTGCAATCGAGAAGCTGTAGGAAGCTCTAATTTGTATGCCATAGTACCAATCTTTTGCAACACCTTGTATGGACCATAATACTTTGGTGATAATTTATTATCCTTCTTAGCTTGCTTTAGGGACATTTGCTTATATGGTTGTAGCCGTAGGAATACCCAATCACCTACATCAAAACTTCTTTCACTGCGATGTTGATCTGCCTGTTGTTTCATTCTATTCTGTGCCAACACGAGGTTATCCTTTAAGAGTTGGAGGACTTGTTGTTGATGTTCGATGTGATGTTCCACTGCCTAAGCCTTAGAATTTTCTCTTAAATATAATGTGATGGATGGTGGTTGATACTCATAAAGTGCCATAAATGGGGTCATTTTTGTTGTTGTATGAAAGGAAGTGTTATACCACCATTCAGCCAGAGGCAACCATTTGACCCATTGTGTCTGTTTATCAGATACAAAGCAACGTAGATATCCTTCCAAACATTTGTTTACTATCTCAGTTTACCCATCAGATTGAGGATGATAAGATGAGCTATGAGCTAACTGAGTACCAAGACAAGAAAATAATTCTGTCCAAAAATTTCCAGTGAAAATGGGATCTCTGTCACTTACAATAATCTTTGGGTTTCCATGTAGCTTTTGAATTGTTTCCATAAATGCAGTAGAAACTGTACTGGCTTTAAATGGATGTGATAATGCACAAAAGTGTGCATACTTGGTAAGTCTGTCAACTACCACCATGACGACACTCTTTCCCTCAGACCTGGGTAAACCTGTGATAAGATCCATTGATACCTCCTCCCAACGTTGGCTTGGAATGGATAAAGGTTGTAATAGACCCGATGTCTTAATTGTTTCAACTTTATTTTGTTGGAAAACCAAACATTCTACCACAAACTTTTGAATATCTGATTTAAGGCCATCCCAAAAAAATTCCTTCTTAACCCTGTGGTAAGTTTTTAAAAATCATGAGTGCCTGCCTAAGGGAGAAGTGTGCAATTCCATAAGAATCTTTTGTTTTAGCTGGGAATTCTTACAGAGGTATAAGTGATCTTTGTACCATAATGAATCATTTTGCCAGCTAAATGTATCAGATGTACTGGAATCTTGTTGTAGCTTTCGAATAAGTGCCCACACTTCTTCGTCATTCTTCCATTCCTCCCTTGCTTCATTTATCCAATCTGGTTGGATGATAGAAATAGCACACAACAATGCTTCCACATCCTCATCCTTTCTTGAGAGTGCATTTGCCACCACATTTTGCTTCCCTTTTTTGTATATGATTTCAAAGTCATAACCCAACATCTTTGTGACCCACTTTTGTTTCTCTTTAGAGGATAATCTTTGTTCTAAAAAGTATTTAAGGCTATCATGATCCTTTTTTACCTTGAAGTGTCTTCCCATTAGGTAGGGTTGCCATTTCTTAAGTGCATGGAGTATTGCCAACATTTCCTTCTCATAAATAGCTTTGCTTAAAAACTTTCCCTTGATTGGACGACTTTCAAAAGCAATGGGTCTTTCATCTTGCATTAGAACAACACCAATTCCATTTCCTGAAGCATCACATTCCATAATAAAGGTTTTTGTGAAGTCTGGTGTAGCTAAGACCGGTGCTTGGCACATTGCCTCTTTAAGATGTTCAAAGGCCTTTTTTGCTTCCTGAGTCCATGAAAATGCATCTTCCTTCAATAATGTCATTAGAGGTGCTGCTATTCTCCCATAATTCTTAACAAACTTGCGATAATACCCTGTCAACCCAAGAAATCCGCGCAGATGCTTTATGGATGTGGGGATTTTCCATTCCTTAATGGCTTTAATTTTGCTAGGGTCTACCTTAACTCCTTCATGAGATACAATATGACCCAAATATTCCACCTCCTGGACTCCAAAGAAACATTTGGATCTTTTTTCATATAACTGTTTCTCCTCCAATAGTTGTAGCACCCTGTCAACATGTTCAACATGATCCTTCTGTTAGCCTCCTATTGCAACAGGTGTTCATCTTTAATGATTGAAATTTTTAGATGCCAAATATGTCATACTTTGCATGCTGCAATGCTCCATATTTTCTAAGAGAGGCCAAAGAAGAGGCCATGAAAGTGTGCTAGTCTAAATGCCACTACTGTATCCTAATTTTGATGAGTTATCCAATTTTAAAGAATTTTATGTTAAGGGAAAGGCCAAACAGCCTAATCTTGGCTTCCCTAGGTTTCAATTTCTTATTTAGAATATAGAGAATGAATATCTGTCCAAACAGTTTAATCTTGGCAGATTTGTAGATAGGTAGAGAAACAAAGGAGCCTAACTGCTTAATCTGGGCGCTTGGAAGAAATAAGTGTAGATTTAGATAGAAGGACAGAAAAAATAAAAAAGGATAATCAGGGTTTGCGAGTCCAAGTGCACCTATGCAAAAAGAAGAAAAAATGCTAGGTAAGTAGGCTGGGTAAGTAGTTTTGTGTTTGCAGAATCATGCTGTGTAATCCATTTCATCTTTTCAAGTGTGTTATATCTATTCCGATTACAAGGCAAGGCAATTCCCCTTTGGAGGAGCTCAAGTGAGGCATGTCTAACTCCCCCTTCTTCTCATTCCCTAAATCACTCACTAACATCCCCTTGAGGACCTTGGGATCTGCCCAACCAGTCCTGTTATAACTTTATTTTTGTAATAGCACCAAGTCAAGCTTTGACTTTCTTCTGTGAAAAGAAGCCACATTTCTTGTGTAAAAACATGTCTCCACCGTCCATTCACTTTCAATGTCCAAAGCTTTAGCTCACAAACTTAGCCTCCCCCCTACACTTCACCTCATTTTCATATTAACCCCTAACTCTATTATCTAGCTCCCTATATCATTTCCCCATCCCCATTTACTACTAAAAATTATATGAAATCCCCAAAAAATATTAAATAGCCCCTCCCTTTGGAACTATAGCCATATTTCCTAAGTTCGGGAAATAGTAGTCCATCCGGGCTACTACTACCCTTCTGTGTCCTAACCTGGAGTTAGTCTGACATCTGGTCACCCTAACAACCATTTCCCCTAAGCGCTAACCCCACAACACTCATTTCCCGCCCTTATCCTAAGGTCATGCATATAAATATATTTTCCCCACTTGTATATACCCATAAAACCCATTTTTATTAAGGTTTTCCCTCCCGCCAGATTAAACAACACATAATAAAATATGGGCGGGCCTCGTTTTTAACCATCCGCCGCCTTACTCATGCCGCCGACCGTCAGATCTGGCGCGCCCAAGATCTACGGTGGGTGGGCCTTTTTGTGCCCCGACGTGCCGAGGGTTAATGTCTGGGAGATGGGTGGTTTTCTCGTCGTACTCTCGCCACGCATCACCCTCTCGGCTGTGGCAGAGCCCCCTCCTCCGAAACCACCTGCGCACAAAAGCGGTGCGCCCGAAACCGGATACTGCCTTCCCCCCTCCTGCGTCAGCGCTGCGTCATGCTGACATCATCATCCTGCGTCGGCCTCCTGCCGCCATGTCCTTGCCATGTCACCGCCATGTCACCTCCTCCACTGTACCGCCACGTCACCCGCCGTACTGCCGATGTCACCCCTGTTTACATCACCCTGCCACGTCACCCGCCGTACTGGGATCCACTGCTGAAGTCATGCTGATGTCACCGTCAAAAAGCGCGAAAGGAAAAAATCGCACCCTAGGAAGCCCGGAATCAAAATCTGAGGCAGTTTTTGATGCGTGATTAGCACCTAGTGCTAATCGCACATCGCTATGGGAAATAGGCCAAAATGGAAAGCCCTTTCATGGCTCGACCTCCAGCAGGCCCGAAAGGCGTAGAATGAGATGAGTTTCTTCGCGCAGTATTCAGAAAGGGGCAAACATAGTTTTAAAAGCAAACAGAGGGCCGAACAGCAGCCATGAAAGGTCGATGCAACAGTTTAAAGAGTATCAGAAGTGAGAAAGGCGCACATTCAGTGCCAAAGCATATCAAGGATGCAGCAAAGAGTATCAGTCGAATGTTTTAAATGAAAACCTTTATTCCCAATGCAGGTGAACATTGAATGACCTCCAACAAAGTCAAAGAAAGCAGTGAAAGCCAATCAAGGCTCTCCCATCACAGTTAATGCACCTCAGAACCACTCAAGAGCATGGATCAAAACCCAAAGCACAGTTATGGCTAAGTGATCAGCACAGAGCCATAAAGACAACACATTAAACTCCTTTTTGGTACAGCTGCACCCAGCGCAACTCGAGGATATTTTCACGCATTTATTTCAGACACGTGTTAGGTTAAAGACACTTATTACAGCAGATCTGTCTGAGATTTGATCTTTATAGATATTTTACTTATAAAAACCACCCTAATTCACTGTTTAAGGGGTTGGTTGGTTGTATAGCTCCAAGAGAGACTCGCTCTGTATACTTGATGTTTTACTTAATCAAAGACTGCTGAAAAGCTTGGAGGAATGACTGTGTGCTGTGTATCAATGTTTTGAAGAATTGAATGTGGAATTATTGTGCTACAACATGACTCAATAAGTGTTTCTTACCTTTGTTTTCCATTGATGTACCATCCAAAATAGCAGAAAGAATGAATAGTTTAGAATTGGTTTAATTGCCCTCTATGCTCAATTTCTGCTGTTTCTATATGTTTTCATCTGAATTAGTAATGAATATGAATTCCCCGTGGCTCATATTTCTCCTAATTCACTCATGTCTGACAGTTATCTAGGGATTCTTCACTGCTCCTAGATAGAGCTCATTCACCTTCCCTCTGCTAAGCTGAACGAGAGATTCTTAACTGCCTCTCATTCCTAGCCTTCATTCCATCCTTTAGCTTGAATCAGTGTTTCATGGGCAGCTATCTTGCTCCATATTCCCTCTCGTGACCAAGAAAACGAACCTGTAGTCCTACTCCTTGACTCCATGCCCAATGGTTCTAAAAATTTCATGCTATCCCTGCCTCTTTACTTGAAAGCATCATCCATCCCACCAAAACTAAAACAAAACCCCTTGTACTCAATAACTAGCCTAAAATCATCATCAACAAAGCTAAATCCTAAAGAGAGAGCCCTCTCTGACTGCTGGTGGGCTAGCACCTGCAGTCCAAAGATTGGTTTGTGGTTACCTTGGCTGTATCCTTTAAGGAGCTTTAAGGACAAACTGAGTGATAACACCTTCCAAGACTTGTTGTAGTTAAGTATATCATCAAAAAATACTAACACAAATTTTCTAAGGAATGGTTTGAAAATTGAATTCATCAAACCTTGAAATGTTGAAGGTGCATTGGTAAGGCCAAAAGGCATGACCAAAAATTCATAATGACTCTCATGAGTTCTAAATGCCATTTTCAGAATGTCTTCAATCTTCATTCTGATTTGATGATATCCTGAACGAAGATCCAACTTGGTGAAGTAAATTGATCCATGCAATTCATCTAGTAATTCATCAATGACAGGAATGGGGGACTTATCTTTAATAGTGAGCTTGTTGAGCTCCCTATAATCCGGACACATGCACCATGATCCATCCTTCTTGTGCACCAATACTACTGGAGTAGAGAAAGAACTTTGACTCGGTTGAATTATACCAGCCTCTAGCATTTCTGCAACCATACGTTCAATTTCACTTTTTTGGACATAGGGATATCTGTACGGCCTGATGTTTGGAGGAACACTTCCTGGAATCAGATGAATAACATGCTCATGATCACGCATAGGTGGGAGAGCTTTGGGAGTCTCAAATACCTTGGAATGATTGTCCAAGACTTTTTGGAGATATGGAGAAATAGATGATTCTAATGTGGAAACATCTAGCTAACATAATTGTGCAATTACACCCCTTTGCTCCTTTTTTAGAAGCTTTGCCATACCATTAGAGCTGATTATCTTTCCTGGTTTCCCTGCAATACCCCTTAATTCAACTTTCTTTCCTTCCATAGAAAATTTAATGAAAAGTTCTTGAAAATTAAAAGCTATTGTACCCAAGGATTGTAGCCATTGGACTCCTAGTACAACATTAGCACCTCCCATTGGAATGGAAGCATTGGGCTAGTCAATACATATTCTCCCATGGATAACTTGATATTATGGCACTTTCCAGAGCAATTTATTGTTCCTCCATTTGCAATCATCACTTGACACTCTGGTGCTGGATATAGGAAGCAATTCAATTCTTTTTCTACCCTACAGTGAATAAAATTGTGGGTGCTTCCTGAATCAATCAACACTATTACCTTTTTCTTCTTGATTTGTCCTTCTATCTTGATGGTTTGAGGAGTGGTAATTCCCGCCAATGCATTACAAGATATGGTCGGATTTATTTTTTCTTCATCTAGGCTTTGTTCCTGGAGCATATCCTCTTCTTTTGACCTTTCTTGCTCCTTTTCTTCTTCCTCTTCACAATCTATGTAGAATAATTTCTTCTCAGCACACTTATGACCTTTAGTGTATTTGCTATCACAACTATAACAAAGCCCTTTTGCTATTTTTTCTTCCAATTGTTGTGGTGTCAACCTTATAGGTTGTGGAAGACTAGGGGCAACTGCACTTCCGTCTTTATAGTTGTGAGTGGTATGCTTCCTGGTTGCCATACTTTTGCTTTCCATTTTTCTTGCTAACCTGAATGCCTTCTCTAATGAATCAGGTTCCCAAAGGCGAACATCATGTTGGATATTATCCTTTAAAGACCCTATGAACACGTCAACCCTATGCTCCTCTGGAATATCTTTTACCCTTATGTTCAATTTTTGGAACTCCTCAATGTGCTCCATTATTGAACCCTTTTGTTTGAGACTTATCAATTGGCTAAAAAAAGTGTTTTTTTTTGTATCCTCATAATGTGCTATCAATTCTTCCGTAAAAATTGCCCAAGTGATAAATTGTTTACGAGAGCAAAGCCATTGATACCATACAAACTGATTTGGTTCCAAATATAAAGTTGCCATACATACCTTTTGTGTGTTTTGCACATTATTGAGATCGAAGAACTGCTCCATCTGTAATATCCATGTGGCAGGATCCTTGCCATCAAACTTCCTCATATCGATTTTTGGAATATGGTGGGTCTTCGATCCAAAATTAGAGTCTATGGAATCATGATTAACATTTCTTTTGTTCACATCATGAGTTTCCTTTACAACCTTTTCACCATTAGTAAGTATTTCTTGTAGAAAATTTGTCAAATATGTCTTCAAATCTGCCATGTTTATCTTCAAATCTGTCCTCAAATCTGTCTTCAAATCATCCATCTTAGCTTCCCTGCCCTTTATCTTAGATTCCACGCCATTTATCTTAGATTACACGCCATTTATCTTAGTTTCTGTTAGCTTTTGTGAGCGTGACATTTGTTGCACTTGTTCTTGTAATTTTGATATATCATGTAGCATTTCTTCCTCTTCTTCATGAGTCATGCTAGAGATTTCAGGTTCCTTACTAGGTGTTTGCATTTTCTTTCCTCGGGGCATCAGTTACCGATAATAATGCTTTACTATTCCCTTTGAATTCCTTCAAACCAAGCTTATGTAAAAATTTAAAAAAAACTACACACCTTTTTTCACTTTGTAGAAGCCTGATATTGAATCTGATGTATCTTTGTAATTTTGGATCATCCAGTTCTGAAATTTTGACTTGTAGTAGCCTTCTGAGTCCTCTTTCCAATGCCACAAGTTTGACCCAAATTGGTTTCTCCAAGGAAGATTTATATGAAATCTCCCACAGTGACTTGCTTATAGACTAGTTCAGTAGAGCAAACTTGTACGACGTGCCACGAGTCATTATTTCTACCTATGGATTTGAAAAATGCATAAAAGAAACTAAAGTCCGTCCTCTTTTTGTACCTTCTTATGAAATTTCAATCCGATCCTCAGAGAGAAAGTTATGACGATTTTCCCCAGGTCACCTGTTTTGAATGTAATTCAGGAGTCTGCAAAAAGACCAACTTCCTCAGATCATATCTCCGAAAATATCACGTGAAAAGCTCTGAAATTCGGACCCAAGGTTCAGCACAATTTCTTCTCAAATGGATTTTTTTTGAGACTTCTGAAACGTCACAGAAAAAAAATTATAGCGAAAATTCCACGATGACCTGTTTGGAGCAGCGAAACCCTAGAATCCAAAGCTCTGATACCAAATGTTATGAAACCAGCTCAAGAAAAGATAGAAAAGATAGATCAACGCCTTAGAATTCAGCATCTTCGAGGGGGAAACCTCCTTTACATTACATAAATGAACAATTCTTCGATGATTCAAATGACAAAACTTCCTTTCTATATATAGGAGTTTAAGGAGTCACAATATAATCCAGCCGAACTAACAATAATAATATAAAGCCACAAAAATAACAATAGAGGGATTCTATGGGCACATTAATAACAATATGGGGGCAATGGGGGCACAAAAATATAAATAAGGGGTATAACTACAATAGTAATGGGGTAATCACTAGTATTATAGGGACCCAACAGATGTTAAGCAGATCTTAACATCTTTAGGGGAAATTAGTGAATGATTTGGGGGAAAAGGAAGAAGGGGAAGTTAGTCATGCCTCATTTGAGCTGCTCCAAGGGAAAATTGCCTTGCACTTGTGATCTGAAGTAGATTAACACTTTGAAACACAAAATTGATCACAAATATTTGATTCTGCAACCTCAAAACTGCCTACCCAGCCTACTTACCTAACATTTTCTCTTCTTTTTGTTTGGGTGCACTTGAACTAGCAAACCCAGCTTTTCATCTTTTATTTTGGCTATCCTCCTATCTAAATCTACCCTTATATCTTCTTGGGGCCTAGATTAAGCTGTTGATCACCCTTGTTTCTCTACCTATCTACTAATCTGCCAAGATTAAACAGTTTGGATAGATCTTTATTCTCTATCTCTAAAACAAGCAATTTAAACCTAGGGAAGCCAAGATTAAGCTGTTTGGCCTTCCCTTGACTGTGAAATACTTCAAAAATGGAACTTTTGCAGCATGGAAAAGATAAACATTTTTGGCACTTCCACTGTCAATCATGAAATATGAAACCTATTGGTATAGGAGGCTAACAGGCCGATCAATGGTCGGCTGCTCAAGCAGTACCATTTCTGAAAATTTTTCTGTTGTTTCCATTGTCATTGTAAAGACCATTTTTTTTTTTCCTCAGTTTTGGTTTGAGTTTGTCTAGTCAGCCTTTGAGTCATTTTAAGTTCAAATTTGAGTTAGTTTGAGTCAAGTTCCATGTTAATAAATGGGTTGAAAGTTTCATGTCGTTTGTCGAAATAATGACTCCATAGCCCAATGGACAAAGGCACTGTCTAATTCCTCTAGAGATCTGCTGTTCTTGGCACCTCTGAGGAGCTACCATCCCCCATTGGAGCCAATGTTAGAGTCAGTCTTGTCAGTCCTCCGTCAGAGATCAAAACTCTTTTTGCATTTCATTTTTAAGTGTCTCACTCCATTCGCTCAACTGCATTTCGCTATGGGGCATGCCAAAATCTGATGGAAGGGTCTTGTCAGTCATTACCCCTCATGCTTTGTACCTGCTAGCTCAGCTCTGTACGTCAAAGTTCATTAAATGACAGTCAATATTTGGTATTTTAATGGGAAAAAAATCATATCAGTCATAGGTCTAGGGTTTCATAAGTCGTGTTTTCAGAGTACCCAAACACGCCAGTAGGACAGAGGGAGGTTCAACAAGTTTCATCTCCATATTTTCATCATCCATAATGCTCAAGGGTGATTCCTCTTCAACACTCTGTTTTGAAGAGGAAATCGTCAAATTAATGTTTATGATAAATATGTAAATTTATCCAACATGAAGCACTTGAAAAGCTAGTTCTGGTCATCCTTTCATCATTTTAGTCAAAAATCCAAAAAGAGAATGTAAAATACAGAGTTGTATTAAGTTGTGGAAAAAGTGCCAAAATGAAACATTGCAAAGTGGGTTTTGAAGAAACAAAAATCAAAACCATGACTCCATTGCCTTTATATAGATTTTCTCATGAGAAACAAAGTCATTTTACATGCCAAGGTCGGAGAGAAAGCATTTCAAAGGAATTTGGTGAGCCAGCGCGCGTTTTGGGTGAGGCTTAAGGTGTCTTGACAGGCGCGGCGCATACAGTAGATGGCGCGGTGCACCAGGCCAGCGCGGCACATTGGGCACATTCCTCTAGTGCTAATTTCAATGGGCGCAGCGCACCGGTAGCGCGCGGCGCATAGAAAGAGTGGCGCGGTGCATACAGTATAACACCCCAAAAATGCCCGAAAATCCTCCAAATCGCCATTGAATTGCTTGGACGTGCCAGGTAGGGTCGATATCTATGTGGCTCATACATTTTGTGGGTTGTGTGATGGCGGTTTATGGTTCCAAATATTGAAACAAAATTTCCAAACCCTACCTCTAAAAATCATTATGTCAATTGATATTAAGGGTTGCAAATTCACCATTCTGTTACCAAGTTTCCCCTTCCATCCCATCTCTCCCTTTGTCCTCCATTCCCTTTTTCCTTATACCATATCCCTTTGAATGTCATTGCTCCCCATCCCCTAAATTGACTAAACCCTTATCCCCATTCCCTTCCCCCATTTCCCAATATAAAACCCCAAACCCTACCTTATGCCAAGTTCCCAAATCCTCCTACACTGCCCTAAATAAAATCTACCCTAATACTCCTAATCCCTTCATACTTTCCCTCCCTAACAGTCCCTTGTTACATTGCTCCCTTGGTGACAGATTTCAACATATCATAACAACAGTCCAACATAGTCTTGCAACCAACATTCATTTCTCCAAGCAGTTTTCACAGCATCAATTATGTCATCTGATTATTCATCCGACTATGAGGTGGAAACTCATAGTGATTCACCCACGGAAGAACGTGCACCGTAGAGGCCTCACAAAAGTGGCAGACATGTTAGAGAAGAACCGACTACCCTCACATAATTGCAGGCCTACCCTTTTGCGGTCTCTTTTTTTCGGTTTCAGTCATGCTATGAGTTTTGTGAAAAGGTTGCAAAAGTTCAATTCCACCATGAGTTGGCTCGCCTATTTGTTCTACATTTACAGGGTGCTCAAGTTACTTTGGTAGGGGTTACTTTCACACTTACACTGGACTCTATCTCATTAGCTACCGGCATGCCTAATATTGTAGAGCCATGGAATAGGAGACAAAAAGTTGACCAACAGCATTATGAGCCATATGTTAAACCTGCTTTCTTGAGGCAGCTTAAGAGGGTATTTCCCTTCCGATATCTTAAAGATGAATATGCCCCTCTAATGAAGTTAATTATGAAGTGTTTCAATTGTGAAGGCCGTTTCTACCGGTTATATGCTTATCACATTAGGTTGCTCATGCATTTCACCTGAGTACGCATGATGAACATCCCATATTTCATATGCCGAAACATAGAGAGGATGACCACCCTTGTGCAACACAAGACCCCTGAGCAGTAGTTAAACAACATTTGTCACTTTGCTCTCATCAAGATTTTGGTGGTGCATCAGCTTGAGTTACAGGGTATCACTTGGGATTATTTCATCTCTCGTGATTTCTTCCAAGCTTCACAGGGACCTTCAGAGACTAGATTTGAGACAGGGGAACCTTATCATCATTATGAGCACCATGAGACTGCCAGTGTGCCGGTATTCGTCACCTATCAGAGGGGCGCTAGACATTTGTTTGCAGCAGCAAAGCGAGTGTTATCTCCACCCGAGGTGGAAGGGGCCTCGCTTTCGACATCAGCACTATAGGTACAGGACAGATGTAAGGAGCCAATGCATGATGAGGGGCCATCAGATGAATGAGAGAACGACTTCGTTCTCCTTCATGATGATGATACAGATATGGATCCGCAAAGTGCACAACTTAAAGAGATCATCCAGGAGTAGTAAACAGAGATCCAGGCCTTATCCCTTGACTTGGAGAGAGCCAAATGGAATATGAAATATCTGGAGTAGAGGAAAAAAGAACTTGAGGATCGACAAGCTGAGATAGAGTTGCAATTGATCAAGGAAAACCGACAACACATCATGGCAGCACGAGGGAGACCTATGGAGCAAAGAGATGAGGATCGGGAGTATGTTTTAGAGAAAGTGAACGTTCACTTGGAGCAGTTGTTGGAGAAGGATAATAGGGAAAAATCCATGCGGAGGTGCATGAATCACCATTACATGGCCCGAAACATGAGCTCCAAAGCAATAATCAGGAGCCTAAAGTCGAAATTGAGGAAGGTGACAAAAAGACAAAAGAGGCAAAAATAGCAAGATCGGCTCCGAATCTTGGCGGAGGCTTCATTGGTCTAGCATGACATGTGATAGAGAAGGCACATCCCAAATTTCAAGAAATTTGGAGCACATTTTTGCATTTTGAAATTTTGTGCACAAAAAACAGGTTTTTTCTCCCTGTGCACCGCGCCACTTGGCGTGCGCTTTCGCTAAGGAGCTCCAAATGACAAAAAGTTTATATTTTTGGATTTTCCATGGAAAATTACAACTGCTGGTTCATGTCCAAGAATTTTGGGCCAATTTTGAGTCCTCAGGAGGTCAAAAACACCCAAAAAATGACCTCTCTGCCCCTATTTTGACACACAGGAAGCAGTCTTGGGAGATTGCAGTTTTGGAGGGGAAAATGGAATCCAAATTCATAAATTCCACTTGGGTTTGAAATTAGACAGGTAGGGATTTCCAACAAGAACACTTGGGCTCAATTTGGACTTCAGGAAGTGCCTCAAAACCCGCTCCAAATTGGTGCGACACATACATATTTTGGTGCGGCGCACAGAGACCCAAAGGCCAAAATCACTTCTGCTCCGCGAGAATTTGATTTGCAATTTTCTCCAAGTGAGCCCGTTCATTAAAAATACATTTTCCCCGGCATCAAAGGCAAATTTTAAAAAATATTTTCATTAAAGGTTGGCTTCTATCCAAGTGGCAAAAGGAAGGCGAGCAGTCACCCAAAAAATCTACGCTACAATTTTGTTTTTTTGTAACGCTGCACCTGTCACTAATGGTTGGCTTTTCATTTCCAGTTTGTAATGATTTAAAAAACTCCCCAAATTTGGGTCGATCCATTTCCTGATGGTAGAGTCTATTTATTGTATGAAAAACCATTTGTAAAGGGTTGGTGGGAATTTCTGGGAAACGGTGGGAGAGAAACTCAGTTACTCACTGTACATTTTGACAGAGAATTAATGAAAGGTTGCAGCTCTGGTTCATGAGATTCATGTGGCATGAGTTTAGCAAATGTATTTTCTTTCAGTTTCATATGTATTTCGTTATGTTTCACGGTTCATTCATATTCATTTCCAGTGAAAGCTTCTAAGTAAGAAAATGTAGAATTCAGTTTACTACTCTGCCTTGGGAAAGTTTTCACGTTCTATGTTTTCTTCTATTGAAAAGGATTCATGTATTTATGCCCTTTTCACCCTCTTAAACAATCTCTCCACTTCATATTATTTCAAATATAATTGCTAGAATTTCCGCCTGTCTTGCCTCACGGAAGAATCTGTGTCTTTGAGTTAAATTCTTTGCTCATGTTGTTCCTTGGTCCCATACATCCCAGAAAACTCAGTCATCCATCAAAATACCTCTTTCATATTTATTTACCTAGCCTAAAATCCGTATCCATTTTAAGTCATTCTCAGACCCTACTCGTTCAATTTTCACTGAGCGTGACCCGGAGAGAGCCCTCTCTTGTTCTGGTAGGGCTAGCTACCAGACTAAGCGTGGTTTGTGGTTACCCTGAATTTTTCCTTCTTTCAGCCTAAGGCAGATTTAGGTGCTAACAAAATGGATGGAAATTCCCCTAACAACAGTTGTGGCACTATCTTATCCCTGAGAATGGAGGGCTATGGAAAATTCATGGGTTACCTCATCATCATATCGCTTCAATTTCTCAAAGAACCCCATCAATTGATGGTTTATGAAAATGTCTCTAACAAGTGGATTCTGATGAATTCTAGTGGTGTTTGTGGGTTCCCTTTGGTTGAAATCTCCCCCCCATGGCTCCTATTGTGGTCTTCTTGTGTTATGTAAACAGCTCACAAAATAGAAGAAAAGATAGATCAATGACTTCAAAATCAACCTCGTCAAGGGGGAAACCTCCTTTACATTACACAAATGAACAATTATTGGATGATACAAATGATAAAACCTCCTTTCCATATATAGGAGTCTAAGGGGTCATAATATAATAAAATCTGTCATAAAAATAATAATATAAGGGCACAACAATAAAAATAGTGGGCTTCTATGGGGCATAATAATAATAGTAGGGGGCAATAGGGGCACAATAATAACAATAAGGGCTACAATGACAATTATAATGGGTGAATCACTAATATTATAGGGACCTAACATGCCCCTCTCCTTCAAAACATTGTTGTCCCCAATGATTGAGTAGTTATGGATGCTTCCGTATAAAATTCTCATCCTCCCATGTGGAATATTCAGTAGGTAAGCTCTTCCACTTGATGAGATACTCCGAAATTGATCGATTTTGTAGCTGTCGAGTTCTTGTTTCTGTGACTTCTTCAGGTTCCAATATGATTTTTCCTTCCTTGTCAAGTTTTGGCAATATTATTTGAACTGGGATCTTGTCACCTATAACTTTCTTTAAGCAGGAAGCTCCAATTTGTATGCCATAGTACCAATCCTTTGCAACACCTTGTATGGACCATAATACTTTGGTGATAATTTATTATCCTTCTTAGCTTGCTTGAGGGAAATTTTTTTATATGGTTGTAGCCGTAGGAATACCCAGTCACCTACATCAAAACTTCTTTCGCTGCGATGTTGATATGCCTGTTGTTTCATTCTATTCTGTGCCAAAGTGAGGTTATCCTTTAAGAGTTGGAGAATTTGTTGTTGATGCTTGATGTGATATTCCACTACTTGAACCTTAGAATTTTCACTTAAATATGATGTGATGGATGGTGGATGATATCCATAAAGTGCCATAAATGGGGTCATTTTTTTTTGCAATATGGAAGGGAGTGTTATACCACCATTCAACTAGAGGCAACCATTTGACCCATTATGTCTATTTATTAGATACAAAGCAACAAAGATATCCTTCAAAACATTTGTTTACTATCTCAATTTTCCCATCAAATTGAAGATGATAGTATGAGTTATGAGCTAAGTAAGTACCAAGAAAAGAAAATAATTTTGTCCAAAAATTTCCATTGAAAATGGGATCTCTGTCCCTTACAATAATCTTTGGGTTTCCATGTAGCTTTTGAATGAGTGCCCACACTTTCCAGAAAAATTTATGGTTCCTCCACTTGCAACCATCACTTGACACTCTATTGTTGGATATAAGAAGTAATTCAATTCCTTGGCTATCTTACAATGAATAAAATTATTGGTACTGCTCGAATCAATCAACACTATTACCTTTTTCTTCTTGATATGTACTTCTATCTTGATAGTTTGAGGAGCGGTAATTTCGACCAATGCATTACGTGATGTGGTTGGATTCATTTCTTCTTTCTCTAGGGTTTGTTCCTGGTGTATATCCTCTTCTTTTGATGTTCTTGTTCCTTTTATTCTTCCTCTTCACAATCTATGTAAAATAATTTCTTCTCAACACACTTATGACCTTTAGTGTATTTGCTATCACAACTGTAACAAAGCCCTTTTGCTCTTTTTTCTTCGAATTGTTGTGGTGTCAACCTTGTAGGTTGTGGAAAGCTAGGGGAAATAACACTTCCATATTTATTGTTGTGAGTGGTAGACTTCCTTGTTTCCATAATTTTTCTTTCCATTTTTCTTGCCAACTTGAATTCCTTCTCCAATGAATCAGGTTCCCAAAGGTGAACCTCATGTTGGATGTTATCCTTTAAAGTCCCTATGAAAACATCAATCCTATGATCCTCTAGAATATCTTTTACCCTTATATTCAATTTTTGGAATTCCTCAATGTGCTCCATCATTGAACCATTTTGTTTGAGATTTATCAATTAGCTAAAAAATGTGTTGCTTTTTGTATCCTCATAATGTGCTATCATTTCTTCCGTAAAATTTGCCCAAGTGACAATTTGTTTATGAGAGAAAAGCCATCGATACCATACAAATTGATTTGGTTCCAAATATAAAGTTGCAATGCATACCTTTTTTGTGTTTTTCACATTATGGAGATAGAAATATTGCTCCATCTGTAGTATCCATGTTACGGGATCCTTGCCATCAAACTTCCTCATATTGACCTTTGGAACATGGTGGGTCTTCAATCCAATGTTAGAGTCTATGAAATCATGATTAACATTTATTTTTTTCTCATCATGGTTTCCTTTACTACCCTTTCACCATTAGTAAGCATTTCTTATAACAATTTTGTCAACTTTGTCTTCAATCTTCCATGTTGCCTCTAAGTTTTTCTTTTATACCATCCATCTTAGCTTCCACGTCATTCATATTAGCTTCCACGCCTTTATTTAAACCATCCATCTTATCTTCCATGCCTTTCTTTAAACCATCCATCTGAGCTTCCACACCTTTCTTTAAACCATCCATCTTAGCTTTTGTTACTTTTTTTGAGAGTGAATTTTGTTGCACTTGGTCTCGTAATTTCGATATATCATGTTGCATTTCTTCCTCTTCTTCATGAGTCATGCTAGAGATTTTAGGCTGCTTACTAGGTGTTTCCATTTTCTTTCTTCAGGGCATTGATTAATGATAATTATGCTTCACTATGCCCTTTGAATTCCTTCAAACTATTTTTTCAAAGCAAACTTATGCAAAATTTTAAAAAACCTGCACATCTTTTTTCACTTTGTAGGAGCTCGATATTGAATTTGTTGTATCTTTATATTTTCAGATCTCCAAAGTCTAAAATGGCATCTTATGGTAGCCCTCTGATTCCTCTTTCCAACCTCGTAGGTATGATCAATATTGGATTCTCCAAGGAAAATTTATGCCATATCTCCCACGATGACCCGATTATAGACTGGTTCAGTAGAGTGAACTTGTATAAAGTTCCACATGTCATTGTTTCGACCTTAGGACCTGAAACCGATATAAAGAAAACTATAGGCTGTCCTCTTTCTGTGACTTTTTATGAAATTTCAATATGATTCTAAGAGAGAAAGTTATGATGATTTTCTCCAGGTCACCTATTTGAGATATAATTCGGGATCCTGCAAAAAACCTAACTTCCTTGGATCTTATCTTTGAAAATATAGCAAGAAAAGATCTGAAATTCGGACCCATGGTTCATTGAGATTTCGGCTCAAATAAATTTTAATTTCAGCTTCTGAAACGTCATAGAAAACATGTTATAGCGAAAATTCCATGATGACCTATTTGGAGCAGCAAAACTATAGAATCCAAAGCCTCTCATACCAAATGTTATGTAACTAGCTCACAAAATAGAAGAAAATATAGATCAACAACTTAAAATTCAGCCTGTTCGAGGGGGTAACCTCCTTTACATTACACAAATGAAAAATTCTTGGATGATACAAATGAAAAAACATCCTTACTATATATAGGGGTCTAATGGGTCATAATATAATCAAAGCCGACATAACAATAATAATATAAGGGCACAACAATAATAATAATGGGCTTCTATCAGGCACAATAATAACAATAGGGGGACAATAGGGGCACACTAATAACAATAAGGGCTACAATGAAAATACTAATGGGGGAATCACTAGTATTATAGGGACCTAATATCCTGAGCTAGTTCAAAGATAAAACCTTTTGAAGAGATTTGTCTTAAGAAGCTTAGGGTATGAAGATAGGGTAAGGATATTGATTCTTCCTTTCGGTTCGAGAGGGAGATAATTATATTTACAACCTCAATAAAATTATCCCTGCTCCCACTTTTCCCTTCTTGTGTGAGCAAACAATTTTTTTTAAAGAAACTCAAGCCTTCATGGGTTTGCTATAAGATTCCTGTAGCAGATAGAATTTACTTAAAAATTGTATGAAAATGTTAACGGTGTTGGACCCACCAACATCCGGGGATCACCCTGGTATGAAGTCCCAACTAGACCTCATGTCGTTTGGTGTGGGAGCCCCATCCAGTCTGATGGCCCAATTGCCATTATCTTACATAATCGCCTCAACTCTTGCTTGTCAGCACAAGAAAGTGGTCTACTTTGTCTTGCGAGAAGTGAGGTTTGCGTGCCTGGAGACTGTAAGTGTCTCTTGTGTCAATGGTTCTTTCACCGTAGAGAGAAAGGGTGGGATTGAGTCCCAAGTTATTTGGGAGAAGTCCCAAATCTACTAGGAACACACAACACAACAGGATGTGAACAACTTTCGGTGGAACAGTCCACACGGATGTGGCAGTCACAACACACAAGGGAAGATAACACGTATAATAATCAACAGATTAGTCTGCACGAGTACAATGGTTGTTATAGCAAGTTTTATGTGAAAGGCCCGTTTGATGTCCAGGAGAGTAGTCTACATGGGCGAGACAACATTAAAAACATATACAACACATTTTCATTAACATATATGTATTACAACAAGTGAATTAGTTCAAGTGTTAAACACATGTTAAAGAAACATGAATTACAAGTGTTAAATATTAGTCTTACAACAATTATAATACATGTGTGAAAACGTGTTGGCCTATGATTAGGGTTATGAATTAAGTGAAAGTTCTAAGACACATCGTTACACCATACATCACTAACCCTGCATGCGGGGTGATGGAGCCACTACTTACTCCTCAAAGAAAAGATTACAGACTCTCAAGGCTATGAGGGAGGTGTTGAGGTGAAAAATTCCTTTCCATGTATAAATGAGGGGGTATTTATAGCCAAGGGTGAAACTTACCCTTCTGGTTGTTCAACTACCCTCATGACTATTTGAATTCCATGAATTTTCGACTTTACCTGACTCTTCATACAACAAGTGGGTCTCTTGTACTTCCACGTTACAATACATTGATTGACAGTATGGCCCATAGTAGAGATGTGGACGACAAAACTCATGACATGACTCGACATGACACTGATGGTACATTCATGATGTTGTTGGTGTGCATGTCGAGCTACAATGTTGTGGTGATGGATGTCCTCATGGTGTGTCACAACTTCACCTCCAGATGGCAACATGTGCAGAGCCTTCGATGGTCATTGGGTTCGCTTGATGTTGCATTCGCACATTGCTCCTTGCTTGTATGTAGGAAGTCTTGACAGGTTTGTCCGTTCACAAAAAGTGCATGTTTGCCTATCCATCCGTCTGTGCACACATTTTTCATGTTTTCACATTTTTTTGTTTGTGAACACATCTTTTCATGATCACCCATTCACAAGAACATATCTTTGCATGCATTGTTTGTTCGTCTGTCTGTCTGTGAACACATCTTTGCATGATCGTCCATTTGCGAGAACATCTATTTGTATGCATTGTTTATTCGTCTGTTGATGAACCTGTCCTTCTACATGTGCTCCCTTCGTTCATCCCATCCATCGTCGCGCCATGCTTTATTATGTACTCATATCTGAAGTCACTCATGATGAGACGACATCAAATCCAAAACCCTCCTAGTCTACCACGATACATGATCATTTCAGATGCAAGTGACTGAGAGAGGAGACAAGGTTGTAAGATGGGATGGAGGCTCTAGGCCTGCTAATGAAAGCTACACAGGAGTCACTGGGTGATGAAGATGGGCAATCCAGATCGATAGTGACTGTCCTCAAGGTTTGGCTCAGCTGGAGGACAAAACTGCGCATTTTTTTAGAGGAACAGTCTGGGTTGCAGAAAGGCTAGGAAGGCAAGATCTGAGCAATTTCTGGAATGAGCGAGTAGTGGGAGCTTGGTAGCAAAAATGCACAATTCCTGAAGGGAACTGGAAGTCAGCTACTCGGTCACTGGAAGAAGAAACTGTAAAATTCCTGGAGGGAACTAGCAGTTTTCTACTGGGAGCTTGGTAGCAAAAACTATGCAATTCCTAGAGGGAACTGGTAGTTAGTTGTTGGAGTTTGGTAGCAAAAACTGCACAATTCCTAAGGGGAATTATTAGTCGGCTACCGGGAGCTGCTAGCGGAAAAAACTGCGCTGATGCTGGGGGGCTAGCCTACTGGTCACCTCTGCGCAATTTCTGAGCTGAGCAAACTACTGGGTAGTTTAGGACTTGCTCATGAAAACTACGCAATTTTCTTGGTGAGCAGGCAGTCGACCGTTGGGAGGGCTAGCTGGAAAAACTATGAAATATTCTAAGGGAGATAGGTACGGGCACTTAATGTCTGTCCGGCTTGTCTGCGCAACTTTATTAGTCAGTGGAGTAGGTAAGGTTTGTAGCCTCTGCACAATTTTTGAGGGGAGTCAGTCCCGGGGCGACTTCCGGGTCAAACTCTCTGGTTGACCAACATGAAGGTTGATTGATTTTCTTGTGGACAACGCAACTTGAAATGGGTTGCTTTGGGCTTCTACACTCTTCTGGGCGACATTCGATTGAGTCTATGATGGGGTGATGGTTTGATAGTTAGAGGGGAATCTGGTTGTCAGAACTTCAACAAAGTGACTAAGTGTGTGAATGAGTGAAAGATGCATATGTAATCTTGCAGGCAGACACTTACATGCCTTGACGAGAAGACAATTCAAACCATCTAGACACACATGCTATACATGACTGACCGACAGTGTAAATGATAAGCGCGACACTTGTGATTGATCGTTGGTCGACCATGACGACACTTGCGCGTCAGTGTATGTGACTCCATGTGTGAGTGCGACAAATGTTTACATAACGAACACAACAAGTACACATGGAGCGAAGACCCTGAGTATAACCAGAACATGGTCACAAGCATGACATTGACATCCACATGAAAACATTGGGTGAAATGATCAAGTAAGGTGGGTGCGAAAACTCATACGAGCTCACGAAGCGAACCCGAGTGTGTGCAGCCATCAAGTGAAGCTCTCAAGGGAGGCTCCGAAATTGGGTGGAGGCCAAAATTTTGGAGGGTGGTTGTAGTCACTACAACCAACACACTGGTAGAACTCTAGCTTCTTTGTTTTGGTTCATTGATAGCATAGGGCCTTGGTCTTTCGGGGAGTATTGAATCACTATGCGGGTTACTCCAGCTTCCCCACTTACCCCATGGACATATATGGTTCATCTTTTGCCAACTCATTCAAACACAATCAAAAGTTCAGCTTGATCACAATGTTTCGAATTTGGGAAGGGTAGTTTAGCTTGCAAGTTGAATATTTCCAGAGTATACGTTTTCATCTCTGGTGTTGCTCTGCTACCAGTAGGCCTAGAAAGTACCCCAGTAAAGTCACATAGAAACACATGCATTGCTCCACTTCTAGTGAGCCTGGTTAATACCCTAGTGGAGTTGCATGCTTCACCTCTCTACACATGAAGCCTTTCTCTTCTTTCACCTTTGTATTTTTTAAAGAGGACTATGCATAGGCACTTATTTATTTTTTCGGGGGGGAAGAGGGATCCCGACTTATTGAGAGTAGAAGAGGTTGTTCTTTCAGAGAAGCATGTAATACCTATGACATATGTTTGCTTGTTTATCTTTTCCCCTTCTCCGTTTCTACTAGTTGGATGAGCTTGAACACACAGAGAAGAAGGCTGAGTGTAGGCATGGGGCTTCCCAGTGTGGACACAGGTTCATAGTTGGACCAAAACTTCCCTTACAAATGGCTCATATTTTCCGTAAAGACTTCATCGACCGAAGGTTATAACCGAGTATAGAGAAGATGGACACAAGACTGGCCAAGTGCTATAGTGTCGCAAGTCTCTTCAAATATCAGCCACATACTCTATTCAAAATCTAGAACGTAGTAGTTGGAAACACTTATTTTTGGAAACAAAAATAGTAAGGTATTAATCAAACCAAAAAAATGAAACCAAAAATAGCAAGCGAAGCAAACAAAGTGAAAACAACAACAAGCAAGCAAAGGAACCAAGTCATTAAGCAAAAAAACATGCAAACTAGAAATCAAAGGCAAGTGAAAAAGCAAACACTACTCCTACTCCTACATTAAACAGTCGGGGTTACGTGAAATGAAATTTCTAGTGAAGCCACCGTAGGCGTACCAGACCCGCAGTCACAAAGATACGAGTGATTAAAACAGATAAAAATTAGTGTGCAACACAAAATGAAAAAAATTGAAAAACTTGCACACGAGAGAGAAGGTCTTGCCTGTGGGCAGAAGAATGTGTTACAACCACCCAACACACATGCTTACCTCTTCTGTGACTACCATTTTTTAGCAAACCTCGGAGGCCTCTTATGAGTGTGTGTTGTTTTGCACCAAGTTTCTTAGTGAGTGTGAGGAAGGACTAAATCTTGTTACCTACAACACGACTCGCCAAGTAAGATTGTTCGAGCCATTTAGCGATTGGATCATAAAATTCATGATGGATATTTTGAAAGATTCGTGAACTTTGAGAAGATGGATTCTTGATTTGAGAGAGGGGATCACGACAAGAATCTGATACAGATAGATAGATTTGGTCATTCTCATCAGTCATGTCAAGACAATGAGGGCCTTACATAGCCATCAACACAGGCCGAGATGCCTCACTTGCTTGACAAAAATCTAAGAATAAAGATGTTACACAATGAAAATCATAGTATGTGAAGCGACTGTCATCAGATGTAATGTTGGGAAAATGATTAACTGCATGACAACCACCCAAGGTAGAAGACAAATAAGACCATTCGATCGAGATGGTAGATTCCCAGTTTGACATGAACAAAGAATTTTTTTTAACAATCGTGAAAACGCTCTGAATGAGGGAACCAAGGTCGGTGTCTGTTAGACATGATAGAACACCCACTTGCAACTAGTGAAAAAGTGTGTAGACATCTTGGTAATCATAGAATGTAGAAAGGACGTCAGCACTGTGAGTGTGTGAAACCAGTTGGGGTGTGGTGAAATGAGAGTAACTTGATTCACGCGATAGGTTGTGCACTTGTCATCACACAGGGAGATTCCTGGTGTGATGAGTTGGTCGATTTGACGTGCGAAATTTGTAAAATGACCAAGGAGTTGATTACGAGAGAGAACGTCTGATAAGTATGATTCCAGATAAAGATAGTATTTGAGATGATCAACTTTTCTGTCCCATGATTGAATGAGGGATAGACACTCCCAACTTGAATTAGATGTAAGAGAGGTGCATGAAGATGAACATGCAGTAATGGACTCGTGGATTCGATCATTAGTGAAAATATTAAATTTTGAAATATCACACCTAGAATAGTAAATATTATTTACACAGGGATCCACGTCGAGTGCAACCATGTAGATATACATATTGTGTGTGAGAAATGAGATCTGATTTGGTTTGGCGGGTTTACGAGAGTTTCAAGGTCCTGACATAACCATAACGAACTGCCTGGCACGTCCCGAACCTTTCCAGAATTCAAAAATTTCATTTTGAGATGTGAACCAGATCATGCATGGCTTGAGGATGGATGTTGTTACTGATTTCAAAACTACTTTCAGGATGACAACCATTTTTGTCACATGCTTCATCAAAATTTTCAACAAGCTGACTTGACGAGCTGCCTTCATGCAACACACAAGATGATGACGAGTGGGAAGAGTCCTGTGTGTTGAGACTATTTTCATCATGGGCAACCTCATTTCCTTGTGTCGATCAAGGAGATAACTCATGGGATGAAGAAGCAAGAGAACGTGGAATATCTCCGATGCATGTTGATGCGTTGTGAATGATAGGACACACGGGCAAGTGAGGTGCAGAGGAAGCTTCAATATGGATGTCTGCTTTGACTGGTGCACATTCTAGATTTGAGTTAGAGTGTACATGAGATGACAGTAGATCATATGATGTGCTTGGGCATTCATCACAACATACAGAAGCATGGGAGTGATGACAACCCAAGATTGGAGGTTGATCGAAAGAATTGATTGTGCATGATGTTTCACCAAGATTCGTGGATCGAGAATCGATCAAGAATGGAGGATCAATGTTTTGAGAGGAATTGATTATGTCTTCACCGTCCTTCTACCTCGTTTGTATGATGAGATTTCCTTGAACATGACTGCAACTTGATCCAGTAGCTCAAGAATCAAGAGAGTATGCATAGTTAGCTTGTGAAGCAGATCGGCCAAGCGAGTCATGGTGCAAGGAGTCATGGCTTGTAGATGATAGAGGATGGTAGAGATGCAGATTAGACTCAAGACTTGGGTTATGAACAGTGATGTCCTCTTGCAGAATGGAGGGATGCTTTTTCTCCATAGGCTTTCTACACCATTCTGTAATTTCCTTTGTTGGGGCAGGAGACAACCGAGCAGATGGGTTGGGAACATGCTACGCAGATTTATCAGCTTTGCAACCACTGCTAGGGGGTGCCTGCTACGCATATTTCTTAGATTTGCGGTTGTTGTGAGGGGGCACCCTCTTCAAGACATGAGGTGTCTCGTGATCTGCAAGAGTTGAGGAAGAAGGAAAATTAGGAGGTTCACCATTTCGAGAGACATGAACCAAGAATTTTAACTCTTGGTTCATGAAGTCAATGTCCAAAAACCGTTCAGGAATTTTGTGACATAGGTGAAGGAAGCGGGTAGCAAAGTCCTCAACTGATTTACCAGGCTTCATTCGTAAACAAGAGATTTTTTCATAGACATATTGGTGGTCACACTCATCTAAGGCTTGATGGAGCTCCTTGAGGAAGGTGAGAAGGGAATGGACGGAAGTAAGTGGTAGGGTATGACACCACCGATTAGCATGACCTTCAAGGGTGAGGAAGAAGAGTACGAAAACAAGCTCATCACTATCAATTTCATGAGATTCACAGAAATGAAGAAAATCATAAATGTGCTCGGTTACAAAATTTTCTTACTCACCGTCAAACTCTAACAAGGACAAGTGATCGAGAAGCTCATCCAAGATTGATAACTGATTGAGGGAAAAATGAGAAAAACACCCCAGGAGCACGAATTGTGTATTACTCATTGGGTAAGAGATTCAACCAAGATGTATGGGCTCAACTTGTCATCTGGCCCTCCTTCTAGCGCCAAAATGTTGACGGTGTTGAACCCACCAACATTAGGGGATCACCCCGGTATGAAGTCCCAACTAGACCTCACACCATTTAGTGTGGGAGTCCCATCCGGTACAATGGCATGGTTTCCATTATCTTAAAGAATTGCCTCAAATATTTCTTGTCAGCACAGGAGAGTGGTCTGCTTTGTCTTGTGAGAAGTGAGGTTTGCGTACCTGGTGACTGTAAGTGTCTCTTGTGTCAATGGTTATTTCACCGTAGAGGGAGAGGGTAGGAGTGAGTCCTAAGTCGGTTGGGAGAAGTCCCAACTTTGCTAGGAACACACAACAAAATAGGACATGCATAACTTCTGGCGGAACAGTCCACCCGGATGTGGCAGTCACAACACACAAGGGAAGATAGCACATATAATACTCAACGGATTAGTCCATGCGAGTGCAACAGTGGTTATAGCAAGTTTTATGTGAAAGGTCTATTTGATGTCTGGGAGAGTAGTCTACACTGGTGTTGAACCTCAGAATTACCTTCTCCTTGAAATTTGTTCTCACCTTTTTCTCTCATTTTCTCATAAGACTATCGATTCAATCAATGATAAATGCTAGGTTTTTTCTTAGGAAAGCATTAAAATGATCACCATATTATATTTTCATGTTCTTGCTATTTTAATATATTTTTGCAAATTAGCTACAGAACGTAGCCTATTCTGCAGCAAACTATGGGTTCCGTAGCTACTCTCATGGTTTAGCAGGTTACATGTGTCAAATGAAGAACTAGGCCACATGGGCATTTCCAAAATCATCTCCACATGGATTATATCCTATTCACTCGGTCCAGATCGACAGAAAAGCATGCCTAAATTCATGGCCAAATATGGAGTCAAATACATTATCTAGAAGCATTAGGACTCTTGATCTACTCTTTCATAGCTAATCAAGAGTCTAACAGTTCTGTTGAAGAGTTAATTTGAATTAAGCCACCTGTAGCTGATCAGAAGCAGAAAAGTCCTATTACAATTCGAATTAATCCACCTGTAGCTCATTAAAAGTTAAACAGTCCTATTACAATTAGAATTAATCCACTTGTACAAGTGTATCATAAACAATTATGTTAGATTTAATTCGAATTAGCCACCTGTAGCAATTTTTTTCTTAAAACAGTTATGTTATTTTCCTATAAATATCAGTTGCATGAAACCAAGAAGTAGTTAGAAGCTAGAAGGAATTACAGGGTTTTTGTTGATATTCTGTATTCAGACTTCGTTTTGTTCATAATACAAACTTCGTTTTGTCAATGGTTGTTTAAAAGTGCATCTTTAAGTAGCTAGCATTCAACCACATCAGTTGTAGAGGGCCCCAACACTGAAGGAGGTTTTTCACTTATTGTTTTCAGTTTAATTTCTATTACTCTATTTTCCCACAAATCTGTTTGCTCTAATTTAGAATGATGTTTCATTTCAGTTTGTAACCAATAGTGTAAGGATAAAATCACAACTGTGCAGCCTTGTTCTTCTGAGATATTTGTGGAAAAATGACTGAATGAAGATTGAAGTAATACGAATACACCATTTCTTAGTCTTCTTACTATTTTGTTACTCATTTTCTTAGCATAGAACTGTCAATTAGCTGTATTAATAGATGTTCTCAAAACCATTTCAAAATGATGATGATTCTAACTTAAATGGTTAAATATCTAATTCATGCAGTGACTAAATTTACTTAGTACATTATTAGTTTTACATGTTTTTAACTTTTCTTTTCTGCTTTCAGGTCCTTACTTAGTTGCATCACTTGAAATTCCAAAAAATCATTTCAAGGAGATTGATTCCATCATATTCCAAAATTGAATGGTTCAATTTTTGAGTGAATGCAGTTATTGAGTTACCTTCTGCATCAATGTCACTTCTGGTTTTAAGAACTAGATCCATGGATTAAGACTAATGATAAGATAAGATAGATGCTCTGTTTTCTTATTAGGTTCTAACTAGTTAACATTTCTTGGTCCATTTTTAGGAGATTAGACTAACTTAGGAACCTTTCCTTTCCTTTAAAATTCATTAGAATCATTTAAATCTCTCATAGATCGTATATTCTTAGACATCAAATAACAGAAACCCCAAAAACAAACATAAAAATACAAAACAATGAAGTAAGAGAAAAGTTAACTAAGTACATATAGTGCATCACACTCCATCAGTCTACAAACCTTAGTTGATAATTCATGCAAGCAATTTAGGACACTAAATTGACCAAAACATTTTGGTGCCATTTCTGAGGAAGTGTAATTAGGTAACTTCATCTCTTACATCCAAAAAAAATGATATGCATAGAGAAAGAGACTCTCAGGGTAGATTCATAGCTAGAGGCAGGAGTTCAATTCCTACAACACCACCTACTCCACCAAGACTAAGAATAGATACACCTCCCTTTAAAACTCATATTCGTATCCATAGACCTACTGAAGTTCTAAGGTCAAAAATTCAATCAAGAGGATCTCCTACTTCATTCACTGAGGCAGTCCTAGAGGAAGAAAATCTTAGATCTCCAACAGAAGGAGTAGCCTTTTTCACCTCCACAGGAGAACATATTTTAGTTGAAGAATTAAGAATACCTAGTGGAGAAGAAGAAGTATAACCTTTCTTCTACATACCATTGATAGAGGAACCAACGAAAGAGCAATTAACCTTGCAGGTTGAATCTTATACTAACTATGAAGGAACTATAATGGCACAAGTAGGAGAGGATGGAGAATTTTCACTATTTGGAGGAGGAGGAGGTAGAGGAAATAATGGAGAAGGTAGAGGAAATAATGGAAGAGGTAGAGGAAATAGGGAAGTTGATAATTCTTTTGGATTCCCTATAGTTGATGAAGAAATAGATGCCACAATGAAAAATATCTCACCTGCTGTCCTCTCAAATTTTCATGGATTAAAAAGTGAAGACCCTAAAACCTTCTTATTTGAATTTGAAGTGTTGTGCAGAACTTATAATTATTTACAAGACTTTCAAAAACTCAAATTGTTTCCTTCAACATTGAAAGGAGCTGCTTTAAAATGGTTCATGGGATTGGTCACCCAATGTATCAGAACATGGAATGACATGAAGAAAGTGTTTTTGGACAGGTATTTGGATTATTGCATGCCTATCAATCACAAAGATGAAGTGTTCAAAATGATGCAAAGAAAGCATGAAAATTTGGAGGATTTAATTGAAAGATTCAACTATAACTTAAAAAGAGCAAAAATGGATAACTTATATCAAGATACTTTAAAAGATATTTTATTAAAAGCCATTAGGATGAGTGGATAGATATCCTTACATGATGGGGAAGGGAGATATCTCTCAACTCCCATTAAGTGATATTGGGGAATTATGTGTTCATCTCTCAAGAGGAAAGTCCAAAACTGGGAAAGGTCCAAGAGATCCTTCTCTTGTTAGAGTGAATAAATCTGCAACTGGATCAGTGAGTAGGGAAGAAATTGGAAACATGCTTGATGAATTTAAAATAGATATTCTAGGGAGCCTTAGTGAACAAATAGACACCCTTATGTTACAAAACAAGCAGAAAGTCGAGATGGATGCTTTAGCTATTTTCTGTCCCAAATGCAGAAAGAAGCACGCTTTAAGAGAATGCCCTTTGGATGCAAAAATCATAGAGACTTGTGTGATTTGTTCAGAAAACCATGAGACCAAAAGTTGTCCTTCAATTCTTGGTCTTAAGGTTGTTTTTCAAGAGGAAACAATTTCAAATCCAACAGAATCTCTTTGCTTTGTCTCTAGAAGAGCTTGGTAGGGGAAATAAAACCATGGTTTTAATAACCAAACGTATATGTAGCCCCCTCCAAATTGAAATTCTTGGCAGCAACCTGGGCCCAATCTCAATCTCAAACTCAACCTTGGGCTCAAGGAATGCAGAATCCTTATGGAAGATTCTCTCCATACTATCAATATCCTCCATCATATCCAAACTATCCTCCCCAACAAATTCCTCAACAAAATCAACAGCCCCAACTTCAAAACCAAAACCCTCAACTTTCACTACCATTTCCATAGAGACCAAATCAGTTACCTGCCCAACCATTACCAAACCCCAACAATAAAAATCCTCAGAATACCTATATGGTGGAAGGACAACAATTTCCAACTTATATGATCACTCCATTAGATCTCAATGATGTCCAACTGAGATCTAGTAGGATATTAGAAAATAAAAATCCTTCTGTAGTTATTCAAGAACAAGACAATTCTGAGGAAGATTCTCTACAACAAAATAAAAGTTTTGAAGGAACATCTCCTCAAAACTAGAATACTGAAAATGAAAAACAAAAAGAACCAATAAACTCAACTCCTATCATAGAGAAACAACCAGTATCCACTTCTACACCTCCTTTTCCAAAAAGGTTACAAGTTGATAGAGGGGTAGAAAAGCATATTATGTTGCCTAATTATGATTTTCTAGATGAATTGAAAAATGTCTGTATCAAAATTCCTTTGTTACAAGCCATTAAGGAGATCCCAATTCTAGCTAAAACAATAAAATATTTGAGCATGAAGAAACCAAGAACAAAAACAAATGAAGTAAAAATATTTTAGCTAGCAGGAAAAATAACAGACATATTCATGGGAAAAATTTCCATACAAAAATATGTTGATCCAGGAAGTCCAGTTGTAAAAACACACATCAATGGAGTTGAAATTCCAAATACACTGATTGATTTAGGAGCAGCAATAAACATCATGAGCAAGCAAACCATTGAACAACTCAAACTTCCCAATCTTCTTTATACACCTACATTACTAAAATTGGCAGATAGATCTCTAATCAAACCAGATGGTGTGTTAGAAGATATTTCAGTGTCCTTAGACTCTTGGGAGTACCCTGTTAATTTTATGATCCTAATCCAAAGAGAAATCTAGGAGGACATCCACTTATATTAGAAAGACCTTGGTTGGCTACAACTGATGCTTTCATTAGCTATAGATCTAGTGATATGTATATCTATTATGGTAATTCAACTAAGAAATTCACTCTATATCCTCCAACAAGAACAATCACAAAGATAGATGACAAAGAATGGATTGATGATTAAATGATATACAACCTATCTTTACTATTTCAACCATTAGGATAGTCAAATCTTAAATACAATGGAAAATTTTGAATCATCTCCAGAATATGAACATGGTCAATTTCAAGAAAAATCCAATATTGAATATTTGTCATCTAGGCAGATGTCTCTTTATTCTATGGAAGAATTTGGTAGCTCTATAATTGAAATCTTTCCAGGGAAAACATTGAACATAAACAATATCTTGGAAAAATTACAACAGGAAAAGCTAATAAAAAATTCACAACAACATTCTTCTGCATATGCATGGGAATACACTGACATGAAAGGAATTAGTCCTAAGACTTGTATACATCACATCTACATTGAGGAAAATTGTAAACCTATTAGACAACCTCAAAGAAGGATGAATCCAAATCTTAGGGAAATTGTGAAAGAAGAGTTGCAAAAATTGTTGAATGTAAACTTCATTTACCCAATTTCAGACAGCCAGTGGGTTTCTCCTCTAGTGATTGTGCCTAAAAAGAATGGTAAATGGAGGGTATGTATTGATTATAGAGAATTGAATAAAGCTACCCTGAAATATCATTTTCCTTTTCCCTTTATAGATCAAGTGTTAGATACATTAACAGGTAATAAGTATTTCTCATTTTTGGATGGTTTTAGTGGTTATAATCAGATTCAGGTAGCACCTGAAGATCAAGATAAAACCACATTCGCCTATCCATGGGGAACATATGCCTACCAAGTACTCCCTTTTGGATTGTGCAATGCACCTTCAACATTCCAAAGAGTAGTACTAGGAATTTTTTCTGACCTAATACATGATTGTGTAGAGGTGTATATGGATGAATTTATAGTTTATGGGAATACATTTGAAGAAGCTTTAGAAAATTTGGAAAAAGTTCTTAAAAGATGTAAGGAAGCAAACCTTTCACTAAGTCATGAAAAATGTTTTATGATGTTTACAGAAGGGATTGTTTTAGGACATCACATTTCAGGAGATGGAATTAAGGTTGATGAACCTAAAGTCGAAGTCATCTCTAAATTATCAATTCCAAGTTGTCAAAAGGATGTTAGAATTTTCTAGGATTCACAGGATACTAAAGAAAGTTTATAGAAAATTTCACTAAACTAGCATCCCCACTCTTCAAATTGCTCACCAAAGATTGTGAATTCAATTGGAATCCCGATTTCCAGTTGGCATTAAGACTTTGAAAGCATAAATTTCCGAGGCACCCATATTAAGAGGTCCAAATTGGAAATTACCTTTTCATATTTCAACAGATGCTTTAGATACGGCTCTGGGAGCTGTATTAGGACAAAAAGATTTGACCCCTTATGCCATCTATTACACAAGCAAGAATTTGATTCCCACTGAGTTAAATTACACTGTAACTGAAAATGAATTCTTAGCTATTGTTCATGCTATCAACAAGTTCAAACATTACATAACATGCTATGAAACCTTTGTTCATACATATCACTTTTTTCATACTAATGGCAGAGGTACAAGATGGTTATTGCTCCTACAAGAATTCAACGTCATTGTTCTAGATAGACTTGGAAAACAAAACACAGTTGCTGATTTCTTATCTAGAATTCAAAATATTAGAGATGACACTCCAGTTGAAGATAAATTTCCTGATGAATATGTTTTTGCGGTAACTACTCAAACCCCTTGGTTTGCAGATATTGCTAATTACTTAGTCACATGAAAATTACCTTCACATTTATTTCCTAAGGAGAAAATAAAAATCATTCAAACAAGTGCAATTTACTCGTGAATTACTAATGAATTGTATAAAACAGGTCCAGATCTCATGATCAGAAGATGTGTTTGAGAAGATGAAATGCCTAAAATTCTTAAGGCATGTCATGATGAACCTTGTGGTGGACACTTTGATGACAAGAGGACAGCCTATAAAATCCTTCATTTAGGATATTATTGGCCCTCCATATTTAGAGCTGCCAAAGAATATGTCAAAAGGTGTGCCAATTGCCAAAGGGTAGGGAAACCTGCTCCTTCAGATGAAATGCCACTACAAACTCATGTACTCATTGAACCTTTTGAAAAATGGGCCTTGGATTTTGTTGGACCAATTAATCCTCCATATAAACAAAAGAAGTATTTTGGTATGCACCAATTATGTCACCAAATGGGTAAAGGATAAAGAATTACCTTTTGCCAATGAAAAATATGTAGTTAATTTTCTTTTTGAGGACATCTTCACTCATTTTGGTGTTCCAAGAGAAATAGTGACAGATCAAGGATCTCAATTTACATCTAAAATGGTGGAGAGACTTGTGGAAGAATACAAGATAAAACATAGAAAGTCTACTCCTTACCATCCACAAGCAAACGGTCAAGTTGAATCTACCAATAAGGTGATTGAAGGAATTCTCACTAAGACTATACATCTACACAGAAGAGATTGGGCAGAAAGGCTTCCTGAAGCCTTATGGGCCTACAGAACTACATGGAGGAACAGAACAAGACATACTCCCTATGAGCTTGTTTATGGAAAGCAAGTCCTATTCCCTATATAGTTTCAAATCAGAACCTTCAAGACGGCAATCCAATCGGGATTGGATTTATCAGAAGCACAGAAAAATAGATTGGAGAAACTCATTGAGCTTGATGAAATCAGGCAAGATGTAGTTTAATGAACCAGTTTAGTCCAACAACAAAGGGCTAAATGGCATGATAAGTATATCAAGGAGAAGAATTTTCAAGTAGGGGATTGGGCACTTTTGTTCGATTCAAAATTCAAAGATTTTCAAGGGAAGTTTCAGAGTCATTGGCTTGGGTGGTATGAGATTGAAGAAGTCTTTAATAATGGAACAGTGAGAATAAGGACAATAGATGAAAGAAAGATACATCTTCTTGTGAATGGTCATAGGTAAGATATATCATAAGCCAATTTCAAGGGAGGATTTTGTCAGTATTTTCCAAGATAACACTGAAATGAAGTTGGCAAAGAAGAATTCTTCTTCTCCACTAACTTAGTTTTTCCCATGTATATATATATATATATATATATATATATATATATATATATATATATATATATATATATATATATATATATATATATATATATATATATATATATATATATATATATATATATATATATATATATATATATATACATAAAAACAAATTATATATAAATAAAATGTATACATATGAAAACTAATTATTCATTGGCATACTTATACAAGAAATACAGGGTGAAAATCAGAGATTTATTACATCCTATATTTCCTATTTTCTTTCTGTAATAAGTAGTGACATAAAGCTACAATCATTTGCAATTCCTAATCTACAAATTCATTTCATTGCATTTCATCTCACTTCACTTTCATTCCATTTCACTGTTATATTCCATTTTCATTTCATTTCACATTCATGTTCCATAGCCATACTTCATCTTTATCATGTTCTGCAGCTAATTCCATTCCGTAGCTAATTTAGTTCTACAACCATATCTCATTCCACAAATCTGTTCCAAATAAATGATGATTGCAAGGAATTGAAGAATCTTATTTTTGAAAACCATGTATACACCATAGGTTGATAAAGATACTGATTGAGTTTCATTTAAAAGGCATAGGAGATACCTGGGAGAATTTCCTCATTAGAAACCATTTCCAAGGAGCACTAGAGTCACCCAAAGAAGATAAAGTTAGAAGAAGTAGAAGAAAGAAGACTGGTATAACTATTAAAGACAGACCCGAGCCTTCATTAAATAAAGATGATGAAAAATTAATCTCTGAAGAACTGACAAAAATCAGGAAGAAAATCAGGGCAAGAGGAAAAATATGAAAGGAGAAAAAGGTCACAAAGGAGGAGAATGTAAGTCATCCACAACCTAGAAGAAGCTCTAGACTCCGAGGTTTGGTAAAGAAAACATCGTCAAAAGGGATAGAGTTTATAAACTTAGATAAGGAAACCCCAGAAATATCTCTTGTTAATATCCCTTCTACACACAGTCCTCAAAATTCTCCTAATCATCATTTTGAAGGTAGCCCAAGTAGAAGATCTCTAGGCATAGACCCAATGCAACAAAAAATAAATGATTACATAGACTAAATGGAGAAGAGAAGTGCCTCAATGAATCCAGAACGTTCTGTCAATCCACAAGAACTTGTAATTGACTCCCTCAAACAAGAAATTTATGAATTAGAGATATTGAACAAACTTATCAAATAGGAGAATGAAACCTTGAAGGAACAAAATAAATTGGACAAGGAAATTCATGATAATACCATTCTGCATCTAGGACTGTGGTATAAGAAAAATAGGAAGTTGAAAAGAAAGAATAAGATTTTGAATATAATAGTCATTAACCTCAAGTACAGGCTTCTTATGAGAAAACTTAGAATGATAGTCACTTCAAAGAAGAGAAAAAGAAGAAAATTGGATGTACTAGCAGAAGTATCTGAGCAAATGCATTAGAGAAGAATAACTCACACTTTTTGAAAATTGCATGAGGACATGAATTTATTTTGTAGTGGGGGTATGTTGAACCTCATAATTACCTTCTCCTTGACATTTTTCTCATGTTTTTCTCTCTTTTTATCATAAGACTACAAATTCAATCAATGATAAATGCTAGGTTTTGTCTTAGGAAAGCATTAAAATTATCACCGTATTATATTTTCATGTTCTTGCTATTTTAATAGATTTTTGCAAATTAGTTAGATAACATAGCCTATTCTGCAGCTAATTATGGGTTCCATAGCTACTCTCATGGTTTGGCAGGTTAGAGGTGTCAAATGAAGAACTGGGCCACATGGGCATTTCCAGAAACATCTCCACATGGATTCTATCCTATTCACTCGGTCTAGATCAACAGAAAAGCATGCATAAAGTCATGGTCAAAGATGGAGTCAAATACGTTATCTAGAAGCATTAGGACTCTTGATATGCTCTTTCATAGCTAATCAAGAGTCTAACAGTTCTGTTGAAGAGTTAATTCGAATTAAGCCACCTGTAGCTGATCAGAAGCAGAACAATCCTATTATAATTTTAATTAATCCACCTGTAGTTGATCAGAAGTTAAACAATCCTATTACAATTCGAATGAAGCCACTTGTAGCAAGTTTCTCATAAAAAGTTATGTTAGATTTAATTCGAATTAGCGACCTGTAGCAATTTTTTTCTTATAACAGTTATGTTATTTTCCTATAAATATCAGTGGCATGAAATCGAGAAGTAGTTAGAAGCTAGAAGGAATTACAGGCTTTTTGCTGATATTCTGTATTCAGACTTCGTTTTGTCAATGGTGGTTTAAAAGTGCGTCTTTAACTAGCTAGCATTCAACCATGTCAGTTGTAGAGGGCCCCTGCACTGAAGGAGGTTTTTCACTTGTTGTTTTCAGTTTAATTTCTATTACTTTGTTTTCCCACAAGTCTGTTTTCTCTAATTTAGAATGATGTTTCATTTCAGTTTGTAATCAATAGTGTATGGATAAAATCACAACTTTCCAACCTTGTTCTTCTAAGATATTTTGTGGAAAAATGACTAGATGAATATTGAAGTAATAAGAATACATAGTTGCTTAGTTTTCTCACTGTTTTGTTACTCATTTTCTTAGCATAGAACTGTCAATTAGTTGTCTTAATAGATGTTCTCAAAACCATTTCAAAATGATGATTATAACTTAAATGGTTAAATATCTAATTCATGCAATGATTTAATTTACTTAGTACATTGTTAGTTTTACATGTTTTTACCTTTTCTTTTCCGCTTTTAGGTCCTTAGTTGCATCACTTGACATTCCAAAAAATCATTTCAAGGAGATTGATTCCATCATATTCCAAAATTGAATGGTTAAATGCTTAAGTGAATGCAATTACTGAGTTACCTTCTGCATCAATGTCACTTCTGGTTTTGAGAACTAGATCCATGGATTATGACTAATGATAAGATAAGACAGATGCTCTATTTTCTTATTAGGTTCTAACTAGTTAACAGTTCTTGGTCCATTTTTAGGAGATTAGACTAACTTAGGAACCTTTCCTTTCCTTTAAAATTCATTAGAATCATTTAAATCTCTCATATACTGTATATTCTTAGACATCAAAGAACAGAAACCCCAAAAACAAACATAAAAATACAAAACAACGAAGTAAGAGAAAAGTCAACTAAGCACATATAGTGCATCACACTTCATCAATCTACAAACCTTGGTTGATAATTCATGCAAGAAATTTAGGACAGTAAATTGACTAAACAATTGGTGAGACAACATTAACAACATATACAACACATTTTCATTAACAAATATGTATTACAACAAGTGAATTAGTTCAAGTGTTAAACACATGTTAAAGCAACATGCATTACAAGTGTTAAAGATTATTCTTACAACAATTATAATACATGTGTGAAGAGGTGTTGGCCTGTGAGAAAGCTTATGAATTAAGTGAAATTTCTAAGACACATCATTACACATACATCACTAACCCCGTGTGCAGGGCGTTGGAGCCACTACTTAATCCTCAAAAAAAATATTATAGGCTCTCAAGGCTATGCGGGAGGAGCTGAGGTGAACAAGTCCTTTCCATGTACAAATGAGGGGGTATTTATAGCCAAGGGTGAAACTGACCCTTGTGGTTATTCGAATACCCTCATGACTGTTTGAATTCCATGAATTTTTGAATTTACATAACTCTTCATACAACAAGTGGGTCTCTTGGACTTCCATGTTAAAATACATTGATTGACAATATGGCTTGCAATAGAGATGTGGACAACATGACTCGACATGACAATGATGGTACATTCATGCTGCTACTGGTGTGCCTATCGAGTTGCAGTGTTATTGGTGATGGATGTCCTCATGGTGTGTCACAGCTTCACCTCTGCATGGAAACATGCACAGAGTCTTCAATGGTCATTGGGTTCGATTGATGTTGCATTCACACGTTGCTCCTTGCTTCTATGTTGGAAGGCTTTACAAGTTCGTCCGTTCACAAAAAGTGCATGTTCATCTGTCTGTCCATCCATGCACACATTTCTCATGTTTTCTCATCCATATGTCTGTGAACACATCTTTGCATGATCGTCTATTCGTGAGCACATCTCTTTGCATGAATTGTTTGCTCATCCATCCATCTACGAACACATATTTGCGTGATCGTCCGTTCGCGAGAACATATTTTTACATGCATTGTTTGTTCATCTGTCGGTGAACCTGTCCTTCTGCATATCCTCCCTTCATTCATCCCATTCGTCATCGCACCATGTTTGTTTATGTACTTGTATCTACAGTCACTCATGACGAGATGACATCAAATCCAAAAACCTCCTAGTCTACCATGATACATGATCATTTCAGATGCAGGTGACTGGGAGAGGAGAAAAGGTTGTGAGTTGGGATGGAGGCTCCAAGCATTGTTGATGAAAAATGTGCAGGAGTCACTGGGTGGTGAATATGGGAAATCTGGATGGACAATGACTATCTAAGGGGTTTAGCTCAACTAGAGAACAAAACTGTGAAGTTTTTGAGAGGAACAATTCGAGCTATGGAAAGGCTGGGTAGGAAAGATCTATGCAATTTCTGGAATGAGTGGGGAGCAGGAGCTTGGCAGAAAATACTTCGCAATTCTTGAGGGGAAATGGCAGTCAATGGCTGGGCCACTGGTAGCAAAAACTATCCAATTCCTAGAGGGAAATAGCAGTCCGCTACCGAGAACTTGGCAACAAAAGTTGCGTAATCCTTGGAGGGAACTGGCATTCAGCTGTTGCAGCTTGGTAGCAAAAAATACGCAATTCCTGAGGGGAATTGTCTGTTGGCTGTCGGGAGCTTCTAGTGGGAAAAACTTTACTGATGTTGGGGGGCTTGCCTATTGGTCACCTCTACACAGTTTCTGAGTTGAGTAGGCTGGTGGGAAGCATAGGACTTGCTCATGAAAACTACAAAATTTTCTTGGTGAGCAGCCGGTCGACTGTCGAGAGGGCTGGCTAGAAAAATTGCATAATTTTCTAAGGGAGACAGGGACAGGCACTTGGTGTCTATCCGGCCCATCTACCCAACTTTCTCAATCGGTGGAGTGGGCAAGGTCTGTAGCCTCTGCGCAATTTTTGAGGGGAGTCAGTCCTGGGGTGGCTGCTAAGGTTAAACTCTCCGGTTGACCAACATGAAGTTTGATTGATTTTCTTGCAAATAACACAGCTTCAAATGGCTTGCTTAGGCCTTTTTCACTGTTTTGGGTGACAGCGATCGAGTCGACAGTGCGGTGATTGTCTGGCAGTTAGAGGGGAATATAGTCTTCAAAACTTCAACAAAGTGGCTAAGTGTGTGAACGAGTGAAAGATGCGTACATAATCCTGCAAACACACACTTACATGCCTTGACGATGAGACAAATCAAACCATCCAGATACACATGCTCAACATGACTGACCGACGATGTAAATGACAAGTGTGACACTTGTGATTGATTGTTGGTCGATCGTGACGACGCTTGCGTGTTAGTGTATGTGACTCTGTGTGTGAGTGCGACAGATGTTTACATAGCGAAAAAAACAAGTATACACAGAGCGAAGACCCTGAGTATAACCAGAACATGGTTGCAAGAATGACATTGACATCAACATGAAAAAGTTGGGTGAAATGATCAAGCAAGGTGGGTGTGAAGACTCACATGATCTCACAGAGTGAACTGGAGTGTGCGCAACCATCAAGTGAAACTCTCAAGGGAGGTTCTAGAATTGGGTGCAGGCCATATTTTGTAGGGTGGTTGTAGCCGCTATAATAGAAAACTGGGAAGAGAAAATTCCACTTACACCTTTTGGGATGGTGTCTTTATGTTTGTGCGGGTTTGGAGGATAGTTCTTGAGGGTTTTGACCCTTGTCCACTTCTTGGCATGATCCTGTAGCACCTCCTTTGCAATCATGTAGCACTTTTTCCCTATAAAAACCATGCCTGATCCTATAACACCTGCAAACTGACTCTGTAGTACACTTGTAGTACTATAGGTGGTCCCTAGTAGTAGCTAGCTCGACCTTCAATGCCTTAATAAGATTCTCTAACTATTTTGGGGATGAGAAATTGTATAACTTAAGTCGGGCATTGTCCTCTTATTTCTTTTTGTGGTAGTGGGATCGACGTGCTTGGTGACCTAGCCTTTGCATGCATTTCCTTTTTAACCGTTTTCGCCAGTCCTCATAATTATCACTTATTCTAGTTTGACTTTTCCACGTTGCATCTTTGGATGAGTAAACTCAATTCTTACTAGTCTAGGGTCGATAATTCTACTGACCACCTCCAACCCATAAAACCCTTTTCCTGCTCATTAAAATCATTTTCACCCATTGTGCATAAGAAAGAGTCAAATGGTGTCATACTTGAGACTACCTGTGGTGTCGAGTTGTTGTAGATGCATGCATTCTACTGCTAAACCAGTGGTCGATCAACTATTCTTTGAAGGTGATAGCTCCCATGCTTTTCTCGTGCATAGGTCCTTATTTGAAAAAACTTGATGATGATTTCTGACAAGTTTTTGACTGATGCAGTTTCTTGTTCATGTAGGTCCCTCTAGTGCTCGATCTTCCTCTATTGGAGTGGGTTTGCTGCCTCTTCAAGGATGGTGTTGCTTCACCAAAACTAAAGTATGGCCTTGTTGATGCTCATGTATGGTAAGGTCTTCACTATGAGGCTGCAACAATCCTCTACTCCTTGTTCTTTTGGATCTGTGTAGGTTACTACAAGATTGATTTCTCTCCTATATCAGTCATAAAGTTCCCTCCAAAACCTTATTAAAACCTTATGTTTCTTCATGAAATGTATCTAGTGGATTGGATAAATTAGGGTGAACAAACAAGAATGGAAGCTCTAAGGGGGTGAAGGCAATAATTCTTTTTGTTTCTGATTTTATGAATAAGAGGTGAATTCTAGAGAAGGAATTTAGTTAAATGGAGTGGATGGGAGGTGAAACGGGGATGATGAACCTCTTCTAACACTGTCAAAAGAAAAACATGGGTTTTGACCCCTTTTCTTGAGAAAATCCTTATCCTGTAGCATTTATGGTCAATCATGTAGTAGTTTAGGACAATCCTGTAGCATTACAGGATTGAGGCAGAATTGAGTCTAGTTGTTTTATCGATGATGTAGGGATGTGAGCAACTTGATGGAGGGAGTGTAGGTATTAGTTTGGAAGATGGAGAAATAAGATGTGGACTTTGTTTCTTCAAATGATACCCCTTTGAATGGATGAAATCCTGCAAAATAAAAGTGTTAGAAGAACTTATATAAGGACTCCTTGACCTATGTGTGCTCCTTCTCTCTCTCTCTTTTTGAGAGTTGAAGTTGCCTTAAGAGGTTTCCAATCTTCATGCTTACCCCAAGTGCCTCAAAGGAGGTTTTCAACTGGGGATATTTATATTCTCTCATCTTTCTTTTCTCTCTTGGGCTACCTTAGGGAGGTTTTCAACCCTAGAGTTGTCCTCAAGTGCCTCATGAAGGTTTTCACCTAGGCCTCTTATTTGTATTATTATTATTATTATTTTATCAGGGACTAGATGAACTGAGGGTTATGAGTTGCCAAATCATATTCTACCACTTTCTTATTGAACTGGTAAACACCTCATTTGACAAAGAATTCTTGTAAAATTTCAGCCTATAACCATTGAAAAGTAGTGGAATTCCTTCCCCATCAATTGTTCTGATTTGGACAAACCCATTCTCATGGAATTTTTCCACTAAATAGGAACCCAACCATATTGTCATTAGTTTTCTTTTGAAATATTTGAATCTTGTGTCATACAAAAGGGGAAAATCACCTATTTGGAAGGATCTCTCTCTGATGTGCTTTTCATGCCAAACTTTCCTCCGTAGATGGACTACCTCAGTGTGCATGAGAGTCTACAATATGAGCTCATCCAAACCATTGAGATGGACTAGCCTCTCTTGTTGTGCTCTAGTGAGGTCTAAGTCAAACCGAGCTACCATTCTTAGGGTATTGTATTCAAACTCAATGGACAAAAGAGCCTTCTTCCCATAGGCCAACTTGAATGGGGTGAATCTAGTGGTGGTTTTCCATGTGGTGTTGTAGGCCCAAGTGGCCTCTACAAGTTTGTCTTCCCAATCCTTTCTGCTGCTACTAATAACCTTACTCAAGATGTTCTCTAAGGCTCTATTTGTGACCTCCACTTTCCTATTTTCCTGAGGTGATAGGCAATGGATTTCTTGTGCTTGATGTGTGTATTCGATTAGATTTGATGTGAAATGTGTCCCTTGATTTGTGACCAATTCCGTTGGAAAACCAAACTTGTAGAAGATGTTCTCCCTCAGAAATTCAACCACTTTTTTCTTCATTTATACCTTCACTATTTTGTTTGAAACCACTTGGTCAAGTATTCAGTGCACACAATGATATAACTCTTTTTCCCAGCTGGAGGACCAATGGACACAATGAAATCCATGCTACATTTCTCAAATGTATCCAAGGTCACTTGAGGTTGTATGGGAATCTCATCCTTGGGTGTAGTCTTGCCCATCCTTTGGCACTCATCACATCTGGTGGTCTACCTTCTTGCATCTTGATGTTGAGTAGGCTAGTATTAACTAACTTGTAGAACTTTGAAGGTTGTCCTCTTAGCAACAAAGTGGTCTCCACAAGGTCCATTGTAGCATGCTTAGAGGATGTCAAAGACTTCCCCTTCCCTCACACATATTTGCAAAACCTTATCTATCCCTAACTTGAAGATATTCCACCCAATCCAAGTGAATGAGGTACTCTTCCTAATGATCTTGCTCTTCTCCTGGGAGGATAGATTAGGAGCGAACCTCCCAACAACCAAGTAGTTTGTAATATCAAAAAACAAAGGAGATAGCATCGAGATGGAAAAGAGGTGTTCATGTAGAAGCTAATCATCTACCATCTACTCATTCGCTATAGGAAAGGCCAGTCTTGATAAAAAAATATGCAACCACATCTCTTTCCCTAGTTTGCCAACAATAATTAAATCAAATTGTTGCAATAATAATAACTATCTAATTATCATAGCATTGACATCAGGTTTAATCACTAAGTACTTAATGGATGCATGATTGATGTGAACAAAAATTTGATATCCAGTGATATAGTGCCTAAACTTATTTAGATAATGTACCACAATAATAAGTTCCTTTTCATTGATTGTATAGTTCAATTCAACTTTAGAAAGGTTCTTAACAATGTAGTATATTGCATAGGGAAGTTTGTCTTCCACTTGTCCTAAGGCTACCCATACAACTTTATATGATGCATCTATGTGGATGTGGAAGGGAAATGTCCAATTGGGACCCCTAAGGATGGGTGCATTGGTCAACTTCTCCTTTAGGACTTCAAAGGCTTCTTGACATTTATATGTCCAATAGAAGTCTGAATCTTTAGCCAGTAGTCCGAACAAGGGTGAAGCCAATTTACTGAAGGCCTTTATGAGTCTTCTATAATACTCAAACAATATAAGGAAGCTTCTAACATCCCTTTGTTTATGAGGTATAGGGAATCTTTTAATGATAACAACTTTGTTGGTGTCAACCTGTATCCCTTCCTTAGATATGGAATGGCCTAGGAAAATCCCTGCATTCATAAAAAATCACATAGTTTGGGACTTAGTTAAATACCCATCTCAATGCATTTTTTTAAAACCTTACACATATTAGAAAGACCTTCCTAGAAATCACATCCATATGGAGTGAAGTCATCCATGTATATCTCAACAATGTCATGAACAAGGTCAAAAAAGATACTTAGAACTTCCCTTTGGAAGGTGGAAGGGGCATTAAAAATCCAAATGGAGGAATTCTATAGGAAAAGGTACCCCAAGGACATGTGAATGTGGTCTTGTATTGGTCCTTAGGCCTGATTTATATTTTGTTGTACTCACTTGTCACACTGAATGAGTCGATCTTACGGACAAGATTGACCTTCCCAGAATCTAACGATATCTAGTGACAAGCAAGCCAATCAAAAACTATCTTTATCTAAATATGCAATTTATAAACAAAGGCAAACAAGTGTTTTAGGCCTACCTTGGGTCCAATACAAGTTTGTGGAAGCCTCGCTCCTTTGATCCAAATAAGCTCCCTTGTAGCGAATCTGCAAACACAAACAAGCAAACAAATTAAATAGCACCTGAAAAGCAAATATCATAAAGCATACTTAGCATGATGATCAAGGAATTCATGAAACAAATGACATAAGACAATTTGTTGAGAAAAATGAATATGATTGTATTAATTCAAATCAAAGAAGAACTTTACAACCTGTGCCTTGATGCTGTACAAGCTCCTCCCAAGGTCCAACAAGAAGTCTCCTCTACTTTGACAAGTTTCACTCTCTTCCCAATGAAGCCAAACTGTATGTGATCTCTCCTCTCAAGCTTAACTAGGAAGTCTCAATTCCACCAGCATTTACCCTAAAAAATGTTCAGCTTCTAACCTCTCTAGCAACCAGCCCAATGCCTTAATTTATAGTGCAATGGAGGGAAGTTACTAGGTCCTCCTTCAAAGGGATAAAGCCCTCCTTCAAAGGGATAGCTCCTCTCATTAAGGGATTAGCTCCTTCTCTTTTGGGATGCATGAACCACCTAAGAGTGAACAATCCACGTCAAAATTCCTTCTAGAATTAACCCAAAGTGAGTTTTATAGAATAAACTTGCGTCTTTTTGACTTTCACAGGGGTCCGCACCCACTCCTTTAGAGACAGAGTGGGCAGGTCCGTAGGTAATGTGAACAGGGGGTGCGGGACCGCAGGAAACAGTGAGAGAAAGTGCGGAACCAGAGCTTTGTTGATTTTTAATGGCTTTCTCTCATTTCCAAAGCTTGACTTGAAGAGTTGAGGTGTGAGACTTGCTTAGGAGGATAGTATAAGTGATGATAGGCCCATACTGACTGCAAATAGTCATGGTGACAATATTTTTGTGTAATAGATTGCCCCCTAAAATGCGAAGTCTGTAGTAGATGGTGATTTCATTTATTATCTAGGAAGAGTGAAGTACTTTATCATTTAGAGGATCATCTTTTGGAGAGCCTGGTTGGAACCTGTAAAAACATTCAATGCAAAATATATATATGAGATCATATCATCGCTGAGGTAGGCATTCCCATACTCAAATTAAAACTGCTAGAATGTTGGAAATAATACTGAGAGGGGGGGGGGGTGAATCAGTATTATCACATTAATAAAACTTTTTCATTTCCATAATCAGATTCATATATGCTACTTCCACAACTTCTTATGATTAAGTTAATTGATCTTCAATGAGTGCATTAGAACATTATCAACCATATTATCAGTTAACAGATGCAGTAACATAGAGTAGATCATCACACATAAGGCACACACATGAACACCATGATATAAGGTGGAAACCCAATGCGGGAGAAAACCACCTACTGCAAGTCATCTCAATCTTCTTCTTAATAAGAAAATGCTTTTACAATATTTTGTACTGGTGCAGTCTTATACCAGTACGGGAGCTACAACCCCCTTTGCTCTTGTACTAGCTGATCCATTTACTAGTACGCAGGCTACTACCTGCTATAATGCTCCAAAGATTTCCTTTAGCTCTTGTACTAGCTTAGATACTAGTACGTAGGTGCTGACCTACAATCTTCTCTCCTCCAGGTACCACGTTTCATCAATTTTCAGACTGGATACACTGAAGCACAACACATAATCTGAAAGGCCACATTTCATCCAATTTTCATACTGGGCCCAACAACATTGAAGCTCATAATCAAACAACCTTCTGAATTACCCAAGCACTAGATCAATACATATACAAGTGAGTCATCAATCAGATCTAGTCCATCAGATCACATAAATGAGTCAATAAGAACCTGATCCATTCATCCATCAATGTATAAACATTTAATCAATCACTGCTGTTATCAGAACTTAATACCAGAAACCAGACATCACTTCAAAACCCAGAACACAACAATAAATAGGGGCAGCTAAATAGATTTCATGAGAAGTACGCAGCTTCACCCATATAACACCTGTGTAGAAGTATGCACTGTTTCCAACTGCGTTCCTGCGTACCCACGCACTGTGCCTCACAGACTTCCTGCGTACCTGCGCTCTATGTCCAATGAACTACCTGCACACCTACGCATCTGCAGCGCTTCTGGGCCTGCGTATCTCCGCAATTTCCTTTCACTGTACTTGCATACCTGCGGGTATAGATAATTTCAAGACTTCAAGAATAACCCAGACTATCAGATCTATAGATCTGAACATGCGCTGAGGAGATATCAACCCATTAGTAGATCCGACTTGCAATTCTCATGTTTCTTCTTGATTTTGATTCAACTCTCTCTCACAAACCGATTACAAGAATTTCAGATCTAGCTTCTCTTAAGATATTCTAATTTCACAAGTGTCTAGCCAAATGATCTCCTTTGCTTTATATAGGCAAGCTCTTCCTAAAATCATGGATGAATAGGGGCTCAATAACAATACCACGAGCCAAAACCATAGAATCAAGAACGACGGGCTAAATACCACGGGCCAAACATAAGAAACCCCACGTGAGCGCGCTTCTCTGCCTTGAAGTGAGTGAACTGGGGGTACGCACCTCATGAACGGGTGACCTGCGTGTATGTATGCAGTTTATCTAAGACATCCCTGCGTGTACGCATCTTTTTTTACGGTGTACCTGCGTACCCCTTATTTTCTTCAATATTTGAGAGCTGATCATCAATCTCTGCTACTGACCTGAAGTACTGTGATCTATCACCTGTATGGGTTGCCATCAAGGACAACACTTTAGCCATAATGCCAACAATCTCCCCCTTTGGACTTGATGGCAAAGCTTACTTGTGAATTGTCATCTGATCCCTTGAACTGTCCTACATCCATCTCTTCTATGGATTCATCTGAATGTATATAAGTGAGATGATCTTCTATGAGAGGGTTGCCATCAAGTACAACACATGCATCATAATGCCAACAATCTCCCCCTTTGGACTTGATGGCAACAACAACAAATCACTCTCCCCCTTTTACATCAAGGGCAAAGGGTTATGCTCCCCCTAAGAACATGCTCCCCTTGACTATAAACCAGATCTGCTGAAGTCTCTGATTGAGCTCCCCCTTTGTATATGCCATGGTGCACCAATCTGATCATGCTCTTTCTGAGAACAAGCTGAAATGTCTGTTCTTGCTATATAGTGCTGTTCATGCTCAAGCTCCCCCTAACAGTAAGCAAGGTGTGCAAAAAGATGTTCTACAAGAAGAAAATGACTCTATACATCATAAATGACCTTCCTATCACCAAAAGACTCAATACATATATCCATCACCCAACCAAGTGAGGATCATCCACCCAACCAAGTGGGGATACATCAGAAATATTACATGTTTATCCCAGGCATAGTGGGGAAACCAACATAGGTCGTTACATGACCTGAAGTGATGACTACAATAGATAGATACATAATATTACATCATGAGTCGTGATATGAAATTCATAACAGAGACCAATCACCTAAGATAAACATCAGCAGCAACACTGTATGATCTGCTCCATAGTATCTGTCAACAACAACTAGATCAACAACTTGCATTAGTGCATGAATCATCAAGGTATGTCCGCATCAGCAGAATTTCACATTCTATGTGAGAAACACCATAGCCATCATGATCATCATTTGGGAATATCTGCATCAATCAACATATGTACGAAACAACCTATCATCATATAGGTAAGAGCTCATCATCATCATGTCTGCAACTTTGAATAATCATCCCTGTATCCAGCCAACAATCCTCATCCATTTGTGCCAAGAATGAAAGGAATCATGCATCATAACTGTAATATATGATCCTTATGCATATGCCAATAGCAGCATATGAGTGACTCATCATCAAGAAGATGTGAATTCAAGCTAAGTGCTTCTCCTTATCCTCATGAAAGTTACCATGTAAGCACCATTAGAGAATCAAACACAAATCTGATCCAAGAACCATGTGAACAACTCATAGAAAGATGAATCATTTATCTATATAAGCATCATCATCAAGGACTATTAACCATAATGCCAACAATTCATTAAGAACATATGCTCCTCCTAAACTGGTGCCATCTGTCAGATCTTATCAGTAAGAAAAGTCAACTAATAAATGCCTCAAGACAGATCTGCAGTTTCTCATTATATGGCCTGCGTGGCTCCGCACTTCACCTTCCGCTCCTCTGCGTATCCATGCACTTGACTTTCTGTGATTCTGCATAAGCCCGCAGACAGCCTTCTACTACAGTGCGTACCCACGCACCCGTGCCATCAATCGCGCCGCGTACCTCACGCATCCTTTGCTTCTATCGCGCTGCGTACTTCTATGTAGCCACGCATCCACAGATGCTATCGTGCTGCGTACCTACGCAGTGTGCCTTCTTCTGTTCTGCGTACCCACGCACTTGCACCGTTAATCACCTACGTACCTCTGATTAGAACCCAATTAAATAGTCCTCCTCTGTGCTACTGACAGTCAGATTCACAGATTTGATCTTGTGCTCGAGAGATCACACTTCACAGATTCACTTCCAACTTCACTTTCCCTACTGCCTTTCTTCAAACAATCACATACGTGATTGTGCAGTATCCAACTCGCGTATATAGGCAACTTCCCTTTATGGAGTTTGCATATGAGATTCAGGGCACTGAAGTTTTGTACTTTCAGCTCCCTCTGATTCTGGTATGTCTGTACGTTGTGTTGTGCCGCCTTTTTCTGACTGTACTTCCTTTTTCCTCCATATCTTCAAGCGTGATGATGTTTTCTCCTTTTGGTGTGATGTCCGTGCTTTGTTCCTGCATTCCTTTGCTATATGTCCAAGCTTGTTACATGCATAACATCTTACATATTTCATATTCCTTTTGTAGCAATCAGCAGCTTTGTGACCATACATATTGCAAGCAAAGCAATATCCATTAAAGTACCTTGACTGAGAAGATCTGTTTGTTTGATGATCTTGAACCCTTCTTCTTCTACATCTGGCTGCAACATGTCCAAGGTTATGACATACATAACATTCAACATTATTCATAGGAGGAGTAAAGGATTTTCTTTGAGGAATCTCTTTCCTTGGTTGATGATGAGATTGATCTTTCATTTCTTCGTTGATCACTTTAGATTTCTCTTTAGAGTTCCTTGCCTCACCTTGTGAACTAGATTCACCTTCAACAGATTCATGGAAACCAAGACCAGTCTTTATAGCAGGAGACCTTTGACTACATCCAAGACTTTAGAACTATCTTGAAATCGTAAAAGCTTATCCTTTTCTTCTAATTTACCTTTCAAGATATTTACCTCAACCTAAAGCTGTTCTTCCTTTTCAAGAGATTGCCTTTTCAAAACTTCTTCAACTTTCCTTCCTTCCTCCATTTGTTCCCTTAGTTTGAGAATCTCCTTTTCTTGTTCTTCATTCAGATCCTGCTGCATTTGACGAATTTTGAATGCACATTCCAGCTGAGATTTTAAGCTGATGACTTTGTTGTCTTGTTTTTCAATTGCTTGATGTAGATCTTCATTCTGCTTCTTTGATTCTTCAAGATCTCCCTTTAATGAGAGGATTGTAGCTTCAAGATTTTCATAGTAGCTGGATCTATCTTTGAGTTTCTTGATGGTTGTGCTTCTTTCGTTGACTTCTTTTCTTAATGATGTCACTTCATGCTGCAATTTTTGACATTGGTCTTCCTTGTCCTTGAGTAGTTTTCTTACCTTGTTTCCTTCTTCTAGTTGGGCCTTTAGTTTGGAAGCTTCTTCTTTGATGTCACATTCCCTTTTGTTCAATAGATCTTGTTGATCTCTAATTTTGTCTGTCAGCCTTTTAAATTTTGCCTCTATTTGATATCTTTCTTGTTCACCCATAAGAGCAAATTCAGTAGTTTCGTTATCACTTTCATCTCTTCCAAAAGGAAAGATAGCTGGAACATCAGAGGATAATATATTCATACCTGATAATGATTCTGAATCTGATTCTGAATCTGAAGAGCTTCTTATACCTAATCCCCAATCGATTCTCCCATTGTCATAGTTCTTCTGAGATGACTTCTTCTTCTTAGGTGCTTTCTTCTTAAGCTTCTTTCCCATTGTTCCACGAATCTCCTTCAAGCGATCAAGCTTCTACCAAAGGACCTGCTCCGATACCAATTGTTGGAAATAATACTGAGAGGGGGGGGTGAATCAGTATTATCACATTAATAAAACTTTTTCATTTCCATAATCAGATTCATATATGCTACTTCCACAACTTCTTATGATTAAGTTAATTGATCTTCAATTAGTGCATTAGAACATTATCAACCATATTATTAGTTAACAGATGCAGTAACATAGAGTAGATCATCACACATAAGGCACACACATGAACACCATGATATAAGGTGGAAACCCAATGCGGGAGAAAACCACCTGCTACAAGTCATCTCAATCTTCTTCTTGATAAGAAAATGCTTTTACAATATTTTGTACTGGTGCAGTCTTATACCAGTATGGGAGCTACAACTCCCTTTTCTCTTGTACTAGCCGATCCATTTACTAGTACGCAGGCTACTACCTGCTATAATGCTCCAAAGATTTCCTTTAGCTCTTGTACTAGCTTAGATACTAGTACATAGGTGCTGACCTACAATCTTCTCTCCTCCAGGTACCACGTTTCATCAATTTTCAGACTGGATACACTGAAGCACAACACATAATCTGAAAGGCCACATTTCATCCAATTTTCATACTGGGCCCAACAACATTGAAGCTCATAATCAAACAACCTTCTGAATTACCCAAGCACTAGATCAATACATATACAAGTGAGTCATCAATCAGATCTAGTCCATCAGATCACATAAATGAGTCAATAAGAACCTGATCCATTCATCCATAAATGTATAAACATTTAATCAATCACTGCTGTTATCAGAACTTAATATCAGAAAATAGACATCACTTCAAAACCCAGAACACAACAATAAACAGGGGCAGCTAAATAGATTTCATGAGAAGTATGCAGCTTCACCCATATAACACCTACGTAGAAGTACGCACTGTTTCCAACTGCGTTCCTGCGTACCCACGCACTGTGCCTCACAGACTTCCTGCGTACCTGTGCTCTGTGTCCAATGAACTGCCTGCGCACCTCCGCATCTGCAGCGCTTCTGGGCCTACGTATCTCCGCAATTTCCTTTCACTGTACTTGCGTACCTGCGGGTATAGATAATTTCAAGACTTCAAGAATAACCCAGACTATCAGATCTATAGATCTGAACACGCACCGAGGAGATATCAACCCATTAGTAGATCCAACTTGTAATTCTCATGTTTCTTCTTGATTTTGATTCAACTGTCTCTCACAAACCGATTACAAGAATTTCAGATCTAGCTTCTCTTAAGATCTTCTAATTTCACAAGTGTCTAGCCGAATGATCTCCTTTGCTTTATATAGGCAAGCTCTTCCTAAAATCATGGATCAATAGGGGCTCAATAACAATACCACGGGCCAAAACCATAGAATCAAGAACGACGGGCTAAATACCACGGGCCAAACATAAGAAACCCCACGTGAGCGCACTTCTCTGACTTGAAGTGAGTGAACTGGGGGTACGCACCTCATGAACAGGTGACTTGCGTGTATGTACGCAGTTTATCTAAGACATGCCTGCGTGTACACATCGTTTGTACGGTGTACCTGCGTACCCCTTATTTTCTTCAATATTTGAGAGATGATAATCAATCTCTGCTACTGACCTGAAGTACTGTGATCTATCACCTGTATGGGTTGCCATCAAGGACAACACTTTAGCCATAATGCAACATAGAAAACTAACTACTGCTCTGATATAGGAATGGTCTTGTAATACATCACAAGTATAGACACATGTAGACACAGTATGGACGCAACCATCTATTTATGAATAGTCCACAGTATAATGAATACAAAATTCCTCGCAACCTGGATTGTGGAAACTAGATCCAGGGTCTTCCTTTCTACTTCCTGAAAAGGATCGATTCTATCCATGCGAATGAATGTGTTGAAGTAGAACATGGTAGAAACCACTTGATTACCAGTCAATGATGTAAACTGTTAACAAGTGTGAGAGAAACCACCAGTAATGTCAATGGCTCTCAAAGTACTTAGTACAATCCATGAGATGTGAATAAATGTGTTGATGTCGAACATGTCACGGAATCCTTTGATCGAAGGTCAATGATGCAACCTATCGTCGAAGGCAAGAAACCTGCCATTGAGGCATGTAGATCCCAAGGTACTGATGATTTCTAGATCATCTTTCTAGATAATTAGCTGAAGTCGATAGAAAGCGATCCGTCGTAGGCAAGCCCACAACACGAAATCATAGATCAAGTTTGAAGAAAATTTGTTGCAAGGACTAACTCAGGGATGGTCAAGATGGATGACGGATATTTTGCAGATGAATGGCTTATTTGCACTGACCTCTTGAACACATAACGACACGGCAGATGGTTTGGTGACAATTGACCCAAAGTTAATACCCAGAAACCGGCTGAAGACTTTCAATGTGGTTTGATCAACTGTTAGGCAAAGTATTTCCCAACCCAGGTGAATAAAAGTGTCGTGTTCAAAAGTGGTTACAAAGTATGACAAACAGGCTCATTTTTCTCTCTTTTCCCCCACCATTTCTGGCAAGTACCTCTTTATTTTTGATAAGCTTGAGGAGGATAATGTTTGCTTGATTATAAGCTCATCCTTCGGATGAGTCCAACTTACTTTAAATTTGAACCCTAAGAGGGAGTGGTCCGTTCCTGTTTGTAATTGAACAGGTCCTTTACTGTTAAATTTTAATGAGTCCAGTATAGGAGAAACTCGAGGTTTTTCAATTTTAGAGAGTCTGAAAAAACTTAAGAAGACTCCATGGTTGACCTTTTTCGTAAATTTGTGTCTCCCAAGCCCGAAAAAGTATAAAATAATACCTGAGAGAACCGCTTGATCATTACGACCAAGGATTACTTTTCGTAATTAGTGCCTCTGATCCGAAAAAGTAAAAAAGCGATCAATGATACGTCATTTTATAACCAATATCGAATTTGAAACGACAAAAATCTGGCAATCTTTTCATGTTTTTATGGTCAGAAAAAGAGCTGTAAGTGGACCGTCTTTTTAGTTCCGTTTTATCGAGTTTAAAAAGAAAAACTTGGCGATCTTTTCATGTTTTAGGAGTCAGAAAAGAGCTTAAAGGTGACTCTAATGTTTTTTCGACGAAAATGACCGATTTCGCCTGAAAAATCCGTTATCCTAAACAAAAACTCAAACATTACTCATACTTGTTTAAAATGGATAAAAATGTTGCAAAATTTACCTTTCTAAAGTGAAACATAAACAAATTAACAATTCATTTATCCAAAAAACTTATAAAAAGGGCTTTCGTCAATTCATTTTTACCGTTTGAGATTTGGGTGAGAAAATAGAGCTTTTGGTCAGAAACTTCCCTTGAAGATTGCGGAAAATCCGTCCATCAGGATCGAGCTCCGTCTCGTCCAGGTAATCCACATCATTCTACTCTTCAATTTCATCCGTTTCAAATTATTTTTTAGGGTTTTAAATTCATTTTTTAGAGGATTTTTAGGCTAGAAACCCGCACGCGGGGGCCCGCAGGCATAACACAGGCAGCCTGCGGACCTTGACTTTTTCTCAATGGGGAAAAATTCAGGGGTCCACACCTGCCGTGAAGGCAAGGTGCAGACCCATGCACTGTCTCTAACAGAGAGGGTGCGGTCCCCGCAGCAAGGGTTTTTAACCCTTCTCAAAATTCACCCAAAAATTTCAATTTTTCATATTCTAATTCGCCTTTTTGTTGGATGTAGAGTATACATCATGCTTGATTGGTGAGAATGGGAGCACAAGGACGTAGATCTTACCGTGATAAATCACCAACCTTCGATCGATGCATTGAAGGCATGTAACTTGTACAAATTCTGGGCCATACCTGGCATGAGGGCCCAGGTGGACTTCTTGCAGTGGCTGGTAGACAGGTGGAGCATACAGGACCAGTGCTTCTTCATTGGTGGCCACCAGCTCGAAATGGAGTCAGCAGACATATACGTTTTGACTGGTTTTCCTAAGAGAGGTGAACACTTAACTCTATTTGGGACTAGGCTAGGTGGCCAGTCTGTTGATAGCCTCTGGCTAGAGTTCTGTAACAACTAGACTAGAGACAAAGGGATAAACATCAAAACCATATCCCTTCCTGAACTAATGGTAATCGCGTTTACTGTTACCAGGCTCTGTGGGAGTGCCGCACTACATATAGCCACTAGATCCTAAATGCGGATGGCAGTTGACTACTTTCAAGGCACCATCTTCAACTGGTGCGATGCTGTGTTGGCTAATATAAAAGGCCAACTGACCATAGCCAAGAACGGACAACTGAAGACCTTTGGACATGGTGCTTTAGTTGTGAGCTTTGGTCTGGAGAGGGTCCCAATGTTGGTCCCACAGCACCTCACTATTGGAGCTGGACTTCCTCGAGAGCCCAAACTGATGCGATGGGTTGCAGTTATGGGCCGTCATCCTGATGAGGGGACAGAGGTCGTTCGATTCAAACCTGAGTATTTCCATTGGTTGGAAAACTAGGTTTTTGCTATTCAAGACTTTCCTTACGCTGGGGTATATTTTCGCGGTGACTCAGACATGGCTCTTCCACCAGGAGAGCAATGGGATGACTCAGGTAAAATCATTTTCAACATTCTCCTAATTTTTTTTTTTTGTTTTTATCTCGTCCAGAAATTGATAGTAAAAGTTTCAAATGTAGATGTGGGTCCATAGCGACCAGCCGCTCTCCGGCCTTACGAGAGGAAACAACCAGTTGCAACGGCACCAGCCCCATAGGACGAATCAACAGAGACCTTGGCCGAATTGGAGAGCCATCTAGAGCATTTGACATCAGACATTCCGGAGATCGGCATAGATGACATTCCTCTTCGACTACAACGCTATGTGATTGGGGTCCCAGGACCTTTCAGGAGGTTCCTTTGTAAGGTGGCCCGTACAGTGGTTTCTTATCGAGATCATCATCAGTGATAGGATGATCATCTATTGTAGACACATATGACATTTTTGCTTTTTGTACTATTATTTTTGCCGATCATAAGGTGTTTTTCAACCTATGATCAGGGACGATGTATATTTTGACACACTCCTATATTATACTATATCACTATTACTGGCTTATCTTGTAAAACATGTTATGGAATGTTTTTAAATTTGTTTGTATGATTATTTCAAATGTCTACTTAACATTCGAGAAGCAATCGCATCTGCTAATGTATTTAAAGATCTTGGAATATGCTGATATTCAATATAATCAAATTCACGTTCCAAGAGACGCACTCTCAAAAATAATCTCAATAACACTGGATTTCTAATGGCATATACTCTATTAAGTTGTAATACAATGAGTTCAGAATCTAACCTCACTATCAAACTCCGAATCCCAAATGAAATAGATTCAGATAATAACTCAATCACTGCGCTATACTCGACAATGTTGTTTGTTGTTTGAACGAGGCTTACCCCATGCATAGATAACAACTCGTCAGAGGGCGAATAGATAACCCAAGCTGCGGAAGAAATGTTCCATGTATTACGACAAACACCATCAGCAAAACCAATGTATGTTTGGAGGGGCGTCGACATCTACAATATCAAGAGTAAAACCAAGATAAGCAGGAATAATGATGAAAAACACTCTCTAAGCTAAGCACACTTTTAAACTAAAAAACACTAGCTAAAAAGAAAACTAACCTAACTAAAAATTCTCCACACCCATTTTAAGCATAATACCTCTTCAGGTAAAGACCATTTCTGGGTTTACCTAAAGAGTCCTCGTCAAAGTCTACCAATTCATAGGCCCCTTTTGCTAGCTTTCGCTTGACAACATAGGGACCATGCCATATAGGTACGAATTTTCCAGCGCCTAATTTATCATTTGCTTGATCATAAATAAGACTAGGTCTCCTTCCAAAAAATTTCGAGGGGTCACATTTCGATCATACTGAGCTTTAATACGTTTTGCATGAGTTTCGATCACCAATGCAGCATCACGTCGATTCTCATCTAGTTGAGCCAAGTATAACAAACGTTTTTCCTCTTCGGAAGTGGCTGGAAGTAACTCGATGGCCATTTGCAATGACGGGATTTCACATTCAATGGGTAACACAGCTTCCAGACCATAAACTAGTTGGAAAGGAGTGAACCCTGTTGACGTTTTTACTGAGGTTCGATATGCCCAAAGCGCTGAAAATAACATGTTATGCCAATTCGACCTGTGAATCCCAATGATTCGTCGGATCATGATGACTAGAACTTTGTTGATGGCTTCAACCAGACCATTAGCTTGTGGATAATATGGAGTTGAACTATCGTGACGCAAGCCAAGCTGGCCTGTAAGTTCAGTCATCATAACATTTCAAAAATGACGCCCATGATCAGTGATAATCGCTTGTGGAACACCAAACCTAGCAATTATATGATTGAACATGGAAATCGTAGTTGTTTTGCTGTCTGCCTCAAATGTAGGCATCGCCTCGGCCCACTTGGTAAAATAATCTACCGCAAGGATGATATACGCATGCCCCTCATCCGAGTGAGGGTCACATGTAATAAAATTGATACCCCATTTTGCAAACGTACCGATGGCAATTATAGGGTGGAGAGGAGCAGGTGGAGCGCGCATCTTTCGATCAAAAATTTGGCAGTTGTGGCATTTTCGGACCGCGTTAATACAATCTTTAAACAAAGATGGCTAGAAGTAGCCAGCGCGCAATATCTTTTGGGCTATGGCATACCCAGACATATGACTGCCACACACTCCAGAGTGACAGTCATTTAGAACCCTTTCAGCTTCCTCATGAGTTAAGCAACGTCGAAAAACAGAGTCCGCCCCACGACGATAAAGAGTATCTCCAATAATTCTGAATTGTTCGGACTGGAATCGTATTTTTCGACGTTCTGACCTTGATATTTCTGGCCGAAGTCTGGAGATAAAAGATGATATCCCCATACCATGGGTCTAAAGGGCTGATTAGAAACAAGGATTCGTCCGCAATGGGCTCCTCCGCCACAGTTTCTGTGTCAGCACACGGGAAGTCACACATTAACCCCACAAAAACTAAAGATTTCTTAGACTTAGACTTTTCAAATTCCAAGTCGAACTCTGCAGGATCACAATCCATTTGGAGTACTTGCCCCCTAGTAATTTCTTGGTCAAAATATAGTTCATAGGGTTGCAATCAGAAATTACTGTAGTTTTACGTAGTAAAATGTAATGACAAAAACGTTGGACAGCTTGAACAGCTACCGATGCCAATTTCTCCACATGTGAGTATTTTAGCTCAACTGGATTTAAAGTTCGACTAAGGTAATATATCACATGTTTAGTACCGAATTCATCTTCCTGATCTAACACCATTCCAATGGTGGAATCAGAGGCGGCGAGATATAAGAAGTAGTCTTGGTTGTAGTTATGAGGATGCAATAATGGTGCATGGGTCAATGCGTGTTTTAGTGTATCAAAAGATTTCTCATCTATCTCATCCCAAAAGAATGGAGTATTTTGTTTCAACAACCGGGTAAAACCCTTTGTAATCTTGGCGTAGTTAGGAATGAATCGACGTAAGTTTGCTTTCCCTTGCAAAATTTGGAGTTGGCGAAGACTCGAAGGAGGAGGCAATTTGACAATAGCTTCAACCTGTTAGTGTCAGTCTTTCCAGCCTTCCTCTAGTGATCAAACATGCTCTTACAAAGTGATTTTGAAGTGTCAAGGTCAAATTTTGTCATTTCAGTGAGTCTTCAAGCAAAATTTGGTCACTAGGCATTAGGTCTAGGGTTTGCTCTCACTCTTTTCAAAGTTGCCCAAATGAAAATCTATGTCACTATTCAGCTGAGTCTATCATCATTCATAGGGTTTTCATTATCATCTCAGTGTCTAATGAGTCATTTTACACCTTGTTCATGCTTCAGTTGCGCCTAGGTAAGGTCATTTCCCTCTCCTAGGGTTTTGAAGCCAATTTCTCTTGGACGGTCAAATCATCGGCAAAACTTGTATCCTGATGTTCATACACCTTCCCCTATCCTTAAAGTACCTTATTAAATGCTTCCCATCCCTTAGATCTGCCAAATTCCTCATTTTCGCACAAACCCTAGTTTCTTGCTACAACTTGGCAATTTTCTAGGTTGGGCCTGTGTTTTTCCCTTTTGGACCCCTTCCCCTCACTCAATCTCTGAGATTCCACTTTCCCCTGCTTCCTAACATCCCTCCCTACTTCCAAAAATTTCCCCAAGAATTTAGAAGCCCCTTATCCCCTTCATTTCGCTTTATTTCGACAAAATCCCTTGTTTCACACATCGGGATAAGTTTCACTCAAAAGATGTTTCAGAGAAATCAAAGATGAGTTTTGTAAAAATGAGAGAGGTTTTTGTCCACAACATGCCAAAGAAGAAAAACCTCCTTCACTTTTTGTACAGGTGTCATGGTTTTAGAGAAATGTCAAAAATACAATCGCCAGATCCAAGGAGGTTGGCCAAGGCACTAAAACGACGGAAAGGGCCCTATCCACTCCAAATTTTGGCCAAAGCATCTTTGAATGAGCATGGTACTTGATTGGGGACTCCCAGCCCAAATTTCAAGAAATTTGGAGAAAATTTTGTCAATTGTGAATTTTTTGTGCCAAACACAGGTTTTCCTCCCCAACGCGTAGCGCGCCGCGCGCGACCCTTCAGATGGGCAACTCCATTTCAGGAAAAATCAGCATTTTTGGATTTTTCATGCAAAAATACACTTTCTCAGCAATTGCCAAGAAATTTCACCAAGTTTTGAGCCTCCAGAAGGTCAAAAAACAAGCAAAAAATGACTTTCTGCCACTTTTTTGACACACAAGAAGCAGTCTTGGGAGATTGCAATTTTGGAGGGGAAAATGGACACCAAATTCATAAATTCCACTTGGGTTGGAAAGTAGACATACAGACCTTTCCAACAATCCCACTTTTGCCTCATGTGGACACCTGGAAGTGCCTCAAAAGTTGCTCCAAAGGCGCGCTACGCGTTTAGAATCAGGGCGCTACGCGTTGGGCAATTTTCACAGAAATGCACCTACAGCTCAGCAAAACGCAGTTTTGACTGGATTTGACTTTTTGGAATGGATTTTGATCCTCGTTGTAAATGATGTAATTTTATGATATTTTGACACTCATTTATCTCTTCTAGAAGATTCATTCATGAGATAGGCAAAAATTTAATGAATGAATTGGTTTCCTAGCTTATAGAGGCAAGTTGTTTTGACTGCCTAGTTTTTAGTGCTCAGTTTAGAATTGGTTGAAACAGCTCCTAGGATAGTGAGCTCGACCCCTAGAGGCAAGGAAAGATGTTAGATTGCCTATATTATGTACTTTCTTTGTCATTTTCATGGTTGGACTCTTGAGGGAGAAGCTTCTATTGTATTACTCATTGTATCTCTGCAACTTTTGGCAAAGGAAGACCAGGGTTTTGTAGTCCTTTTTGGGATTCCTGTGGTTACATGTATTGATGGTGTGTTTCTCTTTGTACTTGTAAGTTTTTTATGTGATTCACCTTCTTACTTTTCCTTCTGCAAATTAGGCAAATGAAGTGTTAAAGTAGAATTCATGATTGCCATGCTCTGCTTTTAAGTTTGCTTAATATCAATGTTTTCATCTGTTTAAGGAGAACTCAAGGTGTTTACTTGCTCTCCTTAGCTCCTCACCAGTCATTCTTGCCCATCTGACTCTTTCAAAGGCATCAATACATTCTCCTACCTTGCCCCAAAGAACCCCCTACAAAAACTGTGTCCAATCCCCGCACCCAAAATTGCCTTTCCCCGATTTTCCACCAAAATCCTAAAAATCTCAAATCAAACCTTTTATCAGTTTACTAGCCTAAAATCAGTGTTCTTTATTGGTTATCTCCGCCCTTTTAAGATCTTTGCCGAGATATACCGGAGAGAGCCCTCTCCTGCCCCGTAGGGCTAGCTACGAGGCTAAGTGGTTTGATGTTGCCTTGGAGTTTTCCTTTCTCAGCCTGAGGTGAAATTTCAAGCGCTAACATATTCGCGACCATACTGGGGAGAACAAACTTATTTGTGGATTGATGTGTGTGTTTCATAAGTCTTAGACGGAGCCTGAAGTTATGCCAGGTAGCCTTCGAAACGCTTTTTCTTTGCATAAGCGGAAGTAGATAAATGTTGCTTCAGTCAATCTCCGTGAGCTTGTGAATACGGCCACTTCGATTGCATTTTACCCCAGTTCATTTGTAAACTTTGAACTTTTGGATGATTAGTTGAGAGTTTTCACAGGTTGAAATCATTCACTGGCGACTCCTTCACTGAAAACTCCAGAGATCAATGCTTCATTGTGACTTCACTGCAGAGAGATCAGTAGCTGTGAGATTTTCAAGATGGACCGAATCACAAGAAGATATGCTCCCATGAGCCGAGATCACATTCCAGGTTTTCCGAATAAAATTCTGAAGGTAGATTGGTCAAGGAATCTGCCTACATTTAAAGATGATGGTAAGAAGGATGCTGCTTTACATCTAGTTAGATTTCATATGCATATTCGCAAGTTGAAGGTTGATTTTCCTGAAGATTGCTTGATGAAGATATTCTTGGCCACTCTGGAAGGTGAAGCCCAATCTTGGTATGAAAGTTTGCCGCCTGCTTGTATTTATTGTTTAAAGGATTTTCATGCCTTGTTCATTGAAAGATATCAAGCATCTTATCCATCATTAAATTTGGTTCATGACTGTTGCAAGCATGCTTATAGTTTTATTGAAAGCCTTGAGAAATATTATGAAGATGATAATTTTATGGATGTTGAAATCATGGAGGCCCTATACGAAAATCCATTTCAGCAGCATAAAGAAAACTTAGAGAATTCCCATCAAGATGATCAGGACATTTTGCAGCAGAATCAAGATCAGCAGGCTGAATATGGTCATATAGTGGAAGATGATGAAAGAGAAGAGCTTGTTTCAGATCTGCCCACAGAAGAAGACCGGATTGCAGAATGTGATAATGTTAGGACAACTACTTCAGAACAACATTTAGATTATGATGACCAGGAATATCTTGTGCTGAAGCCCATTAAAGAGAGCTCTACTGTTGAGATCATAGACAGAGTTTTGGATTCAGATGTTCATGAACAACAAGGTGAGATCTTTGTGCAAGTAAGTAATGAATCTCCTTTCAATAACTCAGTAATAAATGATAGTCTGAGTGCCCTGTCATATGAAGATAATTACTGTTTAAGCAGAAGAAAACAAAAGGCATTGTCTCCTTTGTCTGAAGAGGAGATAGATCAGCTCTTGAAAGGTCTTGTTACAGCCCAAGCTACAACACATTTGCAGTGCACACATAGTCAGGAAAGTGTTGGGAAAACTTCTTTCTCTGTTGAAAAAGATGACTGTCTTGTAGATCAACATACAGATAATGTTTTCCTTCACAAAGATGATAATCCGGCTGTCATATCATTTGAAAATGACCTACCATATTGTCAGACTACAGAAGATCAGAGCATACAGGATTACCTTTCAGATTCTTCATATGTTTCATGTGCTGAAATGTTTTTCCAAGAAGAGATCTGCTCATCCATTTGTTCAGAGTTTTTTGAAGCTCATGAGCATACTTTTACTGAAGCACATGATGAAGGCAGATCAGAATTTGAAACAAAGGACACCTTGATCTTTCAGCAGGAGGTGGCAATGGCAAACCTTCATGTTTTTTACGATCCTCTAGCAAGTTTGTTGCAGCCAACAGTGAAAGTGTTTATTACAGTGTTTTGTTGCAGCCATGGTCAACTATGTTTTTGGATGCCCAGTGATAGGTTTGTACTGTTGACCAGAAGTTATGATAGGAAGAATCAGTCAAGAAGCCATCTTCTTGATTGGTTGCATTGGAATTTTGATATAGTTTGATGGTATATTGTCTTGTAAGAAACAAGGTGGTTGTCATCATGATTTCAAATCTTGATGGACTGCTGCCCTTCAATAAGCTTTGTAAGTTCTTGTTTTCGTTAAGTCATTCATGAGTCATTTATGAGTCAGTTTTCAGTCATGTTGGTTTCATAATTGTGTCGGCTTGAGTCAGGTTTCAGTCAATAAATGAGTCAAAGTTTTGTGTCGTTTGCCGAAATAATGACTCCATCGCCCAATGGTTGAAAGCACTGGTCTAGCTCTTACAGAGATCTGCGGTTCTTGGCACCTCCAAGGAGCTACCATCCCCATTGGAGCCAATGTTAGTGTTAGTCTTTCCAGCCTTCCTCCAGTGATCAAACATGCTCTTACAAAGTGATTTTGAAGTGTCAAGGTCAAATTTTGTCATTTCAGTGAGTCTTCAAGCAAAATTTGGTCACTAGGCATTAGGTCTAGGGTTTGCTCTCACTCTTTTCAAAGTTGCCCAAATGCCAATCTATGTCACTATTCAGCTGAGTCTATCATCATTCATAGGGTTTTCATTATCATCTCAGTGTCTAATGAGTCATTTTACACCTTGTTCATGCTTCAGTTGCGCCTAGGTAAGGTCATTTCCCTCTCCTAGGGTTTTGAAGCCAATTTCTCTTGGACGGTCAAATCATCGGCAAAACTTGTATCCTGATGTTCATACACCTTCCCCTATCCTTAAAGTACCTTATTAAATGCTTCCCATCCCTTAGATCTGCCAAATTCCTCATTTTCGCACAAACCCTAGTTTCTTGCTACAACCTGGAAATTTTCTAGGTTGGGCCTGTGTTTTGCCCTTTTGAACCCCTTCCCCTCACTCAATCTCTGATAATCCACTTTCCCCTGCTTCCTAACATCCCTCCCTACTTCCAAAAATTTCCCCAAGAATTTAGAAGCCCCTTATCCCCTTCATTTCGCTTCATTTCGACAAAATTCCTTGTTTCACACATCGGGATAAGTTTCACTCAAAAGATGTTTCAGAGAAATCAAAGATGAGGTTTGGAAAACTGAGAGAGGTTTTTTTCCACAACATGCCAAAGAATAAAAACCTCCTTCACTTTTTGCACAGGTGTCATGGTTTTAGAGAAATGTCAAAAATACAATCGCCAGATCCAAGGAGGTTGGCCAAGGCACTAAAACGACGGAAAAGGCCCGATCCACTCCAAATTTTGGCCAAAGCCTCTTTGAATGAGCATGGTACTTGATTGGGGACTCCCAGCCCAAATTTCAAGAAATTTGGAGAAAATTTTGTCAATTGTGAATTTTTTGTGCCAAACACAGGTTTTCCTTCCCAGCGCGTAGCGCGCTGCGTGCGACCCTTAAGATGGGCAACTCCATTTCAGGAAAACTCAGCATTTTTGGATTTTTCATGCAAAAATACACTTTCTCAGCAATTTCCAAGAAATTTCACCAAGTTTTGAGCCTCCAGAAGGTCAAAAAACAAGCAAAAAATGACTTTCTGCCACTTTTTTGATACACAGGAAGCAGTCTTGGGCGATTGAAATTTTGGAGGGGCAAATGGACACCAAATTCAGAAATTCCACTTGGGTTGGAAAGTAGACATCCAGAAATTTCCAAAAAGCCCACTTTTTCCTCATTTGGACACCTGGAAGTGCCTCAAAAGTTTCTCCAAAGGCGCGCTACGCGTTGGGCAATTTTCACAGAAATGCACCTACAGCTCAGCAAAACGCATTTTTGACTGGATTTGACTTTTTGGAGTGGATTTTGATCCTCCTTGTTGTAAATGATGTAATTTTATGATATTTTGACACTCATTTATCTCTTCTAGAAGATTCATTCATGAGATAGGCAAAAATTTAATGAATGAATTGGTTTCCTAGCTTATAGAGGCAAGTTGTTTTGACTGCCTAGTTTTCAGTGCTCAGTTTAGAATTGGTTGAAACAACTCCTAGGATAGTGAGCTCGACCCCTAGAGGCAAGGAAATATGTTATATTGCCTATATTATGTACTTTCTTGGTCATTTTCAGGTTGGACTCTTGAGGGAGAAGCTTCTATTGTATTACTCATTGTATCTCTGCAATTTTTGGCAAAGGAAGACCAGGGTTTTGCAGTCCTTTTTGGGATTCCTGTGGTTACATGTATTGATGGTGTGTTTCTCTTTGTACTTGTAAGTTTGTTATGTGATTCACCTTCTTACTTTTCCTTCTGCAAATTAGGAAAATGAAGTGTTAAAGTAGAATTCATGATTGCCATGCTCTGCTTTTAAGTTTGCTTAATATCAATGTTTTCATCTGTTTAAGGACAACTCAAGGTGTTTACTTGCTCTCCTTAGCTCCTCACCAGTCATTCTTGCCCATATGACTCTTTCAAAGGCATCAATACAGTCTCCTACCTTGCCCCAAAGAACCCCTTGCAAAAACTGTGTCCAATCCCCGCACCCAAAATTGCCTTTCCCCGATTTTCCACCAAAATCCTAAAAATATCAAATCAAACCTTTTATCAGTTTACTAGCCTAAAATCAGTGTTCTTTATTGGTTATCTCTGCCCTTTGAAGATCTTTGCTGAGATATACCGGAGAGAGCCCTCTCCTGCCCCGTAGGGCTAGCTACGAGGCTAAGTGGTTTGATGTTGCCTTGGAGTTTGCCTTTCTCAGCCTAAGGTGAAATTTCAAGCGCTAACACAACCTTCGAGGGATCGACGTGAATACCGGCTTTCGAAACAACAAACCACAGTAACCGACCTGTTTCTATACAGAAAAGACACTTGTGTGGATTCAACCTAATCCGATAATGCCTACACCTCATAAAGATTGCTCGTAAATGGATGAGATGATCAACTCGATGTAATGAATGAGCAGGAAAATCATTGAGATAGGGTTGCACAATGTGCTTGATGTCATGAAACGCGTAAGAATGGCCCGTTGAAAAGTTTCCCCAGCGTTCTTAAGCCCAAAAGGTAATTTGCAATAAGAAAATGTCCCCCATGGACAAATGAAAGCCGTTTTTGGTTTATCAGCAGGTAGGATATTGATTTGATTGTATCCGGAAAAACCATCCATGAAGGAAAATATTTCGCTGCCGGCACAATCATCAATGATTTGATCGATATAGGGAGTTGGGTAATTGTCTTTTGGACAGGCTCAATTAATGTTGTTATGCTCTTAACCTCCAAAATGATACCTAAATACAGAATATGCGAAGAAAAGATACCCGGAACACATAATAGCAATGATTTTATTATTCAGAGAGTAATGTTCACTTGCCTCTTCGAGGGGGCAACCTCGAATAGAGCAGAGCTCGAATACAAAATAAGACACAATGCTCCTCGCAGGGAGTCTCTATCCTTTATATATGACTCATACATGCAATACCATGGGCCAATACCGTGGGTTTTTTTAATACCATCTATCTAATACTACGGCCCATTTGAAACTAACTGTGGTCCCGTCATTAATTGCGGGTTAACCACTTACAAATATTAATATGGGCTTTATTGACTCTTGACTATGACGTGATCCCATGACATAAATAAGGGGGTTAGGGTGGGACCCTAACATGCCCTCCCCCTTAATACTAGCCTTGTCCTCAAGGCTGAAGCTGCGGAAACTACTGAAGAATAGTGGCTAGTTCCCAAGTTGCATCTTCCGGAGAGGTGTCTTTCCATTTGACGAGGACTTCCTTAATCATGCGGCCGCGCAGGTGCTTGTCTCGTGTGTCTAGAACCTGTTCGGGTTGAAGCCAAATTGACCCTTCTTCATCCAATTTAGGTAGATTGGTTTGAACTCGGCAATTGTTCCCAATCTCTTTCTTGAGGCACGATACATGGAAAACTGGATGGATTTTTGCCGTCGGTGGCAAAGCCAACTTGTAAGCCACTTCTCCAATGCGCTGAAGTACTTGGTATGGTCCGTAGAATTTTGGAGAGAGCTTTTGACAACCCTTGTCTTTGAGTGATGTTTGCTTATATGGTTGCAGCCTCAAAAAGACCTGATCCCCTTCTTGAAATTGGCTCTCTGAGCGATGCTGGTCGACCTGTTGCTTCATACGGTTTTGAGCTTGATGAAGATTCTCTCTAAGATGGGCAAGCATGGTTGCGCGGTGTTGTAGGAGTTGATCCACCGCTTGTACTTTGGAGCACCCCTTGAGATAAGAAGTAGGGGAAGGCAGAAGTTGACCATATACTGCTTCATAGGGAGTCATTTTGGTGGTGGCATGATAGTTGGTGTTATACCACCATTCAGCCAGAGGTAACCACTGTACCCAAAGGTGTTGCTTTTCTGAAGTGAAACACCTAAGGTAGGTTTCTAGACATTTGCTGACTGCTTCGGTTTGACCATCTGTTTGCAGATGATATGAAGTACTGAGTTTGAGTTGAGTGCCTTGTATTCTGAAGAGTTCCTGCCAAAAATTACTGGTGAAGATCGGGTCGCGGTCGGACACAATAGAAGTGGGCATGCCATGCAATTTGAAGATCTGATCCATGAAAGATTGAGCAACCAAAGTTGGTGTAAACAGGTGGGGTAGGGCGCAGAAATGAGCATACTTCGATAGTCGGTCCACCACCACCATGATGACTGACTTGTTCCCTGACTTTGGAAGACCTGTAATGAAATCCATAGAAACCTCCGTCCAAATTGATGCCTGAATGGGCAATGGTTGTAATGTGCCAGGTGTGTTGACGGTTTCCCCTTTGTGGCATTGACAGACATCACATTCTGCTACGAAGGTGAGGATGTCCTTTTTCATGCCTGTCCAAAAAAATGATCTTCTGGTGCGAGCATACGTCTTCTGAAAGCCCGAATGTCCTGCAATGGGAGATGAATGCAATTCTGCCAAAATGCGACTTTTGAGGGTGGATGTTAGTAAGATTACGACTCTGTCCTTGTAGTGAAGAATATCATTCTGCCATGAGTAGCCCTTGGTGGAATTAGGATCTACCTGCAATTGAGAAATGAGTTGGGAGAGCCCGGGGTGTGAAAACCATTCCCTGCGAGCCTCTTCAATCCAGTCTGGAATGGGGAGGGAAATTGCGAGCAGAGTACTTTCCTCCTCAAATTGGAGAGATAATGCATCTGCTACACTATTGTCTTTCCCTTTCTTGTAAATGATCTCATAATCATATCCCAGCATTTTGGCTAACCATTTATTTTGTTGTGGGGAGTATAGGCGTTGCTCCAAAAACTATTTAAGACTGTGATGATCTGTGCGGATTTGGAAACGTCGCCCCAATAAGTAAGGTCGCCAGGTCTCGACTGCATGTAAGATGGACATCATTTCCTTCTCGTAGGTAGATTGGCCCAGATTCCTCCCACTGAGTTGTTGGCTTGTGAAGGCCAACGGTCGCCCTTCTTGCATTAAGACCGCCCCAATACCTGTACCCGAAGCATCACATTCAATGACAAAGGATTTGGTGAAGTCAGGTAGTGCTAAGACTGGAGTGGAACACATGGCATTTTTGAGAGCGGTAAATGCCTGTTGTGCTTCCTCGTTCTAGAAGAAGGAATTTTTCTTTAGGAGTTGAGTGAGGGGTTTCGCTATGCGGCCATAGTTGCGGACAAATTTACGATAATAGCCTGTGAGACCCAAAAATCCTCTCAAGCTCTTCAAGGTCTTAGGTTGAGGCCATTCTTGCATTGCCTGGATATTTTTGGGGTCCACCTTGACACCTTCACGCCCCACAATGTGGCCCAAATACTCAACTTCTTCCATGCCAAACGAACACTTGGACATCTTGACAAATAATTTATGCTTGCGGAGCAGTTGCAAGAGTAGATCTACATGCTGAAGATGTGCAGCCCAAGTGCCACTATAGATGAGGATGTCATCGAAGAAGACAAGGACAAATTTTCTGAGATATGGTTTGAGAATGCGATTCATAAGGCTCTGAAAAGTAGAGGGGGCATTACAAAGACCAAATGGCATGACCAGGAACTCATAATGACCTTCATGAGTTCTGAAAGCCGTCTTGGGAATGTCGACTTCCTTCATGCGAATTTGGTGGTAGCCTGAGCGAAGATCCAACTTAGTGAAGAATTGAGCCCCATTGAGTTCGTCTAGCAAATCGTCAACCACCGGGATGGGAAATTTATCTTTGACTATCAACTTATTGAGGGCCCTGAAGTCGGGACACATCCGCCACTCCCCATCTTTCTTGAGCACCATGACCACTGGGATGAATAAGGACTAATGCTGGGACGAATGACACCTGCTTCCAACAGTTCCTTGATGATTTTTTTCTATTTCATTATTTTGGGTGAACGGATATCTGTATGGCCACACATTTGGGGGTTGGGCCCCTGGAACCAAGGTGATGCTATGATCATGTTCCCCTCGCGAGGGTGGAAGCTCATTAGGCTTGTCAAAGACTGTCCGATGGTTATTTAAAATCTGTTGCATCTCATGATGAATTGGCAGAGACATGGTTTCGACTACCTGGATGGCATTAAATTGAGCTACTACTCCATGATGGCCCTTTTTTAACAATTTTTCCATCCTATGCGAGCTAATGATAGAGGGGGCTCCCGCCTGGAGTCCACGGAGGGTATGTGTGGAGTTGTTCTGCTTAAAACTCATATATAACTCCTGGAAATCCATTGTGATTGGCCCAAGAGTGCGGAGCCATTCAGCGCCGAGGACAATGTCGCAACCCCCCATGTGTATGGCAAACATGTGGGTTTTCAACTGATAATCCCCCATTTGAAGTTTGACATTTTCACAGCAGCCTTCACATTTCATTGTGCCCCCATCTGCAATTTGGACTTGGAAGTTAGAAACTGCTCGTAGAAAACAATGCGCTGCTTTTGCGATTTTTTGATGGATGAAATTATGGGTACTTCCACTATCAATCAAGACTACTACTGGGCGATGTTTAAGAAAACCCCGGATTTTGAGAGTTTGAGGGGAAGAAATCCCTACCAACGCATGCAGCGAAATAACTGGTTCGTCAGAGACATTCTCCTTTGGGTTGTCTTCTTCTAGCGCCTCATGTTCCTCAAGTGATGGATCTTCCTCTGTTGAGCTGTAGTCAGTGGCATCTATTTGAAAAAAATTTGGGCTCCTTGCATTTATGACCTGGGGAGTATTTTTCATCACAGTAGTAACATAGTCCTTGCTTCCTTCTTTCGGCCATTTCCGCAGGTGACACCTTTTGGACCTTAAGTGTTTGAGTCGTGTTGTGAGCTTTTGGGGGACGACCTTTAGCGGGGAAATTTGGGCGACTGTATTGGGCTGCTTATGCACATTCCACCTTACGAGCTACCTGGCAAGCCTCCGTCCACGTGTGAGGGTGGTGAAGTAGAACTTGAGCTTTGATGGCTTCTTTAAGACCGCTGATAAAACATTCCGTGTAGAACTCATATGTGAGACCCCTAGTGCGGAAGGCTAAGGCTTCAAAAGCGGTAATATATTCATCCGCTGTACCAGTCTGTCAGAGCTTAGTGAGACGACCCAAAAAAGAGTCTTCCTGTTCAAAGCGATCTCGAAGAGCTTTGGTAAATTGGGTCCAAGTCTTAAAAGGTCCATTGCAACGCTGATGCCATTCCCACCATTGCCGCTGTTCATTGTCTAAGTACATGCTCCCCAACATAAGCTTATTCGCATCATCTGGGATATGATTCAATTTGAAATACTGCTCCATTTGTGCTAGCCATGCGGATGGGTGAGAACCGTCAAATTTGTGCACATCCAACTTGGGAGGTCGCTGACTGGGTGGTGGATGGGTGTGCCAGACGTGAGGAGAGTGGTTAGACTCACCCTCATTGTATTCATGGCCATTATACGCCTCCTCGTGGGCTTGCTCCTTGCCCTTCGGGAGGAATTGCTGTATCTGGAGACTTAGTCCGTGAATCTCAGTTTGGAGGGAGTTCATCTCAGTTTGGATGGAGTTCACAGTGTCTTCAAGTTTGTCCATCCTTTCATTGGCCATCGCTTGAGCTCTAGTTTCTACCATACACCAACCTGATGAAAAATTGGGACCGCCTAAATTTTTTTTACTAATAAATTGAATGGTACCACCTTGCTCAGCTCGTCGTCCTGATTCTAATGGGCTAGATCACCAATAAGCGCCCTGGAAGATCTCAGACTTTTTTTTTTTTTGGAAAACTCCTAACGGAGTTTTACTCCTTCTTGATCAATACTGCAGTCGCCAAATCCTCAAAATGTCAATGCTGCCAAAAGTCCTGTGAAAAGTATACCCCGATATAGGAACCCTTCACAACAACTCCGATCTAGTGGGTCTGAGAGATCTGAATGGCGGAACAACTGCTGCGGCGGATCTGATGGATCTGCGGGACTGATGTCTACTGTTGCTGCACCTCTTTACACACGCGGATCGGGAATAGATAATGTGTGATCCCCCAATAGAAAAGGAAACTATGGTCGTGAGGAGTGTCAAGTGCTACAGATCGCAATATACATAAGGGTCTGGCAGTAGTACTCGGCCCAATGTTTCAGGGCTCTAACTAAGGAGGATCGACCGTACCCTTAGCCGTACAACCCAACTTCCCTATCGTACGGGCGAGTAATCTCTTCGAGTGCTGTTCTCGGTGTACTGTAGCCACAAGACGGCCGACGGTTTATCTATGGCGAGGTTTCAAGGGAGCCTAGTGGGCTTCCGATATACCCAGAGGGTACATGGAAGACAGTCCGTGCGCGGTTCTATCTAATGCGCTACTACTCGAAGGGGTACCCACAGGGGTTACAAGGGAGTCCAACAGACGTGGCCACCTCTTGTATTTCCTGCGTGCATGCCTCCCCAAATCCGCAGTTTTATGCGCTCAACGACAGATCCCGTGGTTTAAAGACACCGGAACACGTCTCTAGCCGAAATTTTTTTTGCTAAGAATTGGAGATCCCACCGGCCCTGGAAAGTGCTCTGATACCACTTGTTATGCTCTTAACCTGCAAAATGATACCCAAATACAGAATATGTGAAGAAAAGATACCCAGAACACAGAATAGCAATGATTTTATTATTCAGAGAGTAATGTTCACTTGCCTCTTCGAGGGGGCAACCTCCAATAGAGCAGAGCTCGAATATAAAATAAGACACAATGCTCCTTGCAGGGAGTTTCTATCCTTTATATATGACTCATACATGCAATACCACGGGCCAATACCGTCGGTTTTATTAATACCATCTATCTAATACTACGACCCATTTGCAACTAACTGTGGTCCCGTCATTAATTGCGGGTTAACCACTTACAAATATTAATATGGGCTTTATTGACTCTTGACTATGACGTGATCCCATGACATAAATAAGGGGGTTAGGGTGGGACCCTAACAAATCTCCCTATAATCGATACATATTCTTATTGTCCCTTGCTTTTTGTTAACCGAAACAATATTCGATACCCAATCCGTTAATGGAATCGGATAAATGAAACCTGCTTTGAGTAATTTTTCAACTTCTGATTTAATAGCAGTAGCTTTTCTTGGGTGAATCTGACGCAAACGTTGCCGGACGGGTTTAGCATCCACGTAAGTTTTGATTTCATGAACAACAATTGCAGGGTCAATTCCTGGCATTTCCTCATATGACCAGGTAAACACGTCGCGGAATTCTTGAAATAGGGCCTTATATATTTGAATTTAATCTTACGTACACGAGGCACCTATATGAATGTTTTCAACAATTCCAGGCTTAACCGAAATGTCAATAGGAATAGTTCGAGAAATGTTTCCCAAATTTAACTCTGAATCAGGGTTGTTCATTGGATTCTGAGGTTCCTTGACATATTCAGTCGTAAAAATTGATGAAAAATCATTTTCAAAATGATCACTCTCGGGTAAAAATGAAGATCTATGATGAAGATCTTCCCATGGTAAATCATCGACACATAAGATTTCTCGAATTTGCTCATCAGTGTGAACAAGTTCAAAAAACATTGTTGAATCCAAGTTTGATGTGAAAAGTGGTTCCTCATGGACCACATTCATTAAGTCAATTTTGGTTGAATGACTGCACGGCCTGATACACAATTTCATATGGACTCAAAGGCATAACATCACCAAATGAGTCTATCTCAGATTCAGAAGGTACGATCCAAGGATCATCATAAACAATGGTGTCTGACGAAATCATATGAATGGCTGCAGTAGAAGATGATGCGTTGATAGGAGGAAAAGGAAAAGTTCCCAGTAAACCAACATCTTTAACTAGTCCTACTCCAACATCCTTATACGGGATAGTCATTTTGCCGACATGCTGAATACTTTCAGAAGAGGCTGGGTCGGATGAAAAGTAAGTCAGCTGGTCTATAGTTACGATCTTTCCATTATGAGGGAACTTTATAAGCCGAAAGACCAATGAAACGACAACTGTCATAGCGTAAGACCAACTACGACCCAAGAGAAGGTTGTAATCTAGAGGGGCATCAACCACCTCCACATCTAGATTAACAGTTTTTCCTTCTACCCCTATAGGTAAATCCTATAGAATGCCAAAAGGATGAAACCCATGGCCATCAAAGGCCTTTAGAATCGTCGGGGATTGATTTAGCGAAGGAGAACCAAGCAATCTCCAACACTGTATCGACATAATACACATTGAGGCTCCCTCATCAATCACAGTCCTATAAATAGGTCTATTTTTTACTAACACTGGGATCTGGAAAGCCATTTGATGAGGTAGGTGCGATGTACTATTTTCTAGATCGAAAATTATAAGATTCGAGTCCTGAACGTCAACAGCTCCTATAGCCGACAATAGTAATTTACGTTGTGCTGGACATGATTGCAGCACTTTTAAAGCCAACATTGCTGAAGGTGAAACAACTAAATCTTCAACAATGTTATAGTTCTGAGCCACTCTCGCATGTGGATTGAAAGCCGACTTTCGAAGTATATCCTTGGCGGGTGGTTTGATTACTAAGTCTGGGTTAGGTTTCTTGATCTGTAGTGGATCGGAATCAGGAGCTGAGGTTGATGGGTTAGAATGAGAAGATTCTGCTTCTTTACCATCAATAGGACTTTTACTTCCATAATCATGCAATCGAGTTGCAATCCTAACATGGGACATCATCAGTATGGGTTCTTCATTGGCATTTGAGGAAGAACCTACCATCTTACTGTCTTGACTTGGAAAAGGATCCTTCAAAGCAGCAGGCGTTTGGGAACCTTTGACAATTTTCGCAACCTCTGCACGATGAGGGCAGTCTCTTGTAAAATGATCTTCGTCACAAATGAGACAAGGATAACGAGGTTTGCGTTTCTCATCATTTGATTTCGCTTTTTCTGGTTTCTCTTTCGAATTTTTATTTGTTTTATTTTTCTTCTTCCCTTTCTTCTTACTGCTAGATTTTGATTTGGCTGTAGATGATTCTACAACATGAATATCGGTGGAAATTTCCACGGAAGAATCTCATGTTTGGGGAATCTGGCAAGGTTATGATAGGAGAAGAATTCTTGGAAGAATTCTTCTTACTTTTGGTATTAACTGTACCAATCATACCATCAGTGGGATGAGACACTGAAGGAGCTGCAGCAATTTGATTTTGCTTAGGAAGATCACGGATTTTCTCGTGTAACGTACCTGACTGCGTATAAACTAAGTCAAGGTACTGTGCTTGAGCAATTACTTGCTCCTCAGTAACGACTCTGGCCTTAGCTACATCTTCAGTGATCTTTGGCAATAAATATTTTACAAACCATTCAGCTAAGATCTGATCCGGAATAAAAACTTTTATTAAACGTCGTCGACGTCTCCATTCATGAATGTGAAATGAAATGTAAGTGGACGTTGACTGCTTTAATGAAGTTAGTAATTCCATGCCATTGTCATATCTGACTGGCAACTGAAAATGAGTTAAAAACAAAGTAGCTAACTGACTAAAATTATAAAAAGTGGCTCGTGGTAACTCAATGTACCACTTGGCCGCAAGACCAATTAGAGTGCGCTAGAAAAGCCTTAAACAGATTGAATCATTTGAAATGGAATTAGACGCACACCAGAGGTGATAAGTCATCACATGGTTTGACGGGTCCTCTCCTGATTTTCCTTCAAACTTAGGAATATCACTAGGCAACTTATTCAGCATTGGCGGCCGAAATGGAAGATAGTTAATGGGATCGTTCGTTAGGCGCGACAAGTCAGGCAAGTCCAAAGTTGCGATAAACGGTAACTGACGATTAGGGTCCCTAAAACTCTGGGTCATGAGACCAGCCCCATGAGGAGGATATCCAGGATAGCTAGGAATTGGAATTGCATTTGGGATATTGTATCCTCCTGGAAAACTAGGATTAACCGGATCATACTGGGGTTGTTGAGGTTGTTGATATATATACCCAGGGTACAGTTGATACTGATAAACTGGCTGCTGCACAGCAGGACCAAATTGGTACTATCCCTGGTGCAGTTGATAAGTAAATTGAGGTTGAGTTGTGACAACCGTACTTGAACCAGGTTGTCCTACAGGCATTTGAACCGAAGTTTGAATTGTGGATCCAGACTGAGGTAAAGATGTCTGAGGAGTTGATACAGGAATAGTAGAAACCGAAGCTGTCGATACTCCAGAAGTAGGTGGGGTAGATTGAACAGATGTTGCAGCAGTTGCAACAGCCGTTTGAGGCGGAGTACGAGGCGTACTAGGCCCAGGCTGAGAAACTACAGAAGGTACAGAAGTTTGAATAGTAGACTGGACAGGTTGCTGGGGTGAAACAGAAACTAAGGGTTGTCCAGTTTGAGATGACAATTGTACATTAGATTGCAAGACCTGTTGAGTTTGAGATGGATCCCACACTAAGTTCATTCCAGGGTACGGACCCATAATAGGTTGAGAATATTGAGGACCGTAACTGGGTTGAGGGTAGGGTTGATAATTCAGAGGTACATTTCTAGTTCCTTGAACATATGATTGAATGGAAGGTGGTTGGAAACCTTGGTTCCAGTACGACCTTGGGGTTGATAAGCCTGAGGCACGTACTGATACTAGGGTTGACCTTGAGGTACATATTGATACTGGGGTTGACCCTGAGGTACATATTGAGTATGGGGTTACCTTGAGGAATGTACTGTCTCGTAGGTATGTACTGTCCTTGAGGTTGCCCCCCAGGCACAAATTGGGTACATTGAGGTTGCCCCCCAGGTGATAATTGAGGACTTTGAGGCTGCCCCCCAGGCGGTAACTGGCCACCTTGAGGTTGAGGATTAGGAATAGTACCTGACATCATGAGAATATCTTCTACACTCAATGGCTTAGTACCATTATTTCCAGTTAATAACCCTTGTTCAATGGGTTGAGGAGATGCTCCCGAAAAAGTACCAGCAAGTGACTGATACCCCGAGGGAACAGAAGGACCGCTGTACAAAAAGGATTCTGGAGATTGATAAAACATGGACGACTGCCTTGACATATTTAATGGAGGATAGTAACCCCTAGGTGTTGGGTGATAAGAAATATGATGTGGTGAAAATCTTAGTCGCGGGTTTTCCAAAATGTTAGTCAATGAAAGATACCAAGCACTGCTCCTAGGTGGACTGTAAAAGATTGTTTCACGCTCCCTAAGCTCTATAACAGGTTGATTTTCAGGGATAGGTATACCTTCCTCTTCCAGAGTAGCAAGTTCTTCAATAGCTATAAGTCTAGAAGGAAGATTTTGGGTAATTATTCTTTCTACCCTTGGTGAACCAGGACTACTTGAAGTTGGAGAGGTAAATCCCGATGTTGGAGTAGCAGCAAATTCAGTTTAGGTTCAGATATTTCAGGTTCCTCACCTAAGTCACTAGTAGATGAAAAACTACTAGTAACTTCGGAAATAGACACCGATTTTGGATTATAATTTGCTACTAAAGCTTGAAAATTGGGATTTACCACCAAATAAGACTCTCCTTCTTCAGGTGACCCAACTCTACTGTCTCTAGGAGTTACGAGGGCTCTTAACCCTTCAGGCTGGCTCGGTGAAAACTCAGGAGGTTGGCTCTGAAGTCTACGGGACTTCCTCGGTAATTCAGCCACGATTAAATATTTTAACTACTTCACATGAAAACAAAGTAAAATCTCAATGAAAACCACCTAAAGCCTCTAAAGAACCAAACAAATTTGAATCACATGCCTAAAGAATCTAGGAGATCAAACCACACACAAACATTAACTTTCTGTACTGAAAACACTAGTTGTTGATGAAATCCAACGTCGCAGAGTTCAATACAGAAATGGCAGTTGGAACAGTTACCACGGCAACCTTCTTAATGAATAGATTGGCACAAGTTCTTTCACTAAACCGTCTCGAGTGAAGAGAACCCCCCAGAAAATCCAAGTGAGTCTAGCCGACGTCTGCTCCAGGTACAGTGGGATCTTCCCTCCACCGTCACCTTAGGAAGAATCCTATAGAATATGGTCACTATGGTTACCAACGGAAACAAATATACCTGGGGGAACAGTCTACAATCCGATACGCACGCAAGGGCAGAGTAACAAGCTCAATCCCCTTGAAGGCTCCTTGACATAATCCAAGGTTTACCAACAAGTGACCCCAGGCTCCTCAACAATGGTTAATCCGAGGTTTACCGTTTTTAATACGTGAATATTTGGCATCGTTCCCAATGAGGAAGGATTGATTCCCACACTGGTTCGGACACGATCTCGTGCTTCTCCTTTAAGAGGAGCTTTCCCAGAGCATAGATGCAACAATTGGATTTTTCTCCTACCGCAAGTTACATCTACTTGTTTGTTTTACTGTATTGGAGAGTTAATTACTCCCTACTCCAAGACACTAGCCTAAGCTATGTTGGTGTAATAGAGCCCTAGAAACAAAAAGATTACTAAATAGATTTTACTTTAAGCGTTATTTTTATTGCTTTTTGTTTAATTCAAGAGGTGTGGAGATGAAACTTGTGGTGTGAAGACTCGACTTGAAATCACTAAAAAAAATGCACTTAAGATGATAAGCAATCTTTTCCCTTCAATGAATTTCTAGCTAGGAAAGAGTTTGAGAATGCAAATGCTTGTAAACACAAATATTTCTTAACAAACAAATCAAAAGAAGAGCTTTTTGTCTTTTCCAATGCACTCAAAACAAGACAACTAGTTATTTTCACAAAAATTTCCCTTTTCTTTCAAACACTCAAATACTACAAAAACAAACTTTTTCCAAAAGAGATTTTTTATTTTTTATAAAATACTCAAAACTATGGAAATAACTAATCTTGAGATCTATAAACTATAAAAAAGTATTTGAAGTAAAAGCTTACAAGATGTCTTTTCAAGGATGTTTTACTTAGCTATAAGAAAACTAAGGACTAATTTGTCTAGAATCACAAATCAGTCAAAAAACAACCAATTTTTGTTTTCTTTTCTAAAAATGAAACCCAAACTTTTAACACAAGTCTTTTCGAAGTTTCGCACAGAGAAAACACAAGGTGGATTCCTCAACAAAGGTAGATTTTGCAAATGGTCAGACTCATAAGAAGGCCAGTAAAAACCAAGGTGATCTGAGGCTTCTATAGCTTCTAAGCTCTGAGCTACTACAAGACCAAAATGAAAACCAAGCCCGCAACCAAAACTTCTAGGAATTTCACCTAAAACCCTAACACCAATGGAATTAACCTAAGAAAAGCTCTTGACAAGTCACATGCAGGTCTGGATAGGGGATAATAATATCTAAACAAAAACTAAGCTGATTAACAGAGAAAATCTTAGGTTTTCCAAAATTTTGACAGGGTCCGCAGGCCCATAGTTCACACAGGTGCGGTACCGCTCTGTACGAAAAGCAATAGTGCGGACAGGTCCGCACTGTGTTGCAAGCCGAGGGTGCGGTCCTCTCCCAAAGTTATGAAAAACAAAAAATAATCCTAGATCTACTAAATCTACCCAATTCCACACACAACAAGCCAAAAACAGAAACAAAAACACAGTTTCTCAGGTCAAAGTAAAGCAAATAAAGAAATCAAGTCCCCAGTATGGTCGCCATTTTGTCACACGGAATGAGTCGATCTTGCGGACAAGATTGACCTTCCCAGAATCTAACGATATCTAGTGACAAGCAAGCCAATCAAAAACTATCTTTCTCTAAATATGCAATTTATAAACAAATGCAAACAAGTGTTTTAGGCCTACCTTGGGTCCAATGCAAGTTTGTGGAAGCCTCACTCCTTTGATCCAAATAAGCTCCCTTGTAGCAAATCTGCAAACAAAAACAAGCAAACAAATTAAATAGCACCTGAAAAGCCAATATCATAAAGCATACTTATCATGATGATCAAGGAATTCATGAAACAAATGACATAAGACAATTTGTTGAGAAAAATGAATCTGATTGTATTAATTCAAATCAAAGAAGAACTTTACAACCTATGCCTTGATGTTGTACAAGCTCCTCCCAGGGTCCAATAAGAAGTCTCCTCTACTTTGAAAAGTTTCACTCTCTTCCCAATGAAGCCAAAAGGTATGTGATCTCTCCTCTCAAGCTTAACTAGGAAGTCTCAATTCCACCAACATTTACCCTAAAAAATGTTCAGCTTATAACCTCTCTAGCAACTTGCCCAATGCCTTAATTTATAGTGCAATGGAGGGAAGTTACTAGGTCCTCCTTCAAAGGGATAAAGCCCTCCTTCAAAGGGATAGCTCCTCTCATCAAGGGATTAGATCCTTCTCTTTTGGGATGCATGAACCACCTAAGAGCGAACAATCCACGTCAAAATTCCTTCTAGAATAATCTAGAATTAACCCAAAGTGAGTTTTTTAGAATAAACTTGTGCCTTTTTTACTTTCACAGGGGTCTACACCCACTCGTTTAGAGACAGAGCAGGCAGGTCCGTAGGTAATGTGAACAGGGGGTGCGGGACCACAGGCAACAGTGAGAGAAAGTGCAGAATCAGAGCTTTGTTGATTTTTAATGTCTTTCTCTCATTTTCAAAGCTTGACTTGAAGAGCTGAGGTCTGAGACTTTCTTAGGAGGACAGTATAAGTGATGATAAACCCATACTGACTGCAAATAGTCATGGTGACGATATTTTTGTGTAATACCACTAAATCCATATAGGAAGGAAAATAATCTCTTCTTTGTAAGGCCATCTAGGAGTTGTTCAATGAAAGGTAAAAGGAACTAGTCCTTCTTTGTAGCCTTGTTAATATCTCAGTAATCAATACAAGTCCTCCACTTCCCATTTTTCTTGGGGACTATGACTAGGGGGGAGACCCACTCACTATCTGAAATGGGGTATATGAACCCTACATATAGTAGCTTTGTAATTCTTGTTTCACAATGTCCTTAAGAGCTAGATTCATCTTTATCTTGGGTTAGTGCATATGATTGTATCCCTCTTTGATGTAGATATGATGAGTACAATCTGAGGGATGCACACTTTTCATTTCCTTATAGTACAAAGAAAAAGAATCAAGGTGTTGCCTCAAAACATTGGATAATTGTTCTTCTTGCTCGACTGAGAGAGAGGGGTTTATCTTTAGAGTTATGGATGGGCTAATTTATACAACCTTGGCATCATCTAGATTAGGGTCAACAGTGCACAAATCAGTCCATGGGTTGCTCTCAGATTCTTTCATCAGTTCATCAACTGGCATAGCAGTGGGAGGTTGATTCTATCATATATGGTCAATAAGGTAATCCTCATCAAGATTCCTCCCTCCTACAATAGTGTCTGGTGTACCTACTGTTGAAGAAAATATAACTAGGTTTGGTCTTCATAAATGTAATTTTGATATTTGTATTTATTCAAGAAAATAAATATTATTTTTATATTAGTTGTCAATGAGTTTCTTTCTCATTTAAGTAGGTCAAGCACATGGTTAATTACTTCCAGGAAGACAAAAGGTCAAGGTATTTATATAAGACCCTTAGAGGGCATGTCACACTATGTATAAGGTCAAAGGAATACCTCCAAGACAAGTGCAGGTACTCTCCATGCAACAAAGTCCTCCAAAAGAAGCAAAATAAAGAAAATAATGAAGAAATAGTCAATTCAGCCTAAGGACAACAAGTCGGCCTCAAGTCGTCCTAAAGGAGGGAAAGTCCTCTATATATAGAGGTTGTCCCCTCCCTCTCAACATCATCAATCAAGCTCTAAAACCAGTGAAGGTAGAAGTAGAGGAAAGTGAAGGTAGAAGGCAAGTAGAAGGGTATCCAAGACAAGAGAAGAAAGGAGGAAGAAGACGGAAGTGTAGAGGACTGTTTCTAGGGCTAGAAACAGTCACATGTGCGAAGAAAAGGAAGGGAAGTTTTCAGAACAACAACAAATAGGAAATAGCTCATGAATTATCATTGTTTGGGTGATAAATCAAGTCTACAATGCTTCCAAATTCTAGCAAAGGAGTATCTCTCTCTAGCAAAGGAAAAGAGCCCTAATTCTCTAGGGTTCCTACCAAACGTGGCAAAACTAGGGATGTTGTTCAGTTACATCAGTTTGCAGACCTATCTCAAGAAGAACCTCGTTGGATCAAGGGAAGGGTTCCTTCATAAGTGAAGATATTATATAAGTAAAGAAGAAGCATATTTCATTAGCAAGGACTATTTCTAGACAAATATCGAAGAAGGAGGACGAAGTGTTGGGAGAAAAGTACCGGAAGGAGGAATTCTATGTTCCAGGAACAAAGTACTGAATAGAGGAAGGACTTGACTTTTGCTTGGAGGACATCCTAGTCAAGGGTGTGGGTTTGGTATTATTCAATAAGAAGCTTCACTAAGAGAAACTTACCAAAGGGTTTTCCTCTCTAAGAGAAAGAGGTTTTGGCCTTGGTAGAGAGCCAACATCCATGTTCTTGTCTTTATGTTTCTGGTAGCAGTTTGATGACACACACACACACACACTAATAATAAGAAGAATATAAAGCTAATATAAATTTTAAAAAATCTTCACAAATTGTTATCAAGTCAACAAGAATCACACTACACCTAATTTCCCTAGATTCTTCAACATGGTATCAGAGCTAAGGTGGCACATCAAGGAAATGGCATCTCAAGAACACTCATAAGGTGACTCATTAAGGAAGGAAATCCAGAAAGTTGAAGCATCAAGCCAAGAAGTCTCAATCACTTCAAGGAGAAGAAGGGCCTTACATAAAGGCACTAAAATAAGAGAAGATCAAAGTGGGACCTACATCATCTACAAATCATCAAGCAAGTCTCATCATCAAGCAATCCCACTTGGAGAAGACATCCTCAAGAACGTCAAGATTCAAGGAAATCAAGCCATCAAGACTTCAAGGAGAAAATAAGTCAACTACATTTAAAAATATATCAAGTAAGTATATGTCCCCTTCTGAATATACATCAATGTATTTTTGTTGGAAATAATACTGAGAGGGAGCGTGAATCAGTATTATAAGATCAATAATTTAATTTTCAAGGATGATTTGTATATGCTACTTCAGCTTAGTGAATAGCATGTATACACAACTATACTTAATGAAACCAGCATATATGCAGAGATCTTTTGATTTACCCAAATTATCATGTAGTGAACTTTAATCAGTATATTGGTAATTCATTAGATAGTGCAGTAAAAGCAAAATAAAGCATCACACATAAGAAACACACATAAACACCAAGATATAAGGTGGAAACCCAATGTGGGTGAAAACCACCTACTGCAATCGTCTCTGTCTTCTTTTAATAATAAGAAAATTATGTTTACAATTTTTGTACTAGTGCAGCCTTATACTAGTATGCAGGCTTCTACCTGCAAAAGGCTACAACCTTCTCTCATTCTCCAACTTCTAATGGAAGGGAGCTACAACCCCCTAGCTCTTGTACTAGCTGATATGTTTACTAGTACGTAGGTGTCGGCCTATAGAAGGCTACAACCTTCTCCTTTCTTCCAGGGACCACGTTTCATAAATTTTCAGACTGGATCCATCAAAAACATCATTCAATCATCAAATATAGCTGCATCAACCAATATCCTATTGAAAAAACCATAACCAAATCAATCAATAACTTTGACAACCCATCAATCTGCTCTTTCTGAATGCTGTCACCAGAATACAGTAACCAGAACCCAAGCCAGAACCTAGAACACTACAACAACAAACAGAAGTAACTAAAACATAAATTATAAGGTATATGCCACTTTATTGTGCCGAACCTATGTGTATACGCGCTTTCCTCAAAACCAACTAGTGTATACATCTACACATATTAATTCATAATTCTGCAGCTATACTAGACTTCAGTTATACCCAGTTCATATCATTTACAAAATAATATATGCGTCAATATTTAGATCTAGAATATTAATGAGAAAAAACACATAATGATAGTTCACTTTACACCTTAAGATCCCGATCCATCATTAGATCTTATCCTCCATCAACCGCTAAGGTTCCTCCTTGGTTCAGATCCAACAATGCACCATAACCCAATAACCTGCATACTAGATCTCACTCTTCATCAGATATTCAATGCTTGAGTGCCTTGGCCTAATGATCTTCTCCTCCTTTTATAGTTTTAGGCCTTTCTCAATACCATGGACCAAAACCACTTAGGACCAATACCTTGGATCAAATACCTAGGGTCAATACCTTGGACCTGATACCTTGGACCAATACCATGTATCAAAATTCCATGGACCAAATGCTTCGAAACAAAAACTTAGTTTCAAGGTATACGCGCTTTTCCTTTTGTGAAAGTGCGTGTGTACGTATACGTGACTTGTATACAGTGAACCCGCGTGTATACGTGGCTTGGCCAATGGTGAACCTACGTATACCTCTCTTTCTTCATTCTGTGAAGTTTGATCTGTAACTCTGAGCTGTTAACCTGTTGTATTGTGATCTGTCATCTGAGAGAGTTGCCATCAAGGACAACACTTGTGTCATAATTCCAAGAATCTCCCCCTTTGGACTTGATGGAAACAACCACACCAAGTCACTCTCCCCCTTTGACATCAAGGGCAAAGGGTTATGCTCCCCCTGAGTGTGTTGGGTCCCTATAATACTAGTGATTACCCCATTACTATTGTAGTTATACCCCTTATTTATATTGTTGTGCCCCCATTGCCCCCATATTGTTATTAATGTGCCCATAGAATCCCTCTATTGTTATTTTTGTGGCTTTATATTATTATTGTTAGGTCGGCTGGATTATATTGTGACTCCTTAGACTCCTATATATAGAAAGGAGGTTTTGTCATTTGTATCATCCAAGAATTGTTCATTTATGTAACGTAAAGGAGGTTGCCCCATTGAAGAGGCTGAATTCTAAGGCGTTGATCTATCTTTTCTATCTTTTCTTGAGCTGGTTTCATAACATTTGGTATCAGAGCTTTGGATTCTAGGGTTTCGCTGCTCCAAACAGGTCATCGTGGCATTTTCGCTATAACTTTTTTTCTGTGACGTTTCACAAGTTGCAAAAAAACCCATTTGAGAAGAAATCACGCTGAACCTCGGGTCTAAATTTCAGAGCTTTTCGCGCGATATTTTCGGAGATATGATCTGAGTAAGTTGGTCTTTTTGCAGACTCCTGAATTACACTCAAAACAGGTGACCTGTGGAAAATTATCATAACTTTCTTTCTGAGCATCGGATTGAAATTTCGTAAGAAGGTACAGAAAGAGGACGGACTGTAGTTTCCTTTTATTTATTTTTCAGAGTCAAAGGTTGAAACAGTGACACGTGGAACTTCATACAAGTTCGCTCTACTGAACTAGTATATAATCAGGTCACTGCGGGAGATTGTGCATAACTCTTTCTTGGAGAATCCAATTTGGATCAGACTAGTGGAATTGGAAAGAGGACATAGAAGGCTACTACAGATCACAATTTCAGAACTGGATGATTCGAAATTACAGAGATACATCAGATTCAATATCAGGGTTCTACAAAGTAAAAAAAAGGTGTGTAGTTTTTTTTTTAATTTTTTCATAAGCTTGGTTTGAAGGAATTCAAAGGGCATAGTAAATCATTATTATCGGTAACTGATGCCCCGAGGAAAGAAAATGCAAACACCTAGTAAGGAACCTGAAAGCTCTACCATGACTCATGAAGAAGAGGAAGAAATGCTACATGATATATCAAAATTACAAGAACAAGTGCAACAAATGTCACACTCACAAAAGCTAACAGATGCTAAGATAAATGGCGTGGAATCTAAGATAAAGGGCATGGAAGATAAGATGGATGATCTGAAGACAGATTTGAGGACAGATTTGAAGACAGACATGGCAGATTTGAAGACAGATTTGACAAATTTTCTACAAGAAATACTTACTAATGGTGAAAAGGTTGTAAAGGAAACTCATGATGTGAACAAAAGAAATGTTAATCATGATTCCATATACTCTACTGTTGGATCGAAGACCCACCATATTCCAAAAATCGATATGAGGAAGTTTGATGGCAAGGATCCCACCACATGGATATTACAGATGGAGCAGTTCTTCGATCTCAATAATGTGCAAAACACACAAAAGGTACGTATGGCAACTTTATATTTGGAACCAAATCAGTTTGTATGGTATCAATGGCTTTGCTCTCGTAAACAATTTATCACTTGGGCAATTTTTACGGAAGAATTGATAGCACATTATGAGGATACAAAAAGCAACACTTTTTTTAGCCAATTGATAAGTCTCAAACAAAAGGGTTCAATAATGGAGCACATTGAGGAGTTCCAAAAATTGAACATAAGGGTAAAAGGTATTCCAGAGCAGCATAGGATTGATGTGTTCATAGGGTCTTTGAAAGATAATATCCAACATGATGTTCGACTTTGGGAACCTGATTCATTAGAGAAGGCATTTAGGTTAGCAAGAAAAATGGAAAGCAAAATTATGGCAACCAGGAAGCATACCACTCACAACTATAAAGACGGAAGTGCAGTTGCCCCTAGTCTTCCACAACCTATAAGGTTGACACCACAACAATTGGAAGAAAAAAGAGCAAAAGGGCTTTGTTATAGTTGTGATAGTAAATACACTAAAGGTCATAAGTGTGCTGAGAAGAAATTATTCTACATAGATTGTGAAGAGGAAGAAGAAAAGGAGCAAGAAAGCTCAAAAGAACAGGATATGCTCCAGGAACAAAGCCTAGATGAAGAACAAATAAATCCGACGATATCTTGTAATGCATTGGTAGGAATTACCACTCCTCAAACCATCAAGATAGAAGGACAAATCAAGAAGAAAAAGGTGATAGTGTTGATTGATTCAGGAAGCACCCACAATTTTATTCATTGTAGGGTAGCAAAAGAATTGAATTGCTTCCTATATCCAGCACCAGAGTGTCAAGTGATGATTGCAAATGGAGGAACAATAAATTGCTCTGGAAAGTGCCATAATTTCAAGCTATCCATGGGAGAATATGTATTGACTAGCCCAATGCTTTCCATTCCAATGGGAGGTGCTGATGTTGTACTAGGAGCCCAATGGCTACAACCCTTGGGTACAATAGCTTTTAATTTTCAAGAACTTTTCATCAAATTTTCTACGGAAGGAAAGGAAGTTGAATTAATGGGTATTGTAGGGAAACCAGGAAAGATAATTAGCTCTAATGGTATGACAAAGCTTCTAAAAAAGGAGCAAAGAGGTGTAATTGCACAATTATGTTCGCTAGATGTTTCCACATTAGAATCATCTATTTCTCCAGATCTCCAAAAAGTCCTGGACAATCATTCCAAGGTATTTGAGACTCCCAAAGCTCTCCCACCTATGCGTGATCATGAGCATGCTATTCATCTAATTCTAGGAAGTGTTCCTCCAAACATTAGGCCGTACAGATATCCCTATGTCCAAAAAAGTGAAATTGAACGTATGGTTGCAAAAATGCTAGAGGCTGGTATCATCAGAAATGCAGAAATGACTCATGGATTCTTCATTGTTGCCAAAAATGATATCATCAACATACACAACAATTATTAGAAATTTATCAGTGTCCATATTTGTATATAGATTGCTATCTACTGACCCCTTTGAAAAACCCTGTTGGTGGAGATATTTTTCAAGACGGTAATACCATGCCCTTGGAGCCTGTTTTAGACCATAGAGAGCTTTTCTAGGTTTGCATACAATTTTTGCATCATTTCCAAGTATGAATCCTTCTGGTTGTTCAATATAGACTTCTTCTTCTAAGTCTCCATTAAGAAAGGAAGATTTTACATCCATTTGGTATACTTTGAATTTCTGAAAACTAGAAAGGGCAAGAAACATTCTTATGGCTTCAGGTCTAGCAACAGGTGCAAACAAGTCTTATGCCCCTATACCTTCTTGTTGAGAATATCCTTTACAAACAAGTCTGGCCTTGTTTCTAATAACTTCTCCATTTTCGTTCAGCTTGTTTTTGAATATCCATTTAGTTCCTATGATATTCTTATCATGAGGTCTAGGAACTAATTCCCAAGTATTATTCTTTTCAATTTGCTCAAGTTCTTCATTCATGGCCTTGACCCAACATTCATCTTTGCATGCTTCATTTACATTTTGAGGTTCGGTGGAAGACAGTAATGCTAGATAGCTTGAGGCTTCGGCGATGGTTCTTCTTGTTTGCACATTTGCCCCTTTTTCCCCTCAATTTGAGTTTCCAGATGAAGTTTCTAAATATACCTGGATGGAGTCTTTTCTTCTATCATTATCTCTTCTTCTAGTGCTTGATTGGTTTCTTCTTCACAATCAGTGTGATTTGATGTGGGAAAATGTTCCTCATCTTCTTCATTGTCATAACCTCCGGTTTTTACCTGTTTTGGATTTTTGCGTGCTTCATCAACCACAACATCAATACTTTCAATAATTTTCCCAAGTCTTTTATTATAACATTTATATCCTTTACTTCAGGATGAGTAGCCAAGAAGAATAACTTCATCTACTCTGGGTTCGAACTTACCAAGTTTTTCATGAGTCCTTTTGATGTAACATTTGCTTCCAAAAACTTTGAAGTATTTTATAGTGGGAGTATTACCATACCAAAGTTCAAGTGGAGTTTGAGTGTGTCACTCGGAATCTGTCAAGGGTGCGGACACGACTGACCTTCCTAGAAGTCTAAGACATTCTAATGACAAACAAGACAAAATGGAGTGATCTTTCTCTAAATACACCTTTTACAACATGAAAACTACAAGTGTTTAGGCTTACCTTATTCCAAAACGCTGTTGTTGAAGTCCGTTCTTGACGATCCGGATGAGCTCCTCCTTCAAGTCAATTCCTGCAACCACAAACAATCAAACAATTACCAAGCACTTGCATTTCATATAATAAAACATATATTCAACATGCAGACCAAGGAACACATGAAATAACTCATTAACACAAGCTATTGAGAAAAATAAACCAGTTTGTATTAATAACGAAACAAAGAAACTCTTACAACCTGGCCTTGGTGTTGTGCAAGTTCCTCCCAGGGTCCATCAAGGGTTTTCCTCTACTTTGACAAAGCTCACCCTCTCCCAAGTAGAATCAAGTGAAGACAATCTCTCCTCACAAAGGCTCTAATGGAAGACCTAAATCCTGCAGCATTTACCCAAAGAAAATGTATAGCTCCAACCTCCTCTCCTTCTGGCTCAATGCCTTTATTTATAGTGCTGTAAAGAGGTTATTCAGGTCCACTATCAATGGGATCATCCCCCTCTATGGGTGGGATAGCTCCCTTATTGATGGGATAAGTTCCCCCTTAATAGAGATACATGAACCAACTGGAGGCGCATCCATTTCATCAACCGACCTCTAGAATGTTCTAGAAGTAACCACAAGTAACTTTTTCAAGATAAAACTCGCGCATTTTGCCTTTTACAGAGGGACGCACCTGTCCCTTAACATACAGAGCGTCCATGGACGCGGATTTTGTGAACATGGTCAGCGTCCCCGCAGGTAAGGCTAGAGAGAACCTGCGACCCCAGAGATAAACATAGTTTTTACAAGACTTTCTCTCTTCTTTGAGTTTGAGATGGATAACAGAGGCATGAGACTTGCCTAAGAGGGTAGCATGACTGTTGATTTGAGCCATACTAACTGTAAGTAGTCAAGGTGACATTTTTTAGTGTAACAGATTGCCCCCTAAAGTGCGAAGCCTGGAATAGAATAGGGTTTTGTAATTCTAGGAAGGGTGAAGCGCTTTATCATTTCAAGGATTGCCTTGTGGATGGCCTGGTTGGAACCTGCAATTTTCAACACAAAATACATGAATAAGATTATATCATCACTGAGGTAGGCATTCCCATACTCAGATTCAAAACTTTAACTAATGGACTAACTATTCTGATACAGGAATGATCTTGCAGTACATCATTTTTATAGACTTTTGTAGACACAGTATGGACGCAGCCATCTATTTATGATTAGTCTACATAGATAATGAATACAAAACTCCTTGCAACCTGGATGGTAGAAACTAGATCCAGGGTCTTCACTTCTACTTCCCGAATTGGTACGATTCTAGCCATGTGATTAAATGATTCGATGTCGAACATGGTAGAAACCACTTGATTACCAGTCAATGATGTAAACTGTTAACAAGCGTGAGAGAAACCACCAGTAATGTCAATGGTTCTCAAAGTACCAAGCACAACCCGTGAAATGTGAATAGATGTTTTGATGTCGAACACTTCACGGAATCCTCTGATCGAAAGTCAATGATGTAAACTGACGTCAAAGGCGAGAAACCTGCCATTGATGCATGCAGACTTCAAGGTACTGTCGATTCCTAAGTCATCTTTCTAGATAATGTGTCGATGTCGATAGAAAGCGACCGTTGCAGGCAAGCCCGCAACACGAAATCATTGTTCAAGTTGAAGAAATGTTGCTGTAAGGACTGACTCAGGGATGGTCAAATGAATGACAAGTATTTTGCAGATGAAAGTTTTTGCTTGCAGACCTCTTGAACACATAACGACACAACAGATGGCTTGGTGACGTTAACTCAAAGTTAACCCCTGGACCCGGTTACAGTATCAAGACTTGGTCATAAGTGATTTGGTCAAACATGTTTGCACAAGCACACGAAAAAATTGTTCCTAAAAGATGTGACAACCCAGGTGAATGAAAAGTGTCGTGTTCAAGAGTGGTAATAAAGTTTCTTCTGAGACAAAAGGTGACAAACAGGTTCATTCTTCTCTCTTTTCCCCCACCATTTCTGGCAAGTACCTCTTTATTTTTAACAAGCTTGAGGAGGATAACATATGCTTGATTATAAGCTCATCCTTCGGACGAGTCCAACCTAGTTTAAATTCGAACCCTAGGAAGGAGTGGTTCGTTCCTGTTTGTAATTGAACAGGTCCTCTACTGTAAAAGTTTAACGAGCCCAGTATAGGAGAAACTCGGCGTTTTTCAATTTTAGAGAGTCTGAAAAAACTAAAGGAGACTCCACGTTGAACTTTTTCGTATATTTGTGTCCCTCAAGCCCGAAAAAGTATAAAATAATACCTGGGGGAACCGCTTGATCTTGCGACCAAGGAGTACTTTCATAATAGTGTCGTTAACCTGAAAAGTAAAAAGCGATCAAGGACACGTCGTTTTATTTCCTTATCGAGTTCGAAACGACAAAAACCCGGCAATCTTTTCCTGATTTTGCGGTCAGAAAAGAGCTAAAAGGGGACCGTCTTTTAATTCCGTTTTAACGAGTGAAAAAGAAACACTCGGCGATCTTTTCATGTTTTAGGAGTCAGAAAAGGGCTTAAAAGATGACTCTGATATTTTGTTTGTGAAAAAATTACAATTTCCCTCGAAATCCCTTTGTCCTGCACAAAAGCGACACATTACTCATACCTGTTTAAAATAGGCAAAAATACATTCAAAAACATCTTTTCATGGTAAAAAATGAACTAATTCATCCAAAAAACCTATAAAAAGACCTTTTACCATGTCATTTTTACCGTTTCACTGTTGAGGTTGAAAAAGGAGCTTTTGACAAGAAACTTCCCGTGGTCGCTGCGGAAAATCTGACCGTTGGAATCGAACGCCGTCTCATCCAGGTATTTTACACATCCTACTCTGCATTTCTATCCGTTTAGAATCAATTTTTAGGTTTTAGTTTCATTTTTTGGGGGGGTTTTGGTTTTGGAATGCGCCTCTCGGCGGACGCAGGTGCCCTTCGGGTGACCTGCGTCCCCCGACTTTTTCTCATACGGGAAAACGGTCGGAAGACGCAGCCGCCTTCAGGCCAGCTGCGTCCGGCGCCCTGTGCTACAAAGCCGGGGTGCGTCCTCCGAGAAACGCGCATTTCAAAACCCCAACTCTCTCAAAAAACCACCAAAAATTCCCAAATTAATTTCTAATTGCTATTTTTGATATGCAGGGCATTAATCATGTTAGACTGGAGAGAAAGAGAGCATGTAGAGGAAGATGAAGCTGCAATAAATCATCAACCTTCCCTGGATGCCCTAAGAGCATGCGGATTATACAAATATTGGACCATACCGGGCATGAGGGGCCAGGTAAGATTCTTGGAATGGCTGGTTGAGCGATGGAACGTACAAGAACAATGCTTTTACATAGGAGGGCACCAGCTCGAGATAGAGCCCTCGGATGTATACTTTCTCACTGGCTTGCCAAACAGAGGTGAGCAACTCAGTCTTGCGGGGACTAGGCCGGGTGGCCAATCCCTTGATAGTCTCCGCGAGAATTGGTGCACACCTGGGGCTCACCATTCAAAAGGCATAGAGATAAAACACATCACTCTGCGGAACTCAAAGTCATAGCGTTCACGGTTACCAGAATTTGCGGCGCGGCCGCTTTACACATTGCTTCCGGATCCCAAATGCGGATGGCAATTGACTGTTACCAAGGCACCATTTTCAACTGGTGTGAAGCTGTGTCGGCTCATATGAAGAGCCAACTGACCAAGGCAAAGAACGGACGACTAAAGACTTTTGGATATGGGCCTATAGTCGTGAGCTTTGCCTTGGAGAGAATTCCAATGCTGATCCCTCAGCAACTCACTGTTGATATCTTGGGTCCCAGCAGCCAAAGCTGATACGATGGGTTGCGGTGATGGCCCGGCATCCTGACGAGGGCGCGACAGTAGTTCGATTCTCAGATAGTTATTTTGACTGGTTAGAGGGCCAGCTTTTTGTGATACAGGACTTTCCGTATGCCGGAATGGATTTCAGAGGTGATCCGGACATGGTTCTTCCACAGGGAGAACAATGGGACGACAGAGGTACTTTTTATTTTCACAAGTTTTCTAGTTATGTATTTTTGTATTTTTTATATATATCGTCTCAAAACTAATAGTAAATCTTTCAAAATGCAGATGTTGGTCCACAGCGTCCAGCCAACCTCCGGCCTTATGATAGACTACATCCAGCTGCACCGGTACCGGCCCCACAGGATGCGACAGCAGAAGTACTAGCTGAGTTGGAGCATGATCTAGAGCGTCTCACGGCAGATATACCTGAGACTACTATGGACGACATTCCTATCAGGCTTCAGCGCTTCGTAGTCGTGCGTCCCTGGACCGTTTAGGAGATTTTTGCGTAAGGTAGCCCGCGCAGTGGTGTCGTACAGAGAGCACCACCAGTGATTGACTAGTCACTTTTGTAGTCACATGTGACATTTTTGACTTTTTGTACTATCATTTTGCCGATCATAAGGTGTTTTAAACCTATGATCGAAGACGATGTATATATTTTTTGACACACTTCTATCTATATATATCACTATTACCGGCTTATCTTGTTTAACATATGTGATGAAATGTTTTTAAATTTACTTGCATGATTATCGTAAATGTCTGTCCAACATTCGAGAAGCAATTGCATCTGCTAATGTATTCAAAGACCTTGGAATATGTTGATATTCAATGTAATCAAATTCACGTTCCAAGAGACGCACTCTCAAAAACAACCTTAATAACACAGGATTTCTAATGGCATAAACTCTATTAAGCTGTAATACAACAAGTTCAGAATCTAACCTCACTATCAAACGTCGAATTCCAAATGAAATAGATTCGGATAATAATTCAACCACTGCACTGTATTCTGCAATGTTATTCGTTGTTTGACCGAGGCTTACCCCATGCATAGAAACTAACTCGTCAGAGGGCGAATAGATAACCCAAGCTGCGGAAGAGATATTCCGTGTATTACGACAAGCACCATCAGCAAATCCAATGTATGTTTGGAGAGGCGTCGACATCTACAATATCAAGAGTAAAACCAAGATAAGCCAGAATAATGACGAAAAACCACACTTGCTAAGCTAAGCACACTGACTAAACTAACACACTTGCTAGCTAGAAAGAAAATCTAACCTATCTAAAAATTTCTCCATACCCATCATTTTAAGCATAATACCTCTTTAGGTAAAGTCCATTTCTGGGTTTACCCAAAGAGTCCCCATCAAAATCAACTAACTCATAAGCCCCTTTTGCTAGCTTTCGCTTTACAATGTAGGGCCCATGCCACATGGGAACGAATTTTCCGGCACCTAGCTTATCGTTAGCTTGATCATATAATAGTACTAGGTCTCCTTCCGAAAAACTTCGAGGGGTTACATTTTTATCGTACTGAGCTTTCATTCGTTTCGCGTGAGTCTCGATAGCTAAAGTAGCGTCACGTCGAGTCTCATCTAATTTAGCCAAGTATAATAACCGTTTCTCCTCTTCGGAAGTAGCTGGAAGTAATTCGACAGCCATTTGAAGTGATGGGATTTCGCATTCAATAGGTAACACAGCTTCTAAGCCATAAACTAGCTGGAAAGGGGTGAAACCTGTTGAATTTTTCACTGAAGTTCGATATGCCCATAGCGCCGAAAATAACATGTTATGCCAATTCGTTCGATGGATACCAATGATCCGTCGAATCATGATGACTAGAACTTTGTTGATTGACTCAACCAAACCGTTGGCTTGCGGATAATAAGGAGTAGAGCTATCGTGGCGCAAACCAAGCTGGCTTGTAAGCTCAGTCATCATGACATTTCGAAAATGGCTCCCATGGTCAGTAATGATTGCTTGTGGGACACCAAACCTAGTTATGATATGATTGAATACGAAAACTGCAGCTGTCTTGCCGCTTGCGTCGAATGTAGGCATCGCCTCGGCCCATTTTGTAAAATAATCAACGCGAGGATGATATACGCATGCCCCCCGGCCGAGTGAGGGTTACAAGTAATAAAGTCAATGCCCCATTTGGCGAATGGACCAGCGGCAATTATAGGGTGGAGAGGAGCAGGTGGAGCGCGCATCTTTCGATCAAACACTTGACAGTTGTGGCATGTTCTGACAGCAAGGATACAATCTTTAAACATAGACGGCCAGAAATAGCCAGCGCGCAACACCTTCTGAGCTGTGGCATACCCAGACATATGACCGCCACATGCTCCAGAGTGACAATCATTCAAAACTCTCTCAGCCTCTTCGTGAGTTAAACAACGTCGAAAAACTAAGTCTGCCCCCCGGCGATAAAGTGTATCTCCAATAATTCTGTATTGCTGGGATCGAAACCGAATTTTTCGACGGTCTTCCTTGGAAGCTTCAGGCCGAAAGGTTTGGGTTTGGAGATAGATGATTATATCCCCATACCACGGATCTAAAGTGCTAATAAGAAACAAAGATTCGTCCGCAATGGACTCCTCTGCCACAGTCTCTGTGTCAGCACTCGGGAAATCACACATCAATTCCGCAAAAACTAAAGATTTCTTAGACTTGGACTTCTCGAACTCCAAGTCGAACTCTTGCAGGATAACAATCCATTTAGAGTACTTGCCCCCTAGCAGTTGTTTTGTCAAAATATAAATCATAGGGTTGCAATCCGAAATAACTGTAGTCTTGCGGAGAAGAATGTAGTGACGAAAACGCTGGACAGCTTGAACGGCTGCCAGGGCCAATTTCTCCACATGCGAATATTTTAACTCAGTGGGATTTAAGGTTCTACTAAGATAATATATCACATGCTCTGCTTTGAATTCATCTTCTTGAACTAACACCATTCCAATGGTGGAATGCGAAGCTGCGAGGTATAAGAAGTAGTCCTGGTTGTAGTTGGGAGGATGCAATAACGGTGCATGGGTCAACGCGTGTTTCAGTGCATCAAAAGATTGTTGGGCAATCTCGTCCCAAAAGAATTGTGCGTTCTGTTTCAACAACCGTGTAAAACCTTTAGTGACCTCGGCGTAGTTTGGGATGAATCGGCGTAAAAAGTTCGCTTTCCCTTGCAAACTTTGGAGTTGGCGCAAACTCGAAGGAGGAGGCAATTTGATGATAGCCTCGACTTTCGAGGGATCGACGCGAATGCCGGCTTTTGAAACAACAAATCCCAGCAATCGACCTGTTTCTATACAGAAAACACACTTGTGGGGATTCAACCGAATTCGATAATGCCTACACCTCATAAAGATTGCTCGTAGGTGGACAAGGTGATCAGCTCGTTGTAAAGAATGAGCAGGCAAATCATCGAGATAGGGTTGCACAATGTGCTTGATGTCATGAAATGCATAAGACATCGCCCGTTGAAAAGTGGCCCCGGCATTCTTAAGTCCAAAAGGTAATTTGCAATAAGCAAATGTCCCCCATGGACAAATGAATGCCGTTTTTGGTTGATCGGCAGGTAGAATATTGATTTGATTATAGCCTGAGAAACCATCCATGAAGGAAAACATCTCACTTCCGGCACAATCATCAATTATTTGATCGATATAAGGCGTAGGATAGTTGTCTTTTGGACAAGCTCGATTGATATCCCTATAGTCGATACAGATTCTTATTGTTCCTTGTTTTTTATTGACGGGAACAATATTCGATACCCAATCCGTTAACGGGATCGGATAAATGAAACCTGCTTTCAACAGCTTTTCGACTTCTGCTTTAATCGCAGCCGCTTTTCGAGGGTGAATCTGACGCAACCGTTGCCGAATGGGTTTAGCATCCGGGTAGGTTTTGATTTCATGAACAACAATGGCAGGATCAATTTCCGGCATTTCCTCGTAAGACCAGGCAAACACGTCGCGGAATTCTTGGAATAGGGCCTTGTAAGTTTGGATTTCTTCTTCAGTACATGCGGCACCTATATGAATGTTCTCCTCGATTCCGGGCTTCACTGAAATATCAATGGGAATAGTACGAGAAATATTCCCTAAATTCAGCTCTGAATCAGAATGTTTCGTTGGATCCTGAGCGTCTTTGACATATTCAGCGGTAAAGATAGATGAAAAATCATTTTCAAATGCATCATCCTTAGGTAAAAACGAAGATCTGTGATGGAGATCTTCCCATGGTAGATCATCTACACTTAGGATTTCGCGAAGTTGTTCGTCAGATGACACTTCTTCGGGAAACGTTATCCGTTCTAAGGGTGAGGTGAAAAGTGACTCTTCACTGACCACATTCATTTGGTCGGTTGAATGAAAGTCGGTAAAAGACATAAGAGCTTCATAAGCAATCTCATACGGACTCAACGGCATAACATCACCGAGTGAGTCTAGCTCAGAGTCAGAGGGAACATACCAAGGATCATCATAAATAATGTTTTCTGACGTGATCATATGAATTGTTGCAAACGAAGGGTCTGCATTGAGTGGAGGGAGAGGAAAAGTTCCCAGTAAACCGGAATCCTTAACTAAACCTACACCAATGTCCCTATAAGGGATTGTCGTTTTACCAACATGCTGGATAGTTTCTAAAGAGGTTGGGTCGGATGAAAAGTATGTCAGCTGATCAATAGTCACGATCTTACCGTTATGTGGAAACTTAATGACTCTGAAGACCGATGAAACGACCGCTGTCATAGCATATGACCAACTTCGACCCAAAAGAAGGTTGTAGTCTAGAGGGGCATCAACCACTTCCACATCCAGACTAACGGTTTTACCTTCGACCCCTATAGGCAATTCTTGTAGAATACCAAACGGACGGAACCCACGGCCATCAAAGGCCTTAAGGATGGTGGGGGATTGGTTCAACGAAGGAGAACCAAGCGATCTCCAACATTGAATCGACATAATACACGTAGAAGCTCCCTCATCAATCACAGTCCGATGAATAGGCCTGTTTTTGACTATCACTGGAATTTGGAAAGCCATTTGATGGGGGAGACGCGGTGTACTACTTTCTAGATCAAAGATCATTAGGTTCGGGTCCTGAACATCGACAGCTCCAATAGCCGACAAAAGCAATTTTCGTTGCGCTGGACATGATTGCAGCACTTCGAGTGCCGACATTGCTGAAGGTGAAACAGCTAAGTCTTCAACAATGTTGTAATTCTGGGCTGCTCTCGCATGTGGATTGAAAGCAGACCTTCGAAGTACACCCTTGGCGGGCGGCTTAATCACTAAGTCTGGGTTAGGTTTTTCGATCTGTAGTGGATCGGAACCAGGAGCTGAGGTTGATGGGTTAGAGTGAGAAGATTCTGCTTCTTTACCATCAACAGGAGCCTTACTACCATAATCTTGCGATCGAGTCGCAATCCTGACATGAGACATCATCAAAATGGGTTCTTCACTGGCATTCGAAGAAGAACCTATCATCTTATTCTCCTGCTCTGGAAATGGATTTTTTAACACAGCAGGAGTGGGAGAACCTTTGACTATTTTCACTACCTCGGCCCGATGAGGGCAGTCTCTCGTAAAATGATCTTCTTCACAAATAAGACAAGGATATCGAGGTTTGCGCTTTTCGTCATTGGTTTCCGACTTTTCCGTTTTCTCCTTTGGAGCCTTGTCTGCTTTAGCCTTCTTCTTTCCTTTCTTCTTTCCACCGTTTTTGGATTTGGCCGTAGATGACTCTACAGCGTGAATGTCGGCGGTAAGTTCAGGAGGAGAAGACTCTCCTGTCGGAGAATCAGGCAAAGTGATAATTGGAGTATTGGAGGTCTTGGAAGACTTCTTCTTACTCTTCGTAGTCACGATACCGATCATACCATCAGCGGCATGAGATCCCGAAGGAGCAGCAGCGATTTGGTTTGACTTTGGAAGATCCGGAATTTTCTTGTAACGTACCCGACTGAGTGTAAACTAAGTCAAGGTATTGTGCCTGAGCAATGACTTGCTCCTCAGTAACTACTCCGGCCTTAGCTACATCTTCAGTAATTCTTGGTAATAATGATTTGACAAACCATTCAGCTAAGATTTGGTCCGGGATAAAAACTTTCACTAATCTCCTTCGACGTCTCCACTCATGGATGTGATCAGAAATGTACGTGGATGTCGATTGTTTTAGCGAAGTTAATAATTCTGTACCATTATCGTATCTGACTGGTAACTGAAAATGAGTTAAGAACGAGGTAGCTAACTGGCTAAAGTTGTAAAAAGAGGCCCGTGGTAACTCAATGTACCACTTGGCTGCGAGACCAATGAGTGTACGCTGGAAAAGACGTAAGCGGATGGAATCATCTGAGATGGAATTTGATGCACACCAGAGGTGGTAAGTCATCACGTGATTAGACGGATCCTCTCCAGACTTACCTTCGAACTTGGGTATATCGCTGGGCAACTTATTTGGCATTGGCGGCCAGAACTGAAGATATTGAATTGGATCGTTCGTTAGGCGCGTCAAGTCGGGGTAAATCTAAAGTCGCAATAAACGGTAACTGCCGGTTAGGATCTCTAAAACTCTGAGTCACAATACCAGCCCCAGGAGGAGGATATCCAGGATAACTAGGAACAGGAGTCGCATTTGGGATATTATATCCTCCTGGAAAACCAGGATTAACCGGACCGTACTGGGGTTGCTGAGGTGGTTGATAAGTGTACCCAGGATACGGTTGATACTGGTAAACCGGTTGTTGGGCAGCTTGCCCAGGTTGATACTGTCCCTGGTACGGAGGTTGAACAAATTGAGGTTGAGTAGTAACAACCGTACTTGTACCAGGTTGGCCTACAGGCATCTGGACTGTGGTTTGAACCGTGGGTCCAGACAACGGTACAGATGTCTGAGGAGTGGTTACAGGGACAGTAGAAACCGGAGCTGCCGATACTCCAGAAGTAAGCATGGTAGATGAAGCGGTAGTTGCTGCAGCCGTGTGAGGTGGAGTACCAGGTGCAATTGGCGGCTGAGTAACTACGGAAGTTACAGGGGTCTGAACACTTGACTGGACAGGTTGCGGTTGCTGGGGTGGACCAGGAACTGCAGGTTGTCCTGCTTGAGGTACCGACTGTATACTTGGTTGCGACATCTGTTGACCCTGTGACGGATCCCATGTTAACATTCCAGGGTATTGACTCGTAACAGGTTGAGGATACTGAGATCCATAGCCGTATTGAGGATAGGGTTGATAACTGTAAGGTGCAGTCCCATATGATTGCCCTTGAGGTGGTTGATAACCTTGACCAGGGTATTGACCCGTAGGTTGATAACCTTGAGGTAAATACGAATACTGGGGTTGACCTTGACCTTGAGGTTGGTATCCTTGAGGTTGATACCCTTGGGGTTGATACCCTTGGGGTTGCCATCCTTGAGGTTGCCATCCTTGAGGTTGATACTGATACTGAGGTTGACTTTGGGGTACATATTGAGGCTGGGGTTGATACCTTGGGGTTGATACCCTTGAGGTTGCCCCCCAGTCACAAATGAAGTACCTTGAGGTTGCCCCCAGGCATTAACGAAGGTTGCCCCCCAGGCGGTAATTGGCCACCTTGAGGTTGGTTAATGGGAGTTGAACCTGACATCATATAAACTCACCTATACTCAATGGTACATTACCACTGTTTCCAACTAATAACCCATGATCAACAGGTTGAGGAGATGCTCCCGCAAAGGTACCAGAAAGTGATTGATACCCAGTAGGAACAGAAGGACCGCCATGTAAAAATGATTCAGGACTTTGTGAAAACACAGATGACTGACCAGACATATTTACAGGAGAATGAATTCCTCTAGGTGGAACCGGAGTACGAGGTGTAGAAAAACCTACTGAGTTGTCTAAAAAATTGGTTAATGCAAGGTACCAAGATTCACTTCTAGGAGGACTGTAAAAGATGGATTCACGCTCCCTTAGATCAAGGGTAATTAGATCTTCAGAATCAGAAACGCCTATTTCTTCCTCTGGAACAAGTTCTTCTATAGCAATTAATCCAACAGGAAGATTTTCGGTGATAATTCTTTCTATTCTTGGTGAATCAGGAACACTAGGAGTTGGAGTAACAGGTTCTGAAATTTCAGGTTCTTCGCCTGTTTCACTGGCAGATGAAAAACTACCAGCAAGCTCGGAAACTGTAACAGCTTCGGGATTGTAACCTGTTTCTAAACTTTGGTAATCTGGATGGACTACCAAGGAAGATTCTCCTTCTTCAGGTGATCCTACTCTACTGCCACTAGGAGGAGTTACAAGGACCTTTAACCCTTCTAAATGACCCGGAATGTCTTCAGGAGATTCACCCCGGATTTACGGAGTTTTCTTAACAAATCTATTCCGGTAACAATCTCAGGAGACTTGCCCCGAAGTCTACGGGACTGTCTCGGTAATTCCGCCACAATTAAAGATTTTAACTACAACACACGAAAACAAAGTAAAAAATTTCAAATCAAACCACCTAAAGTCTTCTAAAGAACCAATCAAATTTGAAGCACACGCCTAAATAATCTAGAGCGTCAAACCACACACAAACAGTAGTCTTCCGGACCAAAAGCGCTAGTTGGTGATTAGGCCCAACCTCGCAGGATTCAGTACAGAAATAGTGGGTGGAACAGTTACCCCGGCAACCTGCTTAATGAATAGACTGGACCAAGTTCCTCCACTTTAACCGTCTCGAAGTGAAGCGAACCCCCCAGAAAATCCAAGTGAGTATAACCGACGTCTGCTCCAGGTACAGTGGGACCTTCCCTCCACCGTCACCTTGGGTAGAATCCTAGATATTATGGCCACTAAGGTTACCAATCACAACAATTACACCTGGGGGAACAGTCTAAACTCCGACAGCACGCAAGGGCAGAGTAGCAAGCTCCAATCCCCTTACCGGCTCCTTGACAACAATCCAAGGTTTACCGATAAGTGACCCCTGGCTCCTCGACAATGGTTAATCCGAGGTTTACCGTTTGTAATACGTACTGCCTGGCGTCGTTCCCAACGAGGGAGGAATGATCCCCTCACTGGTTCGGACACGAGCTCGTGCTTCTCCTTTAAGAGGAGCTTTCCCAGAATGTAACTGAAACAATTGGATTTGTTCTACTCAAGATAGACTATCTGTTTGGTTTTGTAGTCTTGGAGAGTTAAGTACTCACCTACTCCAAGACCCTAGCCTAAGCTATGTTGGTGCTTCAGAGCCCTAGAAAAATAAAGATTACTAGATTGATTTTAATTTAAGCGTTACTTTTAAGGTTGTTTCTTAAGTCAAAAGGTGATGGAAGTGAAACCAGTGGTGTGTTGACTCGACTCGAAACCACTACAAAATGCACCTAGAATGATTTATCCACTACTTTACTTTTTCGATGAATTGCTTAACTAAAAAGTTGAGAGAATGCAATCTTTATAAAAGCAACTTCTTAATTGAAGACAATCAAAGAAACAATTCGTTTTTCTTTTCCAAGCATAAAAACATAACTTCTCTTTACATGCACGAAAAAACTCTTTTCTTCTTTCGAAAACAAAAAGCTACTTGAAACAAGACTTTTTAAGAAGATGTTTTTGTATTTTTCTTTTAATAAAGCAAATAAATCTAATATAACCAAAAATCAATCTTAACAACTCTTAAAATCTATGAAAATGCACTCATAAGCAAACTAAAAGCAAATTTACTCTAAGCAATCTTAACGAGGCCAAAACTAACAATGATTATTTCTAAGGTGTTTTACTTGATCACAATCAAATCAAGGACTAGCTTATTGCAGAATCAAAAACTAGCCAAAACAAAACTCTAATCTTTTTGTTCTTTTTGTAAAATGGAAATCAATACTTTATAAACAAGTAATTCGAAATTTGACCCAAAACAACTCAAATGGCAAGTTGCTCACAAAAGGAGACTTTACGACAGGCCCGACTTCTAAGAAGGTTGACTAACCAGAGAGATCTAAGGCTGGACAACTTTCTACTATCAAAGTCACTACAAAGCCTTTCCAAAAATCAAACCCTAGGTCTAAACTTCGTTGAAAACCACTAAAACACTCAAAGCTCACAAAACAAGTTCAGGTGAAAATTCTTGACAGGGTACTAAAGGATCTGGGCAGAAAACACTAAGGAAAACAAAATCTAAAAGCAATTTAAGCAAAAATGGAATTTTCTTAAGTTTTACAGGAAGACGCAGGCAACCCGTTGTCACAGGTGCGGCCCCGCTCTGTGCAGACGGCAACAGCGCGTCCAAAGACGCACTGTGCAGTACTAAGAGGGTGCGTCCTTCTGGAAAAATGAAGAAAAACCAAATCTAACTAAATCTAAAGCTAAGCCACCCAAATACTAATTCTCACAGTCAAAAACCAGAAAATAAAAATGATTTTCTCAAAGCAAAGTTCATATAAAGGAAAAGACTCTCTCATTAATGGATTCCCCAGTGGAGTCGCCAATTTGTCACACGGAATCTGTCAAGGGTGCGGACACGACTGACCTTCCTAGAAGTCTAAGACATTCTAATGACAAACAAGACAAAATGGAGTGATCTTTCTCTAAATACACCTTTTACAACATGAAAACTACAAGTGTTTAGGCTTACCTTATTCCAAAACGCTGTTGTTGAAGTCCGTTCTTGACGATCCGGATGAGCTCCTCCTTCAAGTCAATTCCTGCAACCACAAACAATCAAACAATTACCAAGCACTTGCATTTCATATAATAAAACATATATTCAACATGCAGACCAAGGAACACATGAAATAACTCATTAACACAAGCTATTGAGAAAAATAAACCAGTTTGTATTAATAACGAAACAAAGAAACTCTTACAACCTGGCCTTGGTGTTGTGCAAGTTCCTCCCAGGGTCCATCAAGGGTTTCCTCTACTTTGACAAAGCTCACCCTCTCCCAAGTAGAATCAAGTGAAGACAATCTCTCCTCACAAAGGCTCTAATGGAAGACCTAAATCCTGCAGCATTTACCCAAAGAAAATGTATAGCTCCAACCTCCTCTCTTCTGGCTCAATGCCTTTATTTATAGTGCTGTAAAGAGGTTATTCAGGTCCACTATCAATGGGATCATCCCCTCTATGGGTGGGATAGCTCCCTTATTGATGGGATAAGTTCCCCCTTAATAGAGATACATGAACCAACTGGAGGCGCATCCATTTCATCAAACCGACCTCTAGAATGTTCTAGAAGTAACCACAAGTAACTTTTTCAAGATAAAACTCGCGCATTTTGCCTTTTACAGAGGGACGCACCTGTCCCTTAACATACAGAGCGTCCATGGACGCAGATTTTGTGAACATGGTCAGCGTCCCCGCAGGTAAGGCTAGAGAGAACCTGCGACCCCAGAGATAAACATAGTTTTTACAAGACTTTCTCTCTTCTTTGAGTTTGAGATGGATAACAGAGGCATGAGACTTGCCTAGAGGTAGCATGACTGTTGATTTGAGCCATACTAACTGTAAGTAGTCAAGGTGACATTTTTTAGTGTAAC